>JBBDGP010000238.1:1037500-1445000 GCA_037952835.1 Lithobates septentrionalis | reverse complement strand
GTGGTCTCAGAACTAGCAGCGTGCACAAAAGCGCTCCTAGTCCCTCCAAATGGAGTGTAGATAAATGTTGTTAGCCCAGGGAACAGTTCCTGCAAAATGTGGTGACAAAGGGGTTAATGAAGCTGAACGTATACTTTACATTTCATCCCTGGAATTTTTTTTTTTTTTTTGCTCTACACATGACAGTTTATCTGAAAGATTTGCATTTACCGAAGTCGCATCTAAAAGGCATAAAGTAATAAAGCTATATATTCAATAGTAACTTATAAAACGCATTTTGTTTTTTAATGAAAGCAGTGTAGTTACCTGGATTTGACTATGCATCAGGCTCCTGCAATCCACTATACAGCAGGGCAAAGACTGGGACAGGGAATAGTAGTAAGTCAGTTGTGCTGCTCATGTGCCGACAAGAGACATGAAAATAGGTGGAGAGAGCAGAGTGATGGAGAACTGAGCTCATCAGTCTGCTGTTTCTCCTTTACTTTCCGGTCACAGGCTGAGTAAAATGGGCAAGTGGTACTTAAGGCGGAGTTCCACCCAAAAGTGGAACTTCCACTTTAAGTACTCCTCGCCCCTGACATGCCACAATTGGGGGGGGGGGGGGCTGGGTACCTGGTTTGGAGTGGAACTTCCTGTCCCACTTCCTCCTTCCGACTTCTGACCGCTTAGGCGATTCCTAGGTGGCCCCTCCCTCCCGGCAATGTTCTGGGACATGTGACAGGTCCCAGAAGATTGCTTGGCCATTGACGGAGCGCAGCTCGGCTCACGCATGCATAAACTGTCACAGCCGGGCGCCCCACACTCATAATGTTGGTGCCGCGAAGATGAGGGGGGGAGAACGGAGGCTTTGAACGGTCGCTGGACCGTGGGACAGATGAGTGGCTGTTTATTAAAAGTCAGCAGCTATACGTTTTGTAGCTGCTTACTACTAAACTCAAAAACCAGTGGAACTCCGCTTTAAAGTGGTTGTAAACCTATTTAAAAAAAAAAAAAAACTAACACCTGCAAGACAAAGGCATAATAAGCTAGTATGCATAGCATACTAGTTCATTATGTAATACTCACCTGTGATCGAAGCCCTAACTGCGGTGCCCGTACACAGCATCGGTAGGCGACATCACTCCTGGGGGGGGGTTACTTCCCGGTATCGCGGCTCCAGCGCTGTGATTGGCCGGAGCCGCGATCACGTCACTCTCGCGCATGCGCGCGATAACGGCACACTCTCTGAATCAACAGCACGTACATGCCATTGCTTCAGTTTGATTCAGTGCTCATGTGCCGATGACGTCGGCACATGCAAATACATTGGATATCTCCTAAACCGTGCAGGTTTAGGAGATATCCTGGGTAGCTACAGGTAAGGCATAGTATAGGCTTACCTATAGCGAAAAGTGGTCTGTAAGGGTTTACAACCACTTTAAAAGAGAAGTACAAGTTTTATTTTATTTTTTTACAGAATCATACTTACCTAGCTGGGTGCATCATCGATCTGTCCCCCACTGCCTCTAACACTGAGAACCAAGTGTTCAAATTTTTGGACCTGAAATTCGGACCTGAAACGGACCAAAAGACGCACAGGACTCGTGTGCAATTCGCACCGGAGCCGCTGCGGAGATGTGTGAACCGGCTCCATAGAGAGCCAGTCACAATCTCCTGCTATGTAAATTAGATACGAGGAAACCCACATCCAATTCGCAATAGTGTAAACCCAGCCTTAAAGTGTAACTAAAGGCAAAACTTTTTTTTTGGTTTTGGATAGAGTGGAAAGGGATTAGAATATTAATTCCTGTCTATAACCCCATTATGGAGATTCACCCTCCCTATTTGCCATGTTTACCATTATCACTAGGGTTGTCCCGATACCACTTTTTAAAGACCGAGTACAAGTACTGATACTTTTTTCCAAGTACTCGCCAATACCGATTACCGATACTTTTTTTTATGTGACAGTGGCATGTGTGTCAGCAGTTTTTTGTTTTTGTTTTTACAGTCTCATTTTTTACAATTATTTTTTTTTTACAATTTATTTTGTTATGTGTTTTTTACAATACGTTCTTTTTATAAGGGGGGGGGGAGTGGACAGTGTCAATGTGTTTTTTATTTTATTTTTTATTATTTTTTAGAATTAATTTCTTTTTATTATTTATTGCAATTCTTTTTTTTTTTATTATTATTATTAGCCCTGTTGGGGGGCTTTGGTAAGATATCAGGGGTCTTAACAGACCCCTGACATCTCCCCTTTGAGACAGGGAAAGGGGCTGAGGACACATGTTTCCCAGTCCCCTTCTCAGCAGCCTCAGCTGCACTGAAAATGAATGGAGAGGAGACAGAGGCTCCTCTCCATTCATAAACTGAGACATGGTAATCGCAAGTTACGATGTTTCAGTTATGTGAATGGACAGAGTCAGTTATCACTGACTGTTCATTCGCAAAAGGAAGGAGCCAGATTTACTGGCTCCTATCTCCGCTCTCCATCCTGAAAGATCGAGGGGGACACGGAGGAGAACAGAGGGGGACAGAAAGGAGGAGAAGGGAGGGGGACAGAAAGGAGGAGAACGAAGGTTGACAGAAAGTAGGAGAACAGAGGGGGACAGAAAGGAGGAGAAAGGAGGAGAATGGAGGGGGACAGAAAGGAGGAGAACGAAGGGGGACAGAAAGGATGAGAACGGAGGTTGACAGAAAGGAGGAGAACGGAGGTTGACAGAAAGGAGGAAAATGGAGGGGGACAGAAAGGAGGAGAACGGAGGGGGACAGAAAGGAGGAGAACGGAGGGGGACAGAAAGGAGGAGAAAGGAGGGGGACAGAAAGGAGGAGAATGGAGGGGGACAGAAAGGAGGAGAATGGAGGGGGACAGAACGGAGGGGGACAGAAAGGAGGAGAGCGGAGGGGGACAAAAAGGAAGGGGACACGGAGGAGAACAGAGGGGGACAGAAAGGAGGAGAACGGAGGGGGACAGAACGGAGGGGGACAGAAAGGAGGGGGACAGAAAGGAGGGGGACAGAAAGGAGGAGAACGGAGGGGGACAGAACGGAGGGGGACAGAAAGGAGGAGAATGGAGGTTGACAGAAAGGAGGAGAACAGAGGGGGACAGAAAGGAGAACGGAGGGGGACAAAAAGGAGGAGAATGGAGGGGGACAGAAAGGAGGAGAAAGGAGGGGGGCAGAAAGGAGGAGAATGGAGGTTGACAGAAAGGAGGAGAATGGAGGTTGACAGAAAGGAGATGAATGGAGGGGGACAGAAAGGAGATGAATGGAGGGGGACAGAAAGGAGGAGAACGGAGGGGGACAGAAAGGAGGAGAACAGAGGGGGACAAAAAGGAGGAGAACAGAGGGGGACAGAAAGGAGGAGAATGGAGGGGGACAGAAAGGAGGGGGACACGGAGGAGAACGGAGGGGGACAGAAAGGAGGAGAGTGGAGGGGGACAAAAAGGAGGGGGACATGGAGGAGAACAGAGGGGGACAGAAAGGAGGAGAACGGAGGGGGACAGAATGGAGGGGGACAGAAAGGAGGAGAGCGGAGGGGGACAAAAAGGAGGGGGACACGGAGGAGAATGGAGGGGGACAGAAAGGAGGAGAATGGAGGGGGACAGAAAGGAGGGGGACAGAAAGGAGGAGAACGGAGGCGGACAGAACGGAGGGGGGCAGAAAGGAGGGGGAGGTGGAGGAGAACGGAGGGGGACAGAAAGGAGGAGAACGGGGGGGGACAGACCGGAGGGGGACACGGAGGAGAAGGGAGGGGGACAGCAGCACGGAGGGGGACATTGAGGGGGACAGCAGCAGAACAGAGGGGGACTGAAGGAGGATACAGGGACAGTCAGCGGTGATCGGTGCAGCTTTGGGGGCAGTTACAAGTACTGATCACCGCTGTGTAGATTTCACTATTGCAGCTGAAAGCGGGGGGGGGGGGGGGGGAGAAGCGGAGAAACGGCTGTCAGGCTTTATTGAAATCTATACAGGGTGATCGGTGCTTGTAACTCCCCCTCCGCACCGATCACCCTGACTGTCCAGGTATCGGGTGAAGCATCGGAGCATTTGCCTGAGTACTTGTATCAGTACCAATACTAGTATCGGTATCGGGACAACCCTAATTATCACTGAGCGCAAAAGCCAAAGAAAAACCCATATCTTGGTTTGTCACCATGACGGGAATAGAGGAAACATTTTCCAATGGCTCCACTAGTTCTAGTGAGCCTGGTGATAACAAAGGGATTCCCTCACTTTGGAGGGATTTCCATTGACTTCCTGTTGTGGTTATGGGGCAGAAAGTGAAGGGAAATTTCTCCAATGGGATATAGATGGCAAGGGGTTATAACCCTCCATTACTCTAAAAAAAATTACCTTTCCATTTTTACTTTCACTGCAGCCACGAAAAATGAGGTGTCCTTCCCTACGATTTCTTTACATTTCATTGGTGAATCATCTCCGGTTATGCACCATGGTTTGTCTGAAAGTTTTATATTTAATATAATAATGTCACCAAAAATAATCATTCGATCCTTAGAACGTCATCACATTTTACTATTGATTTGTATGTGGGGCTCATGTGTATGTTGCTATGTCTATACAGACTCGCCTTTGTATAAAAAAATACATACACACGTAATAATGAACATCTCAATGTTTCCATGACCCCAATTTTCCAGGGTGAAGATAAATCAAGTCAAAATCAATGCTGCTTGTTTAATGTCAGGCCTATAAATTACACCCAATAATTGCAATTCCTAATGATTTAACTTATTAATAAATCTCTCTCTCTACGTTTTGTTTTCCTTGTGTTATTTTTTTTGTTTTGTTTTTTTAATCACCAGAGTCAGAAAGGGGTAAACTACTAAGGGAATTCAAACATAGAAATGTGATTTATTGACAACATGGCTGAATAAAACTAAATTACCTCAGTCATTCCATTACCTCATCATTTCAGTATTAAAGTAATTGTATTGTGTTCTTGTATATATTTTCTTGATTTATTATATTCGGAGAGAAGCATAAGGTTTTTAATAAATCTGAGATGTTGCATACATACAGTATATTCTGTAGTCACCTTTTTATCCAGCAGGTGGAGTTCTACACTCCTTTGCATATGTTTACAAGGCTATTCTGAACCGCTCTACTGAAAAAAGGCTGTTGTTTTCAAAGCTCCAAAGCAGAACCTTACACACATTATAGAGCCCAAAAATTGTGGGCAGCCCTTTAAATTTTTGAGGAGTTTCCAGTAAAGAGTACTGGTAATGCTACAGTATACAAAGACACCTTAGATCAGCTTTTCTAAACCAGGGTTCCTTCTGAGATTCCTTAAGCAGCCCATAGATTATGCAACTTTCACGGGTGGATGGAAAGAAAATAGCTCGGTTCACAATGACTGACTGTGTTGATGGGGGAATCACTCTTGCAGTGATATTGTGTACTGCCAGCAGGTAGCCTTCCCTGCTGGCAGAACATACTGATCACTGCTTGAAGCTTTATCCACCGGCAGAAGTGGCATAATGGATTGACTTCAGTACAACTAGCCTGCCCATAGATGGATCTAATCTTGGCTGGCCCCAGCTGAACTGGCCGAGATTCAATCCATCTATGGCCGGCTTAAGGGTTCGTTGAACAATGAGCAGATTCTACCTCTCAGATAAGTTTTAAAAAATCATTTTAGCTATCTGTAAGGGGGAATTCTTCTCAATGATCACAAATGTAAAGAGCATTCTTCCTACTGACCATCACTCATATAAACTGTAGAATTAGCAATTAATAGCAGAGGTTCCCTGGGACACAAAAGTTATTTCAAGGCTTCCTCCATTTTAAACAGGTTGAAAAAGGCTGCCTTGGACCGATGTGCATGGCCCTTTTCTGTTCTAGCATGACTGCGCCTCTTTGCACAAAACCAGGTCTATAAAGAAAAGTTTTGTATGAAGGCACATACTGTACATGGTCTGCACACAGCCCTGACCTCAACCCTACTGAACACCTTGGGATGAATTAGTGATCCATGATCCCCAACGCTGGCTTCATGGGATCTCTCAGGGTTCGTTCCTGATGGTAGCACATGCATGTACAGTGGCCATTTGCAGTCTCCATTTGGAGAGCTTCTCTCTGCAACTTGTAATTTGAGTTTGAATTATATGAAGCCTAGCATGTGATGATCAGAGGAAACTGTAGGGATCCCACCATCCTTAATGTCCTAATTGACATCAGCACAGCATGTACTGTGAAGAATGCTCTGTAATATTGGCCTCAGAGAGCAACTTCGATACCCGCACCTACAGCTGTTATACACCATAAGGTGCTATACAGTCATTTCACAAGCCATCCACAACATTGCTCCCAGCTACATCACCAACCTCATCTACAAATATCGCCCAAATCATCCTCTCCCAAGACATCTTGCTCACTAGCTTGATTGTTACCTCCTCCCATGCTTGCCTCCAGGACTTCTCCAGAACCTCTCCCATCCTCTGTAACTCCCTACCCCAGTATGTTCAGTCAGTTCCTACCCTGTCCACCTTAAAATTTATTTAGAAAAGCCTACCCCACTTCCACCTAAAAACTCTACTTGAGTCACCTCTATCAGATCATCCCCTGCAGCTATCACCTTTGTACCGCCTCGCCCTCCCCTCCCTTTAGATTGTAAGCTCCATGAGCAGGGCCCTCCAATTCCTTCGGTATTCAACTGTGCTATAATTGTACTGTCCCCCTTTATATTGTAAAGCGCAGCGCAAACTGCTGGCGCTCTATACATTCTGAATAATATTAATCATTTCACAAGGGCACTTTGGCCCTTTTTTTCTTCTACCTCCTTCTGAACATCTCTTGGTGAATCCTTTGAACCATGGGACGGTATTGAAGAGGTGATGCTCCACCACACTGCCTGCAGTGACTTGAGTGGAGTTTCTCCTAGCCACATAGTAGATTTCCCCCACTGATAGAGGGGTGGTTTCATGCATTCGGATTCGGAGAGCATGTGACAAGGTGCCAAGGTAGGAGAGTAACAGAGACAGGGACAAAGAATGTTGACCTACCTTATAATAAGAAGTGCCTGAATAAAGACCTTCATGCCAGGATCACCAGATACTATTTTAATGAAAACTGCAGATTTAAAAACATTAAAAAATGACTTTTGAAATGACTATCGTATACTAAAGCCTATGTGAGATTTTAGGGATTGGGTTTACATGTATTTTACACTTCTTTAGAAGAGTTTAATGCAAGACAGTTAAAAAACGATTAGATGACTGCAACTCTACATTGCATTCCTGCCTGATATAATATTTACATTATATGCTACGGCAGAGCGGCCTCACGAAGCGCCTAGATTTCGAGGCTCATATTTAACTAACATAAGTGCTCCAAAGGCATTAGGAAGAATGTTGGGAAAGGGTGGACAAGCGGTGTCCTCGGTTCTGCTTTGCGCTGATAGAGCTGTCCCTTAGCAAGGCCACGAGCTGACTTAGAAGCATAAAGAAAAGTAATTTGCCTAAGGATCTAAATCACGCTAATGGAGCCAGACTTGTGTGGGGTTAGCCATCTGGCTTAGTGGCTCATTAGTAAAGAAATGACCCCTATGCATAAAACACAGCTGGGTCATTCCAAGCTAATGAGCCTTCACGTTTTATTGTCTGCTACATCTACAAATGGCCGCCTGCTGAAGACCCTCCATTTGTATAGGCTTAACGCTGAAATTTAATAAGCATGGCAAATCCGCAGTAACGGGAGAATGGGCAGCCATCATGCAGGTCGCAGCATAGATCAAAATGATCACCCCAATGTTACAACCTCAATAAAACAGAGAGAGTGTTTATATTCTAAAGATATGAACCAGGCTTATTTAATTATGTATTTAACATATAAACCCAGCCAAAAGCTTTTTTCCTTAGTTCTGGATAGGGTGGGGATGAGTTACAAGACTTCTGGGTTTTTTGTGGTTTTTTTTTTTCATCTATACCCCTGCTGGGGAAATGCAGACTGCAAATGTATATGTTCTGATGACCATTATTACTGGTCAAGAAAGTAGGGGGAACCCAACATTCTCACGAGAACAGGAGCAGAAGGGATATGTTGCAATGTAGACACCTGCTCTGGTGACAACTGTTAACAGTGGGATTGTGCCACATTTTGGAGTGCATTCCAATTAATTCATTTTGTGTCTCTGGGGACAGGAAGTGTAGGGAATCTTTCAAATTGGGACACAAAATTATACACCTGACAGGTTCTAACTTTTGCTTTTGCACTTTAAATCTACTCAGGGGACATAGTGGACATGCAGAGTGGCTTATTATGACATTTATCCTTTACATCTGGCCACCCTAATACGAATCCCTTTGGTTGCCAGTATCTTCAACTTCTGGTTGGCCTAAAGGGTGATGTCTCATGGGTGATTTTAGCAATGTTTCTGACTCTATTTACACACAACAGTTAATTTGTGCAAAGAGGTTACAGGCCTTCTTTACAGATATATGTGTCGGATGAGTGTTTAGGACGGGTTTCCTAGCTGATCAGGAATCCATCTTGGCTGACCATTAGCACATTTGTCTCTGTATTCTGGTACAGTATGTTGCAGCTTTGAACAGAGTGTATAGAAGTGACTAAGGGTGGTTGTCTATTGCATTGGGAGCTCTGGCTCAGTATGGGAGAGGGAGTTGGCTCCTGGGTGGGCCACGTCAGGTGCAATTGTGAATTCAGAGAGTATCAGGTAAGCTTTTGCATGAAAGTAGGTGATATCGCATTTCACTGTTTTCCCAGTCCCCTCAATGATATGGAGGGAACTCTGGTGGCCTGCCTGTTTTGCACTTAGCTGCCCATCATTATGGATGCCAAAACCGGCAAACTGTGAATATGCCTCATAAACTCTGCACTTGTTGAGCTCAGTATTGGGCAGTCGAAGGGTCGTGCTGGCCATTTTGGGACAGGGCAGCAAAAGAAAGGAGCAGCAGGGGTCAGGGGCTAGGTCGGATTTAGGAACTCTAGGAAACAAGTAAATTAATTAATGAACTGCAAATGCTGACAAAGACACATTTTAAGTTTACGAAAGTCAAAAAATCCACTGAGTAACTTGATTTAACTATTGTATAGCCCCTTGCAACATTATTCAGCAATCCTCTCTAGTCAAAACTGCAACTTCACAGCAAATGGCTGGAACTGTTGGTTGAACTGGATGGATTTGTGTCTTTTTTCAACAAGATTAACTATAATTAAATATGTAAATGGTTCTCAGCTTTATCTTTCCACTTCTGCTTCTAAAGTGCCTTGAAAAAAAGTGTTCATATCCCTTGAAATAAGAAGTCCCATTTGCAGTGTGCGACTAGCCGGGTGGGGGACACAGCAAACATGTGGAAGAAGGTGCTCTGGTCAGATGAGACCAAAATTGAACTTTTTGGCCTAAAAGCAAAACACTATGTGTGGCGGAAAACTAACACTGAACATCATCCTGAACACACTATCCCAAACCGTGAAACATGGTGGTGGCAGCATTATGTTCTGGGGATGCTTTTCTTCAGCAGGACAGGAAAGCTGGTCAGAGTTGATGGGAAGATGGATGGAGCCAAATACAGGGCAATCTTAGAAGAAAACCTGTTAGAGTCTGCAAAAGACTTGAGACTGGGGTGGAGATTCATCTTCCAGCAGGACAACAACCCTAAACATACAGCCAGAGCTACAATGAAATGGTTTAGATCAAGGCTCTCCAAACTACGGCCCTCCAGCTGTTGCAGAACTACATGTCCCATGAGGCATTGTAAAGCTCTGACATTCACAGACATGACTAGGCATGATGGGAATTGTAGTTCCTGAACAACTGGAGGGCCATAGTTTGGAGACCCCTGGTTTAGATCAAAGCATATTCATGTTTTAGAACGGCCCAGTCAAAGTCCAGACCTAAATATAATTAAGAATCTGTGGCAAAACATTAAAATTGCTCTCTCCATCCAATCTGATAGTGATTGAGCTATTTTTCAACTGTAATTGCAGCGAAAGGTGGTTCTACAAAGTATTGACTCAGGGAGGTTGAATACAAATGCACACCACACTTTTCACATATTTATTTGTAAAACATGTTGAAAACCATTTATAATTTTCTTTCCACTTCACAATTATGTGCCACTTTGTGTTGGTCTATCACATAAAATCTCAATAAAACACATTTACATTTTTTGTTGTAACATGACAAAATGTGGAATATGTCAAGGGGTATGAATACTTTTTCAAGGCACTGTATGTATAGTACAGTGGTTGCAGTGGCCTTAGAGAGAATGTGGAAATCAGTGAAAACCCTGACTTAGGGTCTATGAAGGGTTTATCTATAAGTATGTTACAGACAACCAATTGTACAAGCTAAACATCTGAAAATTCGAGCTACCCAGCAGATGAGCTGTAATAGACTTAAAAATGATCAAGCATAACGTTCTTGAACATACCATTTGTTTTCCCTAAGCATATTCATTATCATCCATGGAGCTTCTTGTGATGTGTACAGTACTTGTTTCACATTTAAGTCCTGACACACCCTCTGTAAAGGGCAGGCATTAGTATAGGTCATTGATGTCCACATTTAGGATGAACATATATGAGCAAATATCTCCACAATGGATGGGAAGGTATCCGCTTGATCTTGATAAGGCATGTGAGCACTAGAACCATCATGCTCCTCATCCAACAGTAAAAGTGGGGCATGCATTGTACGTTGATCCTCTTCCCTGGTCCATAGTAGAGGTATAGATGCGATTGGCTTTCAAAGAGATTAACCGACAAATTGCAAAATCTCCCAGTGTAATAGTAAGTGCCTCCAATTCCCTGAGATACTCATTAATATCCTCTAGGACAGTGGTCATCAACCCTGTCCTCAGGGCCCACTAACAGGCCAGGTTTTATGTATTACCTTGGGGAGATGCAGACTAGAATACTGCAATCACTGAGCAGCAAATGATATCACCTGTGATGTATTTCAGTTATTTTGCAAACCTGGTCTGTTAGTGGGCTCTGAGGACAGGGTTGATGACCACTGCTCTAGGACATCACAAATGCAAACTAAATCTGTTTATGATTAGCTTTGACATTGAAGTAGTTGGGCTTGGTGCATAAGGTGGCCTGGAGGCTACTATATGTAAAGATGGGTCATCCACAAACTTAAGCAGAAGCCTAGGGACCAGTGGAGTTCCAAAGAGTCCAGCTACACTCTTCATACTCATTAGTAACTTAGCAATCAATTGCCTGTTACTTCACAACAGAGTATGAATGCACTTAGTTGGGGTTGGTGCATAAGGACGCCTGGAGGCTACTATATGTAAAGATGGGTCATCCACAAACATAAGCAGAAGCCTAGGGACCAGTGGAGTTCCAAAGAGTCCAACTACACTCTTCATACTCATTGGTAAAGTAGCAATTGCCTGTTACTTCACAACATGAATGCACTTAGTTGGGGTTGGTGCATAAGGAGGCCTGGAGACTACTATATGTAAAGATGGGTCATCCACAAACATAAGCAGAAGCCTAGGGACCAGTGGAGTTCCAAAGAGTCCAGCTACACTCTTCATACTCATTAGTAACGTAGCAATCAATTGCCTGTTACTTCACAACAGAGTATGAATGCACTTAGTTGGGGTTGGTGCATAAGGACGCCTGGAGACTACTATATGTAAAGATGGGTCATCCACAAACATAAGCAGAAGCCTAGGGACCAGTGGAGTTCCAAAGAGTCCAGCTACACTCTTCATACTCATTGGTAAAGTAGCAATTGCCTGTTACTTCACAACATGAATGCACTTAGTTGGGGTTGGTGCATAAGGAGGCCTGGAGACTACTATATGTAAAGATGGATCATCCACAAACATAAGCAGAAGCCTAGGGACCAGTGGAGTTCCAAAGAGTCCAGCTACACTCTTCATACTCAATGGTAAAGTAGCAATTGCCTGTTACTTCACAACATGAATGCACTTAGTTGGGGTTGGTGCATAAGGAGGCCTGGAGACTACTATATGTAAAGATGGATCATCCACAAACATAAGCAGAAGCCTAGGGACCAGTGGAGTTCCAAAGAGTCCAGCTACACTCTTCATACTCATTGGTAAAGTAGCAATTGCCTGTTACTTCACAACATGAATGCACTTAGTTGGGGTTGGTGCATAAGGAGGCCTGGAGACTACTATATGTAAAGATGGATCATCCACAAACATAAGCAGAAGCCTAGGGACCAGTGGAGTTCCAAAGAGTCCAGCTACACTCTTCATACTCAATGGTAAAGTAGCAATTGCCTGTTACTTCACAACAGAGTATGAATGCACTTTTAAGCATTTAGTGTCTGATGGTGCCAGTACGGAATGCAAATGGTGCAGCCTGTCTGTGCTTATAGCAATCCTTATACAAGTATAAAGTGGGATTGAAAAGTGTGTGTGTGTGTGAGGGGGTGGGGGTAATAATGCTACATTTTTCAGGGTCCTTGAAATTGAGCCATCAGAACCTTTAGAAGACTTTGAAGAAATAAAAAGGTACAGGAAGCATTAAATGCTTGCTTTTCAGATATTGGAATGCATTTACGGTCGAGTACTTGTGGCAGGTTTACTTTAAATGCAAAAAGAGATTCACGTATGACTGGACAGCCTCAGACAGTCCACCCTCCCCCCACATTTAAATCCCTCTTTAGTTGGAGACATGTATCTTTCACAGGCAATGACTAAGCTACAGTAGCTTCTGCATTTTATAACCATATTTAAATTTCAATCATTTCAGCTTGTCCATTCCTAAGTCTACCAGAAGACGAAATGAGGCAGTTTGGAGGACAGTCACGTTTGCAGTAAAAATTAAAATTCCCTCTATAAAAACTAGTGTTTTCTTTTTCCCTGTAAATGCTTTAGAAGCCTGAGATACCAAAATAGTATCAATGGATTTTGCCTCTTGCGCAGTTTAAGCTTTACGAAGGCCAGTTAAACTCTATTTTATGTGCCTTCCCTAACATCATCTTAGAATCCAGTTAACACTATATAGTGGCCATGATGGTTGGATTATACTGCTGCTGGTAATGTGATTACTGTGAATACAGCTGTTCATTGGAACGATCACTGTCAATCTATTGTGATTTTTGCATTTCATTTTCAGCCCGCAACAGGCTGCAGAAAGTCTTAACGGCAGCAACACTGGACGACCGGGCTTTCATTATATTGATACGTCTCCGGTTAATTCCACCTTATCTCCTTACCCAGCTAAGCCTTAAAACCCAATTAAAATCTAATTAATCTGATTTCTGGATCCTGAAAACTATTTGGCAAAGGCTTCAATAAGCTTGTTGTAACTACATTACCGAGCATTGCGCCTTGAGGTATTCAAGATAATGTTTAAAAATTCAATCAGAGGCAATTTGAAACATTCTCGTCCTCTTTTGGGTCATCCAATTTCTCAAGAATAAATGCTCTGTTATGGAGACACGTGTGTTCCATCCACTGCGAGGAAACTTATAAAGAGCCCCGATTCCAATCAGACTTTTTGTCTGGTTTCATTGTCATCAAGAGATGGATTTTGGTTATCCGTTTATCTTTGGAAGGATAAAAAGAAAATGAGCCTGACAATTAAGGAAAAGAAAATGTTTTATGGTCTGGAGCGGAACAATATCGGTTTCAGCAAAACAATGATCAATGTTTGAACAGCCTCGTAACTTGTAATCTATGCCGGCAATCTACTAATGCTGGAACTCAGGAAAAGTTAAAAAGCCAAGTCACACTCAATTAATTTAAATAAAGAAGCGGTGCCTCTGTCCTCCACCATTTTCAACCATTAGTCTCCTTACTAAAGTATCAATGCATATTGGCCTAACAAAAGTCCAACCGTTGATAGCTTTGCAACGTTAAGAAGGGCAAGGATTACAAAATATGTTTTGTTATTAGTAATATCTGTGCTCCCATTTGGAAAATGTCCCCTCACCCTGAAAGTAGGGGAAAATATCAGCAATGGACTCACAAACGGCAACGAATCACATTTTTGGTACTGAAGGGTTACACCAGGGATCCTCAAACTACGGCCCTCCAGCTGTTGCAGAACTACACTTCCCATGAGGCATTGTAAAACTCTGACATTCACAGACATGACTAGGCATGATGGGAAGTTCCTGAACAACTGGAGGGCTGCAGTTTGAAGACCCCTGGGTTAGAGGGTGTTTTTTTTTTTTGTTACTGGGTTAATTGCTATCTGTATCTCCACCGATATAAACAAGAGGAAGTAAACTTGCCACATTTTATCCAGAATGTAAAAAAAAAAAAAAAAAGGTTTTGGCTTGAAATGATGAAGCTGAAGTGGAACTGCAGTCTGCTCACATAATTTGTAATAAAAACATCTTTGCCATTCTGAAGCTTCCCTCCAACCACTTTGCATATTATTTAAAATATACTGCGATTCTGGACTTGCCAATTATGCTGCAGAAATCTCCCTCCACTGAGTCTGGCTGCATCCATTTTAACTGTGGGCAGCTGAAGCTGCTGCCTATTCACTTACTGAATTTACACAGACACAAAGAGGCACGCCTCCAGCTCTGCAGCACTCATTGGCCCTCCTATGACTCACCCCCCCCCCTCCCTTCCTGGCAAACTCTGACGAGCGTGAGAGTAAGAGCTGTGCATGATGTCATAATCCTAGGCTAATGACCAGACAAGAAACAGGAAGTGGGCTGTATAAGGCATTTACTGGCAGAAAAAAAATGTTTTACTATCCAAAGTTAAAACAACAAGGGCAGAAGATTTAATAGATGGAAAGATGAAAAATGACTGGAACTCCGCTTTAACTTACCGTATATACTCGGGTATAAGCTGGGTTTTTCAGCACATTTTTTTGTGCTGAAAAAGCCCCCTCGGCTTATACTCGAGTCACTGTGCCCATCTGCAGCCTCATGCGCTTGATCTCCAGGTGCTGTGACATGCAGTCTAGTCTGCGGTCGTGCAGTGTAACAAAGCCCCGCCTTCTACTCCTCCTCATCCGTGATAGGCGGAACACTGACTCACTGCTGGGAAACTGAATCAGTGTTTCATCATGGACGAGGAGGAGGCGGGGCTTTGTTACACTGGACGGCCGCCGACTAGACTGACTGCATGTCACAGCCCTGGAGATCAGGTACATGAGGCTGCAGATGGACACAGTGCAGAAAGATAGGCAGAGTGAGGCATGCAGATTGGCAGAGTGAGGCTTGCAGATGGCCACAGTGAGGCATGCAGATGAGCACAGTGAGGCATGCAGATGAGCACAGTGAGACATGCAGATAGGCAGAGTGAGGCATGCAGATGGGCACAGTGAGGCATGCAGATGAGCACAGTGAGGCATGCAGATGAGCACAGTGAGACATGCAGATAGGCAGAGTGAGGCATGCAGATGGGCACAGTGAGGCATGCAGATGGGCACAGTGAGGTATGCAGATAGGCAGAGTGAGGCATGCAGATGGACACAGTGAGGCATGCAGATGGACACAGTGAGGTATGCAGATGAGCACAGTGAGGTATGCAGATGAGCACAGTGAGGTATGCAGATGAGCACAGTGAGGTATGCAGATAGGCAGAGTGAGGTATGCAGATGGACACAGTGAGGCATGCAGATGAGCACAGTGAGGTATGCAGATGAGCACAGTGAGGTATGCAGATAGGCAGAGTGAGGCATGCAGATGAGCACAGTGAGGTATGCAGATAGGCAGAGTGAGGCATGCAGATAGGCAGAGTGAGGCATGCAGATAGGCAGAGTGAGGCATGCAGATGGGCACAGTGAGGCATGCAGATGGGCACAGTGAGCCAAGCAGATGGGCAAAGTGAGGCATGCAGATGGGCACAGTGAGACATGCAGATGGGCACAGTGAGGCTTGCAGATGAGCACAGTGAGGCATGTAGATGAGCACAGTGAGGCATGTAGATGAGCACAGTGAGGCGTGTAGATGAGCACAGTGAGGCGTGTAGATGAGCACAGTGAGGCGTGTAGATGAGCACAGTGAGGCATGTAGATGAGCACAGTGAGGCGTGTAGATGAGCACAGTGAGGCTTGCAGATGAGCACAGTGAGGCGTGTAGATGGGCAGAGTGAGGCATGCAGATGAGCACAGTGAGGCATGCAGATGGGCAGAGTGAGGCTTGCAGATGAGCACAGTGAGGCATGTAGATGGGCAGAGTGAGGCATGCAGATGAGCACAGTGAGGCATGTAGATGGGCAGAGTGAGGCATGCAGATGAGCACAGTGAGGCGTGCAGATGGGCAGAGTGAGGCATGCAGATGGGCACAGTGAGGCATGCAGATGGGCACAGTGGGGCTGCAGATGGGCATTGTTGGGCACCCTCTTTTCCACTTACAGTAGCTGCTGCATTTCTCACCCTAGGCTTATACTTGAGTCGATAAGTTTTCCCAGTATCTTATGGTAAAATTAGATGCCTCAACTTATATTCGGATCGGCCTATACTTGAGTATATACAGTATACAAATCTTTAAATTGTGACTGTAATATAGGGAGAAAATTATTTAATCTATAGTCTCAAAAGAAGACATGGGCCACACAATGAAGTTGAATGAGAAGCAGATCAATCTTAAATTGCGTAAGTTTCTTTATCATTAGAGCGGTAAGCTGTACCTATTTACCTGCAGCCTTCTCTTCTCCACAGCCATTCAAAGTGCCCAGCCTACACAGTATTTCTGAGCTTCCAGGAGGCAGGGGGTGAGGATCTGATGTCTCACTCTGCACAGCCCAGAGCTGAGTGTGATCTGAAACCTGAGTGAAAGAAATTGACCCCCCCCCCCTCCCCCAACTCACACACACAGAAACAGTCACAGCTTAGGCTGTCAATCACCTGCTGCATGCTAGAGGAGGTGGTGCCAGTATCCAAGGATATCCTGGTATTGGGATAAACTGTCAGAAGTGACTCTATAGAGCACTGTTTCTCAACTGCAGCCCTCATGACGCCCCAACAGGTCATGTTTTCATGATTTCCCTCAGATAAAACGGCTGTGGTAATTACTAAGGCAGTGAAACTGATCAAATCACCTGTGCAAAATAATGAAAAGCCTGAAAACATGACCTGTTGGGCCGCCTTGAGGACTGGAGTTGAGAAACACTGCTATAGAGTACTATAGACCGAGGCACACACTCATAGTACATAGTACACACTATAAAAGGATATGCTTTGTTCATTTTTAATTTCAGGGGTTTTTACAACCACTTTAAAAGACTTATAGAAAGAGATTCTATTTGTTAGTAACGGAACAGCATTTTTCATTTAGCCTATGCAATCTGTGAACAATGCATATAGTGCAATGTAAACCTATGAATCTTTCTTCTGCAAAATTCAGTGGAGAGGACTTAGTAGTGAGTAAGAAAGATGTGGCCATGCAAGGGGTGCATCGTGATGAAATCTCTACTCTACAGATATCCCCCCACTTAACACCCCATATCCACAGGTACACTCAACACTTCCCTTATTCAACCCTGCTACTATTGCTCAACTTTTTTCTAACGCCCACCTAACTATCTGTCCCCTGGAATCTCTTCCCACTCCAATACTGCGTGCAGAACAGAACACCCTCCAGGTAGCCACATTGCAATGCATTTTTCAGAAATTTACAGAGGCTGCAGATTGAAAAGGAAAGGTAATTTTCAATAACATTCAATTACAATATGACTTGTGTCACAATTGTATAGGTTATATTATTTTTCTTTTCATTTGCTTTCCCCCCCCCCCCCCATGAAAGTGGAGTTATCCTTTAACTAAACAGATCTAAAGCCTATTACATTTTACAAAATAAAAACAAAAAGTGATCAAAAGCAATTTGTAATTTCTATTGAATTACCATGTACCATGACTGTTGATTGGCCGTTGCTGATTACTTGACAACAGAAGCAAGCATTTTACAAAACGAAAGAAAATTCTTTAGTGTCACAGTCTGCTCTATAGTAAGTCATTATCCCTTCTACACAGCCAATATTTCTCTAACTTTTTTTGTTTTAACTAATATCTTGCCCAAACAATCAGAACTGAAAAATATCTGTAACAAGGGAGATAAAATTACAATGAACAGTATGTAGAGTTCATTGTGGGAACGGTGTACCTAAGGACATACTGCCCCAGGAAAAGTTTTGCCCCATCAGTTGGCGGAAGAATGAAATCACAGTGATCAAGCAAGACTTGGCAGAGGGGCCAAACACTTGTAGTGAATTTCTGTGGTGTTCCCGGTGGAAGGCAGATGTGTGCCGCAGGCAAGTTTCAGTGCTGGCACCAGCCGCGCATAGAAGAGACCAGATCCTATGGTTCATAATTAATAACAACAAATCTAAAAGTAACAAGAGAGTCCATTACTGCCATCACTTTTGAAAAGCTTGTTTCAGAGATTTTTTTGACATTTTTTTTGTAAAATAGGAAGTCAACATTCAAAGTATAAGGACACGGTGCATTCATCTAGCATTGGACCATATATATAAAAAAATGCCATTAAATCAAAAGAAGCAATAGAAAATATTTTAATGGATTGGCTTCAAAACACAGAAGCAATTCTATGAAATATGCACATCCTTTTGGGTCAGTAATTTACTGAGCAGAAATGTTCCTTCTAGAGCCCAGTCCTCCGAGAACCTCAAACCTCGCAGATGGGTTTGATCTTTGCCAACGGATGTCCATGAATATCACCCAATCTGTTGGCTGATCTGCCAGTCATGGTCTGACTTTTTTTTTTTCATTATCTATCCATTCATTATCCATCTATCCATTTTTTCAATAGAAATTAAAGCTCAACTCCAAGCAAATAATGTAATTAACGAGAAAGCTAAGAAGGAATTTTTGTATTACTGTGCTTTGTTCAAAAGATACCTTCATATTTTACATCATGTGACATCATCACAGGGCCTGATTAAAACCTGTTTATGTGGCCATATGTGGGGCAAGACACTAATTCAGAGGGGTGGACATATGTTGGGTAAGACGCTGCTCAAAACCAACTCAGTGCCTCAGATGTGGATATGACTGTGTATGGCCTCCAGAGCTTCTCCGGCCACTGCCTCTGACATGTTTTGCCCCGTCTCAAAGAGGTTGGCCACAGAGTGACGAAGCCACGGTAGGCGAAGCAAAACATGTCAGGGGGTGTGGCCAGAGCAACGCTGGCTAAGGCCATACACAGCCATATCCACATCTGAAACACTGGGTCAGTTTTGAGCGGCGTCTTACCCCACATATTTCCACCCTTCTGAATTAGTGCCTGAGGCCTGCTCCCACTTTCTGAATACCGGTAGGGATGCCTGTCATTCTCCAGGTTTGAATGGCGCTTCAGGTTTAAACGTGATAACTGTTTGAGTGGCCATTTTTGGAAGGAGGAAGAAGGTGCCTTACATGCACTTCCAAGAGCCCTCATGCTTTTGGCAAAGCCAAATTATCCTCAAGGTGTCCTAGATAGGAGCATAGGGCCCACGGGTGGCTAGGGGGCCCAGCTATAAGCTTCATTCTCATGCAGTAAATCAGGGGGACAGCAAAAATGGTCAAAGCTGACCATCTGCATGTCACTTCACATAAAAAGACGATTTATAGACAATTAGGGCTTGATTTACTAAAGAGTGCAAAATCTGGTGCAGCTGTGCATGGTAGCCAATCAACTTCTAACTTCAGCTTGTTCAATGAGGCTTTGACAAAATAAAAAAACCTGGAAGCTGATTGGTTTCTTTGCAGAGTTTTAGTAAATCAACCTCTTGGTGTCCGATGATGAGAGACCATATAAGTATACATAATGCTAATGAGGCAGCCCCTCTGTGCCTATTGCAATCCTAATAAATGTCAGCAGAAGAAATGGGGAACCAAAGCTGCAACCTTGTCTATGGCTCCCTTCTTCTTTAATCTGTTCTTGGCTCTCGGCAGTTCAGCAGCTGATTAGTTGTGATAAGGGGGCACAGAAGGGGATCTTGACTTAGGAGTACAAGCTCTATCATTATAAACTATCCTAGCAGTAGAGACCGGTGCTGCTAGAATACAGGTATAATTTAGGCATAGTGCGCATTACTGGGCAACCTGAGGAATTTATGGGAAATCTCCCCCATAGAAGCACAGACAATAACATATTTTATGTAGGTGTAGCACAGGGAATAGGTAAAACTTCTGATACATTTTTTTTTTATTGAGGCTTGTTCCTTCCTGTCCAAGTGACACCCCCCTTCTTCCATTCTTGTATGGACATCACAGGGAGGAAGTGAGAGAAACTCTGACCAGGGTCAAAAACTTTAATAGAGCCTTGATAGGAACAATATTTCTTCCCTACTCTATCCAAAACACACATACAGTACATGAAAACAAAAAACTCTAAAATGAAACTGCAGTCAAAAGTGTTTGTGTTAATGGGGGACGGGCTTAGCCTCGTACACACAGTATGATTGTTGGCTAACCAAGTGTCTGATTTTTGTCTTAAGGGTGTGTGCCAGGATCTTGTCTTGTACACAATTGTCGTGCAACAAACACGAACATAGTGACATACTACGAGGAATTTCAGCTCTTGAGCGCCACCCTTTGGGCCCCTTCTGCTAATTTCGTGTTTGGTGAGCACTGATTCCGAGCATGCGTGTTTGTACTTTCGACTTGTGTGACCGATTTGTGTACTGACCATACGAAAATCTGACATCAAACCGTTGTCGGCCAAAAATTTACTAGCCTGCTATTCAACATTTGTTGGTTGAAAGTTGGACAACAATTGTCAAAAGGAGCGTACTAACGGTAAGATTTTAGGACAACAGTCTGTCAACAGACAATCCCCTGCCAACAATTGTATCGTGTGTACGAGGCTTTAGTCCCTCTATCAGTTTTTTTTGCCATCTTTCTCAACTTTCCACAATGGTTATCTTGAGTCGTCATTTCTGGTCCCAAGGGGCAAAACAAGAAATGAGAATAAATCTTCCTAACAGAGACCCAGATGGAAATATAACACTGTCAGGGCTGGGCTCAGCCCTTCTTTCTCTGAGCTGGCTGCTCAGCTGTCGGCTAATTGCCAGCTCCTATCTCTCCACAGTGACTCACCTGTTGATGATATCCTGCTCATCAGTCCTGCTTACTTAAGCCGCCCAGCCCAGATGATCTCTGCCTTTGCCTGGTCAACATCACAGAGACTTTCTCCTGCGCTCCTGTTAAAGACTTGCTTGGCTGACATTCCTTCTGGCTCCAGATCCTGCTTGCTGTTCCACTATACTGATTCCTGGCTTCCTGACTTTCTGGCTTGTCTGACTATCTGTTCCGGTTACCGAACTTTGGCTATGTTTTAAATACGTTTGTTCTATTTACTTTTATTATTAAACAAGTGTGATTTAACTGTACTTCTGTCTTGGTCTGATTCATGGTTTCTGATAAATACTCAGGAGAGGTTCAAACCCTACATTGATAAAATGGAACTTTATAGTGGAAATAGGCGTAACAGTGCTACCACCTTCTCAATCCATAGCTCTCAGACTAGGAGGCTTCCGAAGAAGAAAAAGTAAATACCTGGATGGGTCAACAAAGTCCTGTCTTCCTTTATTAAATCACATGAATACAGCTGTAAAACATGCAAAGCGTTTTGGCCGAATGCGTTGGCTGTTTTACAGCTGTTCTCATGTGACTTAATAAAGGAAGACTGCAACCGTACTCCTTCTTCATTGTCTTCTAGTGTCACCTCCTCATTATCCTCTACCATTATATTTCATAGAGTGACATGACTTGATTCTGGACGCACAGTTCTTCAGCTCCCCTTTCCATAATTGACAAGGCTAGGGGGGCCCAAGCTGCTGTGCCTTGCTTTCTCTTGTCCAACTGAGGAGATACCCATATTTCCTTTCCTTCACTTTCTCTGCCTGTTCTCCTTGATGCTTAGTGTTTGGGCCACAATCTGGAGCTGCCAGTGGGGATGCCGACATAGTACAGCTCAGGGACCCCCCCCTTCCACTCCAACCTTCCTTACCCCCCTTTTTTTCCCCACCCCCCTACAGCCCCCCTTTTTTTCTTTTCTCTCTTGGGGAAACATAATCCATTATGTTATTTATTTGATACAAGAGCTGTTATGTGTGAGCGTTAAAGTGATTGCAAAGTCTTGTTTAAAAAAAAAAACTGTTATACTTACCTCCTCTGTGCAGTTGGTTTTGCACAGTGCAGCCTGGATCCTGCTCTTCTCGGGTCCCTCTTTGCTGCTGCTGGCCCCTCCCTCCTATCGAGTGCCCCTACAGCCCACAGCTTTCTATGGGGGCACCGGAGCCGAGTCAGAGCTCCATGTGTCCATTCTTATACTGGCCTCCACCACGTCCCACCCCCTCTCTTCCCTGATTGGCTGACTGACTTTGATTAATAGCCCTGGGAGCCAATGGCGCCACTGCTGTGTCTCAGCCAATCAGAAGGAGTGTCCCGAACGGCTTAGACATTTGTGGACATTGCTGTAGAGAGATGGGACTCAGGTAAGTAATTAGGGGGGTGCTGGGGAGGCTGCTACACACAGAAGGTTTTTTATCTTAATGCATAGTATGCATTAAGATAAAAAAACATTCTGTCTTTACAACTCCTTTAAGGTTGTATATTTTTCTGTAATTGCTATGTACAAGACACCTTGGTCTTTCACATGTCTGGTTGTATTGCAACACTCAGTTCCTTGTCCTTGTTCTTTAATAAAATATTTTTGGAACAACAAAAAAAAGAAAATAAGGAAAACTGCATTTTGTTGACCCACCCAGGTGTTGACTTTTTCTCCAGTTGATTGGAACTTTAGCGTGGACCTATTGATTAAGTTTATGTTTACTATGAATCCGAGTAAAAGTCAGCATTACCAAATCAAAAAAGTTTTGTAAGTCAAAAAAATTCCATCAATAGTCAAAAAAAATCCATGAATAGATACCTTTTGTGACCTAAAACCCTAAAATCCTGTTTTTTTGCTGTCCCATTGGGGAGATTTCCATTTCACTTCCTGTCCTAGAGGCACAACAAAAAGTGAGAAGAAACTTCTCCAAACTACTCTTGGAAAGTTGCCACCACAAAAGGTGTCTCCACTGTATGTTTTACCCTCTATTCCTGTGCTGGTCTCAACTGTTAAATTTGGGATTTCCACTCGAACATAGTGCATATCTCCCCAGTAAAGATAAAGACAGCAATGAAAAAAAATGGACGGGGGCTCTAAAGCTGGGTACACACTATTAACCGCGGGGTTGAATGAAAAAAAACTAACAGCTCCGGTCGGAGACACAGTACTAAACATGCAAGGTTAGTACAGCAATCTCCCCCACTGAACTGTTGTGTTCTGGCAGGGGGACGGCTGAGAGTGGCTGAGAGCGCTGATTGGGAGTTGGTCGGATGCTGGTTTTCCAGCACGCACATCTGACAGAAGACGGCCAAAAGGCTGGCTTTTGTCGGAGAGACCGGCATACACACGGGCAGAATGTCGGCTGTTTTTTTTCCACCATGTGTATGGGGCTTAACTCTTCACTACTCTATCCAAAAAAAATAATAAAATGTGAATATAGACACGCCAAATCTAAGAATTAAAATTGTATATATTACAGCTTACAAGTCTTTGTGTGTTAGCTGCATTAATTTTCTTCTTTCAGTTTTTTTTTCCTTTTCATCTGGTGATCCTACCAGTCCTAAGATGATAAAACTCACTCACTGTATCTATGAAGTGTCTTAATCCAAGAACAGGAAATGTATTAGGCCTACCTCCCTCATCACTTCCATAACATAGAGGGAGGTGTTCTGTAGTTTTCAGAGGTAACCTGGGTACAGCTGATAATAATGCTTCAGATAACGATGTTGAGTTACTAGGACCCAGGGCAGAACTTGATTTCTGGCAGGTGCATCAAAGAGATTTAACAAAAAGCTTTTAATGATATGTTTAACAGACCAAATAGGAGCAAATGATAGTTCATTGTTGTAGGCATTTCTTACACTCTATTCTCTATTCTTTTGAAAGGTAAGAAGGGAGGGGTGGGTTGAAGGATTGATGGATGGGTTTGTGGATGGGGGGATCGATATGTGGATAGATAGATAGATAGATAGATAGATAGATAGATAGATAGATAGATAGATAGATAGAATACTATGGAATGGATACATAGATGGGTAGGTGGATGGATGGATGGATGGATGGATGAATGGATGGGTAGGTAGATGCATAAATGAATGGATGGGTGGATTGCAGGATAGATGAATGGATGGTTGGATATATGGATGGATGAATGAATGGTATGCAGGTGGTTGGATGGATAGATGGATGGGTAGATAGATGCATAGATGGGTGGGTGGATTGCAAGATAGATGTATAGATGGGTGGATGAATGGCTAATTGGGTGGGTGGATGTACGGATAGGTGGTTGGATGGATGGGTGGCTTGCAGTATAGATGGATAGGTGGGTGGATGGGTAATTGGGTGTGTGGATGAATAAGTACGTAAACGGATGGATGGGTAGGTAGGTGGATGGATGGGTAGGTAGATGCATGGATGGAAGGATGGATGAATTTTTGGATGGATAGATGAGTGGGTGGATGGAAGCAAGAGTTTCCCTTTAATAGAAAGGGTGTCCTACTCCTGCTTTATACGTCATTGCGTCCGCAGTATGATAACATTAATAATAATATAATTTAACACTGGCATACTCGCAGTGTTTTGCTATCTTCTGTAGCATTAATAATCATTTGTACCTGAAGACAATTAATGGCATTTTCTTCATCATAACAGACTTTGCTGTGTGCTGTCCTCATCTCCCCACACACGCAGCATGGCCCTCTGGGAAGCTGGAGTCCAGAGCGGTAATTAAACCCAGCAAACTGTGATTTATTGACTACTCAAGACAAAGAAAGCGCAGTTTACCCCGCCAGATCCATGACATGGGTGGATAGAGCTACCGCAGTCTCTGCTCACCCTTTCTATAGGGAAAAGTGTAAACCCATCATTGTTTTATTCATGAAGTGATGTGACCTTTAAAGTGCATTTCCACATTGTTTAAGCTAAATTAGGAGAACACCTACTTTCTATTTGTTGCATGCTACCATTCACATAACATAGTTTTAAAATATTTAAAAATTGCTGCTTACCTTTTCACTTAGCTCTCCCCGTCTATGTAATGTTAAATTGGCCTTTCACTCAAAAAAAAAAAAAAAAAAGAAAACATTTTCAGCATTCTAATCCTCCCTTCTCCAATAAAAATACCTTTCTTTATTTTTTTTTATTTTATTTACTTTCTCTCTTTTTTTTTTTTGCTGCTGGATCCACTGCCTCTATGCTACCCTATGTATGGATAAGTGCACTTACCATATTTTTCGCTCAATAAGGCGCACTTTTTTCCCCCCAAAAATGGGGGAAACGTCTGTGCGTCTTATGGAGCGAATACTGACCAGCAGAGTCGCTGATAGAGGGATAGTTTTGGCGGCAGAACGATGCCCTGTGCATCTCTCTGCCCCAGCTAAATCCTGCTTCTCCCCTGCCTTTAGCTTCTAGAGGGAGAGAAACAAAAAGGTATTGTTCTTTAATTAACCCAACCCCCACAGGGTCGGCATTCACATGTAAATTGCGCGGGCATTATTATGTAAATGAGGTCTGATTTTGATCACGTTTGCCGTCCTCATTGACTTCAGACTCCGAGAAAGACTTCCTTTTAAGGAGTGCTTGTGGAAGCCTCCTGTACATTTGTCTCCAAATTTTGCAGTCCCACCCTTGCCTCCCTCACCTCCCATGCCTCCTGGTACTGAGTCGGTCTGTGAAGGTGAACCTATGCACTCGGGCTTCACACGTCTCTCTGTGGATGAGAGAACCCTTAGGAGGAGGGAGAGATTGTGCCTTTATTGTGGCCAGGCAGGTCACTTTTTGAAGTCTTGTCCTACCCATCCAGTTTCGTCCCCAGTTATCCAGAAGGATAAGCCCCTGGTTGCGGTTAGCCCAGGAATTTAACCTGTTCACGATGGAATTCGCACTTCTCCAATTTACAATAGAGATTGTTCTCTCTCAGTTTCTGATGCACACGACAGACATTGTGGTGGTGGCTCTCCAGGGACTTGGAAGATATGAGGATATCATCGAGATAAACCACCACACATAACTGCAACAAATCTCGGAGGACATCGGTAATAAATTCCTGGAAAACTGCCAGGTCGATACAAAGGCCAAAAGGCATTACAAGGTACTCATAATGGCCTGTTCTGTTATTAAACACAGTTTTCCACTCTTCGGCCTCCTTAATCCTCACGAGATTGTATGCCCCTCTCAAATCAAGCTTTGTGAAAACCGTTGCTCCTTTGAGGCAGTTAAACAACTCCATAATCAACGGAATCAGATAGGCATTCTTAATCGTGAAACGATTGAGACCCCTATAATCAATACAAGGTCTCAGTTCACCACTCTTCTTCTTCACATAGAAGAAACCAGCACCAGCAGGAGATGAGGATTTGTGGATGAAACCTTGAGAAAGTGCATCTGCGACATACTCCTTCATGACCCTATCCTCCAAGACCGATAAAGGGTAAACCCGGCCATGAGGGGGTATGGCACCAGGTTGAAGGTCAATTGCGCAATCATACGACCGGTGTGGAAGCAAACTACCGGCTTGACTTTTGTCGAAGACATCGCCAACATCGCGGTACTTTTCCGGCAGGGAGGAGAGTGAAGAGGTGCACAGGACCTTGGCTACCTTCTGGAAGCATGACTTACTGCATTGTGGCGACCAGGAGAGAACCTCAGCAGGGAGCCAATCAAAAGATGGGTTGTGCCTCTGTAACCAAGGATAACCAATAACCAGAGGAAACTTAGGTTAGGAAATAACTTTAAATTGGATTATGTCATGGTGAAGAGCCCCTACGGTCATGGACAATGGAACAGTCTCATGAGTCACATGGGCAGACTGTAGAGGTCTCCCGTAAAGATCCTCAATGGCAAATGAAGTGTCACGCAGCTGCAGCGGAATCGAGTGCTTCGATACAAAGGCAGCATCAATGAACAGGCCTGCAGCCCCAGAGTCAATTAGAGCCTGTATCTCGATGGATGACTCAGCCCAAGAAAGGGTAAAAAAAACAGGGGCTTATCCTTCTGGATAACTGGGGACGAAACAACGCCACCTAAGGTCTGTCCGTGACAGGACCTCAAGGTTCGGGCTTTCCCTGGATGGGTAGGACAAGACTTTAAATAGTTAACTGCCTGGCCACAATAAAGGCACAATCTCTCCCTCCTGTTAAGGGTTCTCTCATCCACAGAGAGTCGCGTAAAGCCAGAGTGCATGGGTTCACCTTCACAGACCAACTCGGTACCAGGAGGCATGGGAGGTGAGGGAGGCAAGGGTGGGGCTGCAAAATTCGGAGACAAATGTACAGGAGGCTTCCACAAGGGATCCTTAAAAGGAAGTCTTTCTCTGAGTCTGGAGTCAATGAGGATGGCAAACGTGATTAACTTCTCCAGCTCAGTGGGTATATCTCGGGCTGCTATCTCATCCTTGATGGTATCCGAGAGACCATGAGAAAAAGCAGCCACGAGGGCTTCATTGTTCCAAGCAACCTCTGCTGCCAGAGTATGGAATTCAATGATGTAATCGGCAACAGTTCTCGTACTCTGTTTGATGGACATGAGGCACTTGGCAGCAGAAGCGGAGCGTGCGGGAACGTCAAACACCCTTTTAAAAGAAGCCACAAACTCTGGGTAACTCAAGACAACAGGTTTTTGCGTCTCCCATAGAGGGTTTGCCCAGGCCAAGGCTCTCTCAGAAAGCAAAGATATCACGAAACCCACTTTGCTTCTGTCTGTGGGAAATGCCTGGGGCAGCATCTCAAAGTATATCTCAACCTGGTTGAGAAACCCTCTGCATTGGACTGGATCGCCCCCAAATCACTGGGGAAGCAGAGCGGAACCAGGCATACCCCTTATAGAGGTAATACTCGAGGAGGGTGCATGCACAGAGACTGGAGCAGCAGCAGGGATGACCTGCAACACAGGTTGTACCAGAGCAGCCACAGTGGGAGATTCCAGGTGAGCTGTGCGACTTGTAATGCCATGGCTAACTGATCCATGCGGTGATCCTGCTCATCCAATCTGCAAAAAATATTACCAACAAGTGGATTGACTGCATCTTCTGAATTCATGGCCTTCGCCTACTGTCAGAAACCATGAATCAGACTGACACAGAAGTACAGTTAGATCACACTTGTTTAATAATAATAATAATAAAAAGGTAAACAGAGTAAATGTAGTCAAAATATAGCCAGAATTCAGGAACCGGGACAGATAGTCAGACAAGCCAAAACGTCAGGGAACCAGAGATGAGCGTAGTAGAACAACAAGCAGGATCTGGAGCCAGAAAGAATGTCAGCCAAGTAAGTCTTTAACAGGAACACAGGAGAGCGTCTCTAGAGATGTGACCAAGGCAAAGGCAGAGATCATCTGGGCTGGATGGCTTACGTAGGCAGGATTGACAAGCAGGATATCAACAGGTGAGTCACTATGGAGAGAAAGGAGCTGGCAATTAGCCGACAGCTGAGCGGCCAGCTTTGAGAAAGAAGGGCTGAGCCCAGCCCTGACAGGAGCTGAGAGAAAGAAAGAGGGAGAGAGATCCTGGACTCCAGGCAGTTGTGTGGATGACAGTGGGAAGTGAACATTAAAGTGGGCTGCTGTGTCGGAGAGCTATTTGCTGGAGGGTTCACCGACATGTTCGAAGTACAGAGAGGCTTTGCTGCTGACATTACCAATTCTGTGGGAGATCATCATGGCTGAAATGGTCACAGTTGTCCAACCAGCCTGGAGAGGAACTTCCCACTGGCAGAAACTGTGATGAGGCACCAGAACTCAGTCAGCCTATCTACTCTGCACTTTAGTCCCTCTCTAGTAGTGTAAAATAGTCACTTCTGGCTTGGAGCATTGACAGGACATGTGGCTTATCTATTAGGGGCGAATGGGCGCCGTCCCACTATCCATGCGTCTGCCCCTCTAATCTACATGCAGGGTGCCGACGCATGGATTCCAATGGTGGGGAGGGTCTCTAATAGGCTTCAAAAAAGGGTTGGCTTGGGGCGCAGAGCAATATTCGCTATTGTCATACTCACACTGATTCTCCTCTCAACCAATTAGGAAGCGGGTCGTGAGACCTGCTTCCCGATTGGCCAAAAGGAGAAGCGATCCTATTGGCCTAGAGGGAGGAGATGCAGGGCGGGAGAAGACGCAGAAGAAGCCCGACCCACCAGCCGCCACTGCTCCCGGACACAGGTGGGCAACCTCACATTCATGGTCCCGCCGTCCGAGTCCTTCTTGGAGATCCCAGGGCCCCCAAGCAATCCTCACCCCTCTAAGCCAGCCAGGGACAGTGGCAAGTAAGAGTCAGGGTCCAAAACATGGGACATTACTCCATGAGGGGAAGCCCGACCCACCAGCTGACACTGCTTCCAGCACTCCCTGGCTCAGACAGGGGAGATTGGAGTGTCATCCCGTAAGATAAGGAGGCCTTCCCGTCCATCCAACTCCCGCGGGGGGGGGGGTGTTGCTAGTGTTCCCTGCCCTCATGTCCATCTTTCGCCAGGGGGGTTGGGGCAGCGTGGGTTTGCTGCCCCCTCCCAAATTATTGTGCACCAGCCGCCACTGGCTGAGACTCTCTCTCTCTCTCCTCTTCCTCCTTTCAGCGTGTCAAAGCCCATAACTCAAAGTCAGGAAGTACATATATAATATATTTACGGGCATTTACAAACTGAGACGGTAGAGGGCAGCAGATCCTTACATAGGCATTCATACAATAGTAGTAAAAATCAGTCTAATGCTGCATCTGTCCCCCGCTGGCTCTAACACTGAGAACTGAGCGATCAAACACAGCCGATGACTCGCTTCTCACAGTTTCATGAGCAGAGAGCTGGTGATCGTCAGTCACTGGCTCTCTGTTCTGCCCTCCCCACGCTCAATGGAGCACTGGGCTATGGAGGGGGTGGGAGGCTGAGCCGAGTGCCGATCCAGGCACATGGGCAGATCCCGACCATATGGTCACGATCTTTCCTGAACCTGGACCGGCTCTGTGACATCAGCAGACAGCGGACTTTGGCCAGATGTCTGCTGGAGACGGGTCACAGGAGTGCAGAACGAACTGCACTCCTGTGATCCCCAGGAGAAGTATAGCCAAACAAGCCTTGGCTGTACTTACTCTTTAAAGATGCTTTTCCACCATTCAAGACCGGCTCGCTAACCTTAGCTAAAAATACAAGGTTGGAAATCACATTCTGAAGCTTTCTGTGTACTGCAGAAAAGAAGGAATAAGTGTCATTGACTGCGTGCCCAATTCACATGAAATCTCGGTGTAGAATGTCTGACAGCAGCTCTTGTGCTTCCACTTCTCTCCCTTGCATTGCAGATAAAATCACAGCGTACCAATTGACTCTCCCGGTAAATAGGCGGTATGCAACTGCAATGCATATCGCAGCTTAGCAATGCTTACATAATAAGCCAGAGAGGACAGGCTAACAAAGCAAGCACGGGGAACGACTGATCCGCCATGTCAATCTCTCAAGAGTGAGATTTCCTAGATGAGGCCGATAAATAGCATTTGCATGGAAATGTACTTGTCCTTTTTTTTTAAATGGAGAAGAAAGATATTGGCAGAGATTTATGAAAAAGAGCAGCAAGGTTTAGCATTTCTGGAGATTTGTTTGTGTGAATTACAGATAAGGTGTTCATCGTTGGCTAAATCTTTGGGGCGAGTGCTTCACAAGCTAAACAGGAGTGGGGATATATATATTATTGTCAAAGTCTTACATCCAAGAGGACCTATGTACGGGCTCATACAGACATGGAAAAAAGAGGCACCTTTTAGTATGAAAACTTATAACGTCAACATACATATACACAGAGCAGCCATAACATTATGGCCACCCACCATACCCCCTCAAGGCATGAGGCATCTAAAGGTATGTAATGGTATCTGGTACCAAGCTATCAGTAGCAGATCCTAAGTTCTGTAAGTTGCAAGGTGGGCCCCTCATGGATTGAACTTTTTTTTCCAGCACATCCCAGAGATACTCAATTGGATTGAGATACGGAGAATTTGGAGGTCAACAACTCAAACTCATTGTTGTGTTCCTCAAACCATTCTTGAATTCATCAGAACATGCCACCTTCTTCCATTGCTCCGTAGTCCAGCTCTGATGCTCATATGCTCATTGTGGGCACTTTTGGCTGTGGACACGAGTCAGCATGGACATCCTGACCGGTCTGTGAATATGCAGCCCCACATGCAATAAACTGCGATGCACTGTGTTCTCTGACAACCTTTCTGTGGGAACCAGCATCAACTTTTCAGCAAATTTGAGCTACAGTAGCTCTTCTGTTAGGCCTCAAATATAAAGGAAGATGCGCTGACAAAAAATATAATACAATATGAACAGTGAAAAACAGTTAAAAATGCCGCTTGCCAACAACAGTCAGATACACTGTAAAAAATACCAAAACATACAAAAAATTGCAGCACTTTGTAAAACAAGTAAAGTTAATAAATTGAGAAATTAATACTGTGTCAAAACACATAAATGTTCAAGAGAAACTTCATATATGTGTGAAATCCAGTGCTCAGGAGGTATGAATAAACCAAAATCCATCACGTGATCCACCACCCAGTGTGAGATGGACTCTTACCGGATTTGGAAGACTCTATTACGGAGTCAAATGTGCTCGGTAACATATATCAGCAGGAGTTCAGAGACACATATCCTTTCCGAAACGTGAAGTATCTAATGCTTCCAATAGCCCTCAGTAAATGCACGACGGTGGATATACATTGAGGATATAAAAAAAGCAAAGCAACCACATAGTGTTAATCCGTTAAAAATCACTTTTTAATGTCTCATAAAGGGATAATGGGTACTCACATTTTGGTAAAAGAAATTAAGCATAAAAACACTCCATGCATGGAAACAAACAAATCTGTATACACAGGAAACAGCGTGGCAATGGCATGTACGAAGACTCCTGCTGTCCTAGAAATGCTCCGCCTTCTAGGACAGCCGCCAGCTGAATGCCTCCTCCGCACTTTGACAGTTCTTATATAGGAAAGGGCTGGTCCACCTGGTAATGTCACCTGCGAGGGGTCTGGTATGAACTGGGTGGGGTGACCCATTTAAAAAAAAATGTTTTGCATTGACATGTCCCCTAGGGAAGTACCCGGACCCCCATACCCCTTTTATGGCCAATTACTTGCATATAAGCCTTCAAAAGGGGACTTTTGATTTTTCCTGTTTGGCACCCATAGACTTCAATGGGTTAGAACTTTTCCCTTGTATGGGAGTTCTGCTGCAAACCGAACAGGGAGTCCTTCGGCCCATCTGTAATGAACAAATAGTGCCCCTTGTGCTAATAGCTGACCCCCCCCCAAATACCACTGAATCCATCCTGTGACTGGACACACTTCCTCTGAAGTCAGGTCATCCCAGACGCATCCCCCAGCCTGTGTGTGACTGGACAGTGAAAGGAGGAGTAGCACAGCAATTAGCTCATCTCTCTGTCACTGTGCTCTCCTCTGCCATCAGCGTGCTTCTTTTCAGCACATGAATTGATTGGTTCATTGTATTGTTTCTTCCTTTCACACTCCAACCCTGCTGCACACATATTGAAAGTTGCTGAAACCAGGTCATCCTTGTAGAGATTTACAATAAATAAAATGCTCTACAGTATATATTGCACCAAAGAATTTGTTTTTACTTCTGCGCTGGAACTTACATACTCCTGACACTCACTCATAGACAAAAAAAATAAAATTGTGTATTCAGCCCGAGATAACCCCTTTTAGGAAACACTTCATCGTTCACCTGCTGCTCCAGCACACCGCTCAGTTTTTCTTGGTTTCAGCTCCACGTTAAATAGCTGTAATCAGAGCTCTGTGGGTTGCGGAACGCCAGCCATTCCGGAAACTTTCAGGGCCATTGACTCTTCATTGAGGTTGTCAGAAAGCTCTTTAATAAGAGCAACGTGGTAAATACCATCTGAATTAATTGCAGCCACAAAATATTTATTGTGCATTTTTATGGTCTTCATCTAGTGAACCTGTTTGAAAAGCTTTGCATTACAGCCCAGGCACATCTGTCTGTAGACTCCAGCCATTCCCCCATCTGTCCGTTCTCTGCCGAGGACCGCCACCCTGCCCCCCCCCCCCCCCCCTCTGTCTCGTCACATTTCTTTAAAGGGCACCTGTGTTATAGGAGTATAAGTCTTTTGGAATGGAGTTATGGGGAAATACATTGTGCTACGGTATGTAGTTTGTGTATTTTGTCATAGTAAATGGGAACCTCTTGTTTATTTTAACCACTTCAACCCCCGGAAGATTTTACCCCCTTCCTGACCAGAGCACTTTTTGTGATTCGGCACTGCGTCGCTTTAACTGACAATTGTGCGGTCGTGCGACGCTGTACCCAAACAAAAGTGACGTCCTTTTTTCCCACAAATAGAGCTTTCTTTTGGTGGTATTTGATCACCTTTGCGGTTTTTATTTTTTTGCACTATAAACAAAAAAAGAGCGACAATTTTGAAAAAAAAAAAAAAAACGCAATATTTTTTTACTTTTTGCTATAATAAATATCCCCCAAAAATATATAAAAAAAAACACATTTTTTCCTCAGTTTAGGCCGATATGTATTCTTCTACATATTTTTGGTAAAACAATCGCAATAAGCTTATATTGATTGGTTTGCGCAAAAGTTATAGCGTCTACAAAATAGGAGATAGTTTTATGGCATATGGCAATAGTGGTGATCTGCAATTTTTATCATGACTGCGATATTATGGCGGACACATCGGACAATTTTGACACTATTTTGGGACCATTGTCATGTATATAGCGATCAGTGCTATAAAATGCACTGATTGCTGTGTAAATGACACTGGCAAGGAAGAAGTTAACCACTAGGGGGCATTGAAGGGGTTAAGTGTGTCCTAGGGAGTGATTCTAACTGTTGGGGGGAGGGGCTACCTAGGACATGACAGCGATCACTGCTCCCGAAATGCCTTGTTTACATAGACATCTCCCCGTTCTACCTCTCCACACCGCAATCGCGAGCCGTCGGAGAACATCGAGTTCCCGGACCCGCCGGCATGCTTCCGCGGCATGCGGCGGGGGTGTGTGTGCTCGAAAGGCGGCAAATTTAAAGGGACGCACCTGTACGCCTATTTGCCTGCCTGTGCCGTTAAACATTTAGGGCTCGTTCACACTAGCAGTTGGAGGGGTGGTAAAACCCTACTGTTAAGCTATGGTTTTACTAACCCCCCCCCCCCCACGAAGAAGCAGCAGCTGGTCATGGCAGAGACTATGCTGCCTGCCACTTTGAGTAGTCGCTACTGCCAGCCGATTGCAACCCATTCACGTTACAGTAAATAAACAGTAACCACAGCAGAAGTGACAAGCCAGCCAGTGGCCCACGTGCACCCCCTGTAGGTGGAGGTGCAGAATCACATTTATATTAATGTGATCCAGCCGGGGCTGCTGATAGCAATCGCGGGGCCCCGTACAGACTACCTGACAGCCCGACCCCCCCAAGAAAATATTAAAGATATATTTTGCTAAAAATACAATAAAATCGTTATTAGCAGACACAAATACAACATAACTCACAGAATTACTGCTAAATCTTAAAGACAAAACTGAGTTAATAAATAAAAATTAAGATGAGATGAAAAAAATATATACAGGCTGGGCAGTTGGAACTCTGGGATCAGAGAGACAGAAGGAGAGAAACAAAGTTACAGAGATAACAAACTCAGTAGTAGAGCTAACATTAGAGCCAGAATTGGGAGGGGGATTAGTGAGGGACGACTGTCTCTTTCCCAGCAGATAAAATCTGGCAGCAGAGAGAGTGAAGAGACCAGCTTTCAGCTGCTGGAGGAAGAGTTCTGCAATTGATGTCCATCATCACTAATCCCCCTCCCTGTGTGGGCCCCCCCGTGTGCTCGGGCCCCCTAGAAGAGGACCGCTGGTCCCCCCTTATCAGCGGCCCTGGATCCTGCACAGGAGGGCCGCCCTGTAGAAGTAAATCTGCTATAGGGTGGCTCGAAAGTTGTTATGCTAGTTACTTGGAGTACGGAATAAAGCATATTTGTATTTCGGAGTAAGGTATGTTTGTAAAAATATACAAAGAAACATGAATTGCCCGTGGGACTTTAGATGAGGCACAACACAATCAATAATAAAATCAATAAAGTAAAGATTTATTGGTAAATACAATTTCCAACAGATCCAACAGTGACATGATTGCCAAATAGTCAAGCAAATTTGTCAATATATACATATTAATTCCGTAGCCAGGTACTGTGTTTCAAAGATCAATCCACTATAGGTGTGAACTTGCAGCTATGTAACCCGACGCGTTTCGTGACATAGCGTCACTTCCTCAGGGGTTGATGCACACACAATTGTCTATAAAGTAGAAATAGTTTAGAACTATATGACACATATAATACAAAGTATTCTGTTATTGCAAACATTAGGTATCAACCAAAAGGGGACCCATACTTACAAATCTGCAAGACATCACATGCTCATGACCTAACGGTAGTTGCCTGAAAATGTCTGACCCGGGAACTGTGGGTATGGGATTTAAAGGGCCCAGCAGTGCAAACATGACAAGATGGAATGGCGGGCATGGAGAGCAATTCAACAAGTCCTCCACCGTGATGGTTGTGAAAAATATGTCTTAAATGACATAAAACTACCACTTAGGTGTTGACAAGAAAGGAATAATATGTGTAAAGAGAAAAAAAAGGATAAACAGTAAAAAAGTAAAAAAGAAAAATAGAAAAATCAAAAGGGAGGGCAACCAACCACCAAATCCCCATTGCTCCACGGGGAAAATAATGAGTGTGCGTGACCTGTTAAATTCGGTGCAAAATCAATGTATAGTTTAGTATGCAATGGCAGTCGGTCCATTAGGGGCGCTGCCCCCCTAATCTCCATGTGCCGACCCCTAATCTCCATGCGGGGCACCAGACGCATAGATTTCTATGAGTTTTTTTTTTTTTTTTTAAGCACATGATTAGAGCCAGAGGCTCTAATTGGCTTCAAAAAGGTTGGGCCCGGGGTGCAGAGCATTGCACCCTGAGCCCACTCACTTGTGACATTAACAAATCAATATTCGCTATTGTCTTCCGGCTTCTCCAATCCGGACAGGAGACGGGTCTTAAGACCAGATTGGCCGGGAGGAGAAGACGGGGAAGCCGCGACCCAGATGGGGTAAGTGTGGGCCCAGTGGGAGGTTTGTTTGACGCCCACCCAGCCCCCCCCCCAAAAAAAATGGAGCACCAGCCGCCACTGTTAGTATGACTATGCCTAGATATAATTTGGCTATCTCAGTGGTGCAAGATCAGTAAAAAAACAAAACAAAGGGTTGAATAACGACATCTATGTAAACATAGGTAATAAAAGGGGAGATGTCGAATGGAAATAACCTACCATGGTAAAACATGCTGACAAGGAGTGAAGAGTAATATGACAGACCACCGTGGAGAGCGTGCAGGACTGATGCTTCCCCGCCCGTCCTATTTATACCTGCAGGACTCCAATCGGACCCCTTCCCAACATCAGGTGAAAACCACGTCTGAAGGGGAAGGGGATTGACGAGGGATTTACATCGAGGGACACTGTTTTTTTATTTTGTAATTAAGCCTTTGGCCTGCAACTGCTTTAGGGCTCATTCACATGTATGGAAACCCTTGCCGATCCTGAAAAGTGATCCCCAGTGCACTGCTTCTAGAGGGCAATTAACAGGCAATAAGGAGGCACCTGATATAACCTTGTAAATGCCAAACCACAATTGCCTCTATCACATTCGGTTGAGGGACAGTTGCAGCATAGCCCCATATACTTGTATGGGGAATGCAACATACTGTTTAATTATTGCTATGACGATGAAAGCACAGCATCGCGCCCACGCCATTTCTGCAGTCCTGAGTGACTGCACGCTCTTGTTCAGATGGGGGGTTGGGGAGCAGTAAAACCACAGTTGGTTTGACCGCCCCTTTGCGTGAACAAACCCTTAGTCTTGAAGGCACAAAGTATCCTCAAATATGAAGAGGTCAAATAAAAAAAATGTCCTACCAATCCTACAGTTCCTCTAAAATCAATACTTGAAAAAGAGCGACCAGGAACAAACTCAGAGCCAGTAAAGTCAAAACTCCAGATCTGTATAGCGGGACAATGACCCTGAATGTATTGAAGCCAGAGGAACAACATGGCAGCCGGGAAGGTAGGACTTCCATATTTCCCTCATCACAAATTTAGGCTGCAAGCCAATGAACCTAAAGTTTTTCTATCTGATTAAACTTGCTGTAATCCCCATGTGCTGTCTCTCGTACTGTGCAATGTAAGCTTTTCCCAGCACAGAGCCTGGCCAGCACAGCCCCCGCAGCATCTGTATTCCAGATACAAGTCATTGATAAATATCCTCGCTATCTACCACTCTGCTGCTTCCATAATGAAAACGAATCTCTTCCCCGGCTACTCAGACACCCACCGGCTGCTCAGCATAACCAAGAAGGATAAGAACGACATTGTGCAAATTTGCGATACTCAAGCGGGCGCGGGCAACACCAACTAAATCTCTGAAACAGACTTAAGCTAGGAGCGCACATCAATTTTTTTCCTTTTTTTTTTAATTCTCTGAAAGGAATACCTGCTTCTGATCACCATACTGTATGTGCTTTTCATATTCAATAGCATTTTATAAAAAAAAAACAAAAACAAAAAAAAAACATTTTTTTTTATCCATGCCATTGAAAATTAGTTTTTCTGATGATGAATTAATGGAGTAAATACAGAAAAAAATTCCGTCTATTAGGCATAGCTCAAAAAAAAAATATTAATAATAATACAAAGTATGTCTTTCATATTCTTTATGTATATTATTTATCTGTAAGAGCTTCCCTTGTGTGGACATCCATAAGCCCAGAGACTGCTGCTGGGTGCCACCATCTTGGATGTGATGTCAACCTAAGTCGACTCAAAGAAATAACAAGTGTCAAGTGACACTCTATAACAGCCTTTCTCAACCCTTTGAATACAGAGGAACCATCGAAATAACTTTCAGGTGTCAGGGAACCCCTGGTAAAAATTATTATCTACTGCTCACGGAACATAAATGTGTACAGAAAGTTTCAGATCTCAGAATAAATAAGAAATGTAGCATATGTTGGGAAGTGCTATATGACACAAATATTTTCATTAATATTATCAAAAAATATGGAAAAACCCTGGGGCCATCCTAAAATTTACTTAACAAAATTCCAATTTTAAAAGTCATAATTCTGATATTCAAACTCATAATTCTGAGATTAAAAATCAGAATTCTCAGTTTCAAAGTCAGTATTCTCAGTTTCAAAGTCAGAATTCTGAGCTTCAAAGACAGAATTCTTATGCCGTGTACACACGAGCGGACTTTCGACGAACTGAACTCCGAAGGACTTTTTGACGGACTTTCGACGGAGTTCCAACGCAACGGACTTGCCTCCACACGATCACACCAAAGTCCGATCGTTTCGAACGTGATGACGTACGACCTGACTAGAATAGGGAAGTTCATAGCCAATAGCTGCCCTAGCGTCGGTTTTCGTCCGTCGGACTAGCATACAGACGAACGGATTTTTTCGACCGGACTCTAATCCGTCGCAAAGATTTGAAACATGTTCTATTTCTAAAGTCCATCTGATTTTTCGACAGCAAAGGTCCGATGAAGCCCACACACGATCGAATTGTCAGTCGGACCTTTGCTGTCGAAAATGTCCGCTCGTGTGTACACGGCATTCGTGGAGCAATAATCTCCGTGGAGTACTGTAATTCTTAAGGACTGATTATTACTGCGACAGTTTGAAGTCTGTCAGTTACCTGTACCTCTTACACATAGGGTTGCCAGCTGTCTGGTTTTCCCCTGGAAATCAGGTTTTTGAATGATGTGTTTTGGCAGTCGCGGCTGCTGCTCAAAATTTTTTGGGGGGCGCAAACAAACTGAAAAATTCTGAAAAAAAAAAATCGCAAGCCTCACTGTGCTATCAAACGCCGCCACTGTGCCATCAAACGGCGCCACTGTGCCCATCAAACACTGCCACTGTGCCCATCAAACGCTGCCACTGTGCCATCAAACGATGCCACTGTGCCATCAAATGATGCCACTGTGCCATCAAATGATGCCACTGTGCCCATCAAATGTTCCCACTGTGCCATTGAATGCTGCCACTGTGCCCAGCAAATGCTGCCACTGTGCCCATCAAACGCTGTCACTGTGCCATCAAACACTGCCACTGTGCCCTTCAAACGCTGCCACTGTGCCATCAAATGCTCCCACTATGCCCATCAAATGCTGCCACTGTGCCTCCCCTGCCGTCTGCCCGTCACTTACCCTGTCCCGTTGGGGCAGCGGGTGACAGCAGCGGGTGGCAAGCAGTGTCCTCCAAGCTCCTCCATGCTCCTCCATGTCCTTGATGTCTTCTCCCATCCTCTCCTCCCATCCTCTCCTATGATTGGATGCTTGATAGGCATCCAATCACAGCATCTGTCGTTTGAGCCGATCAGATGACGGGTAACAGACCCGAGCACCTGATTGGCGGAGAGGCGGTTCATTGTTAGGAAAGCGAATATTAATTTGCTTTTCTAACACAGCTGGGTGAACTGCGAGCGCCAAGCATCGCGCTCGCTGTTTACCTTTTTTGACGCCTATTAGAGCCTAAGGTGCTTCAAAAATCCCCCCCCCCTCTGTAATTCAGGTGCCCAGTGCCCGAAAAGGGGCCGTGCACCTGAATAGGTGGTGGCAGCGGCAGCCATGGATAGGTTCATGCAATGCGTGAATCTATCTATCGGCGATAGAGGGGGCGGCGCCCGTGCGCCCTTATGGACGCACCGCCACTGTGTTTGGGCTTTCATGTACCTGAGACCCTGACACGTTATTCAGACCGGTCTGCACCGAGAGTGACAAGTCTGCTCTGCATCTGATGTGTCTTCCATCCCCGACGGCATCCTGTTTCAGCGCAGTGGATCAAGGCTGCCTTCTCCTTCTTGGCTCTGTTTACACACACACACGGGAGGAGGAGGGGAGAGCAGGGACACATGTACAGGTCTGTAGAAAGTTTTATTATGCTCTGTAGATGGACAGGGGAGGGGGAGAGAGTGGCTGCGAAGGAGGACAACTTAAAAAATGTGTACACTTGGTGGAGTGATTAGGGGGTAAAGAGGATATGTGCCACGGGGGGCACTTTGGCAGGGGGGAAGACTTATGCTAGAAGTGTGGGTTGGATTTGAAGTCTGACAACCCTGTCAAGCACTAGACCTCGCCCTTCCCAAAGCACCCCCCAGCACATATCTAACCCCCCTACCTCCCCTTGCACTAGCCCTCTCCCCTTTCAAAGCACCCCCCAGCACATATCTGACCCCCCCTTTACATTAGCCCTCTCGCCTCCCAAAGTGCCCCCCAGCACATATCTGACCACCCCGTGCTAGCTCTATCTCTCTCCCCTCCCAAAGCGTCCCCTTAGCACATATCTGAACTCCCCGCTAGCACAAGTCCTCTCCCCTCCCAAACCTCCCTCAGCAGATATCCACCCCCCCCTTGCTAGCTCTAGCTCTCTCCCCTACAAAGCATCCCCCAGCACATAATTGACCTCCCCCTCCTTGCTAGCTCTAGCCCTCTCCCTGCCAAAGCATCCCCACAGCACAAATCCATCCCCCTGCACTAGCCTGCTCTCTCCCAAAGCACCACATAGCACATATCTGCCCCCCCCCCCCAACAATAGCCCTCTGCCCTCCTAAAGAGTCAACCCAGCACATATCTAACTCCCCCACCCTCCTGCTAGCACTAGCCCTCTGCCTAGGACATATCTGACCTTTGCATTTTGTAAAATATTTCTGTCCCCTGCATTCTGTGCATAACACTCACAATTTGACCACGTGCATTGTTCCGCGGCTATGTGTGCCGCATTACTACTCTATTTCGGGCCACCAAAAGTGTCCCAGGCCTTTTACAATCTTATACGGTATACTCCAAAAAAAAAAAAATGCCGCCGATAGAGTGTTCGGGTTTGGCTTGAGGAAAAAGTGGCAATCCTACTTACACAGAAGATGTGCACCTCACCTACTGACAGCCTAAAGATTTACTGCTGCTCTGGGGCTCTGAGCTTCAGCAAATTTAAAGCACACACTGATTTTGATAAATAATTGTTATTGTGGAATGTGCAGTATGTTCCTTGCTAAAGAACATTATTTTTTATCATGTTGTTATGGGTAAAGTTCAGCTTTAACAAAAGACAGAGTTCAAAAAACATCTCTGACACATCCCAAATGCATGCTTTATTATTTTTGCCTATGTCCTTTTACAATTTGCAACATCCATATACAGTAGCTCCTTCCCTGCTCCAAGCATCAACACCTGCTATGCACAGACTCTGCATCCTCCACATTCCTCGTCTCATGCAACTTGTTGTTAAGTCATTTATGCAGTGATATCCAAAGAAAAACGAATGTTACAATTACAACCCAATTTGGCTCAGGTGACTTATTAAATATTCTGTAACAAATAAAAATAAAACCTTCCCATTTTGTGTCTTATTATAGAAATAGACCAATTTTATGGCAGCTGCATCCTCTTTCAGAATGCAGATGGCTGAATCTTGAGGTATACAAGGCTGCCCTCTGCTGGGTGTTTTTTAAAGTTCTTTTTTTTTTCCCCCCTTTAAATCACAGCCAAAGCAAATTTTATAGAATCACAGCTACTGGAGATGACAAATCTGATTTGAGCGGAGATAGATGTCACGTTATTGAAATGTATTTGAAAAAAAATAAAGTTAGTATTTCTTACTGTGAAATGTTGCCACATGTAGAGTATATATGCATATATATTTAATAAACAGTCTTTTTCATTTTTTTTTCAGTGACAGAATCTATTTTGAAGTATTTCAAGATGAAACAACCAAACAAAACCCTGTAGTCATAAAATAAACTCGGCGAGGATTATTTTTTGTAAGCGCATTCGAAAAAATTCAACCACTTTTTTTTATTTATTATTAAACACGTTTATTTCTTATTGTAAATTATTATTTTAACCACTTTGCTACCGGAACAATTTTTTCGCACCCACCATAAAATCTGCTTTTGGCTGGAAAATGATTTAAAGCTGAACTTTGGGCCCCAAAAATGTTAATTTAAATATTACCTACAAAGAATATACATTCACTTTATGGGCACTAAATGCCTTTGCACACCCAGATATTATTTTGTAAAGTAGCAGAGACATTATCACTGTGCTGTTCATAGCCTGTGCAGGGAGCAGAGCTCTGGGAGGAATTTCCCCTGGTCCTAGCCATAAAAGGCTTGATCGCTTCTCTCAAGTGTAGTATCTTGTCTTATCATTTGCCAGGAGGTGGCGCTTGCTTCTGTCCCTGATCTACAGCGAAGTTGTATCAGGGATGGCGGAGGCTATGCAAAACCTGCTGGTGTAAAGGCAACCTGGAGCGGTTCGTAGCCAAAAGGGAAGCCTTCTGATGGGGATGGAGGACCACTGGGTCCGGCTGAAGGGTCGGGTCCTTGGCCTTCTGGCCTAGATTGGGGTAGCTCTAGCTCCGGTCAGTTTTTCGGGAGAGAACACTTACTCCTCCTTGGGGAGGGGGGGAGTGGTTAGTATCTCCCGAATGTAATTAGGTAAGAGGGATGGGAGCGACTGTGGGGCCTGATGGTAAAGGGCTCTCACCAAGCTTCCAGAACTCCAGGCCTTCCTGGTTGGGTTGGAGGCTGCTGTGGTCTGGGGGTCAGGGTTGCACGAAAAGCCAGTGGTGAATGTGCCCCTGAAGTGGCAGTTCAGGGGTGCCGCACAGTCACACACGTTTTTCGCACTTGCCTCTAGGGCCAAGCCTTTTGGCTAGGACCAGGGGAAATTCTTATCCCTGGCCGGAGGGCCGGCCATTGTATTACATAATGGTTACTTTTCACTCTCCCACTTCCTTCTCCCCGCTTTCTTTTTATTAATCCCCGTGTTTGTCACTTTTTTGTATTTTTTTGTTTAACCACTTCAATACCAGGCACTTAGACACCTTCCCGCCCAGCCCAATTTTCAGCTTTCAGCGCTGTCGCAATTTGAATGACAATTGCGCGGTCATGCTACACTGTACCCAAACAAATTTTTTATCATTTTGTTCCCACAAATAGAGCTTTCTTTTGGTGGTATTTGATCACCTCTGCGGTTTTTATTTTTTGCGCAACAAATAAAAAAAGACCGAAAATTTTGAAAAAAAACAAGTTTTTCTTTGTTTCTGTTAAAACTTTTTGTAAATAAGTACGTTTTTTTCTTCAATGACGGGCACTGATATGGCTGCACTGACGGGCACTGATATGGCGGCACTGATGGGCACCGATGAGGTGGCACCGATGAGGTGGCACTGATGAGGTGGCACTGACGGGCACTGATGATGGGCACTGATAGGCGGCACTGATGGGCACTGATAGGTGGCACTGATGGGCACTGATAGGTGGCACTGGTATGCGGCACTGATGGGCACTCATAGGTGGCACGGATGGGCACTAATAGGCGGCACTGATGGGCACTCATAGGTGGCATTGATGGCACTTGTAGGTGGCATTGATGGTTACTTATGGGTGGCACTGATAGTTGGCACAGATGGGCACGGATGGGCACTGATAGATGGGCACTGATGGGCATGGATGGGCACTGACAGGTGGCATGAATGGACACTGATGGGTGGCACTGGTGGCATTACTTGTTTGCAGTGATGCCCCTAAGGGTGGCATTGCTGGGCATCACTGCAACATAATTGTGCCAATCAGTGCCCATTTGTGGGCACTGATTGGCACAGATTTGGCATACTGGGCACATGTGGATGGCCATGGGGTACATACCTGGCCATCCACATGTTGCCCCTTCCCTGGTGGTCCTAGTGGTGATCCCTGGTGGTCCAGTGTGGTGATCTGCGGGGGGGCTGCGCTGATAAACAATCAGCGCAGACCCCCCCTGCCAGGAGAGCCGCCGATCGGCTCTCCTCTACTTGCGTCTGTCAGACGCGAGTGAGGAAGAGCCGATCAACGGCTCTTCCTATTGACAGCGTGATCAGCCGTGATTGGACACGGCTGATCACGTGGTAAAGAGCCTCCGCCGGAGGCTTTTTACCAAGATCAGTGTAGCGGTGTGTCAGACTGACACACCGCTCCACCGATCGCCGCGATGCGCGCCCCCGGGGGCGCGCTGCGGCATGTTATCCTGAAGGACGTCATATGACGCCCAGTCAGGATAACACAACCACTTCCCGGACGTCAATCCGCCATAGGGCGGGCGGGAAGTGGTTAATGTGTATACACGTTTGTCACTGTGTGATGAGTAGGGTGTGGGTCCTCGGGCCTACTCTAAAAATCTTGGGAGGGCGTGGACAAAGGCCTTATGGCTTGGTTCACCCTCTCTCATGGGGTCTCCCTTCGGGGGGAGTCCCACCTAGTACTTGGTTGGGTCTGTTTCGGCAGACCTTACAGAGAACGGGGGTCCGTCTGGTTTCGGCCAGATGGACCCAAGTGAAGTACCTCAGTCCCCATCTGGAGCCTAACGGCCTGGGGGATCAGGGTAAGGTCCTTCCCTAGTGGAGGATCAGTGTAACACCCGTTGCACATTTTTGTGTTTCACTCTTTATGTGTGTGCACTTTCTTTGGCACCGGGAGGAAGATTTTGGGTGTGTTTTGCACTCCATTGGCTTTTCAAAAAAAATAAAAAAAAAGAGCTCTGGGAGGGACTGAGCAGGCTCCACCCACAACAGGAGAGGGCAGGGACAAGACCAGTCTTCCTTTGTACAAGGAGAAAGAGCAGCAGTGAGCGGTCTTTATTACAGGAAGATCCTGCAAAAAAGGAAGAGTTTCACACTGGATTACTGTACAGATCTGGAAGAAATACACCAAGGTACCAAGAATATACATGCCTCTTGTATTTAGACAATATCGGGGGATTTGCTAAAATTGGAGCACTCAGAATCTGGTGCAGCTGTGCAATTAACTACTTAAAGTGGAGTTCCACCCTAAAAAAAAAAAAATGCATTAAAAAACTCCTTTTAACCTATAAACAAACATTTGGAGGAAATTTTTTTGTATACTTACCCTAAACGCCCTGTTGCTATGTAGTCCTTGTAATCTGCCACTTCCTGGTCGGCGGAGCTCTTCGTGACTTCCTCCCTCGCCTATGCTCCTGGGAAATGATGACACAACATTTCCCAGGAGTCTTTGGGCAGTACTGTGATTAAAAATCACTACGGCCGTCGGTGAATCGCGCATGCGCGAGATTGAGAGGTGCATGCTGGGTACCCAGCATGCACCTCTCCAAAGCTAATCCAAGAAGCGATCTGGATTGGGCTTCACATGCCCACAATCATGATGACAACGGCCTCAAACGGAGGGAGAGAATATTACAGTAAGAAATTTATATTTTACCGAAATCGATCATGATCACTTTATACTCCATTCTTTAATAAATTAGTAATAATGCTAAGATCAATTAAAATAAATAAATAAATGTTTTCACCGGAACTCCGCTTTAACGACCAGCCGCCACAGTTGTACTGCGGCAGGTTGGCTCCCCTGTGCGAATCGCTGTCATTGTACGTCAGGGCGCGCACACAGATCTGTGACCGCGCATGCCCATTCGCTAGCGGGGGAGCCAATCAGCAGGTCCGGTGGACTTGATGTCCGCCGGCCACTCGCGATCGCTCCACAGAGTGGCAGAACGGGGATCTGTCAATGTAAACAAACAGATCCCCATTCTGTTAGAGGAGTAGAGTGAGATTGCCTGTTCCTAGTGATTAGGAACAGCGATCTCTCTCTACTCCCAGTCAGTACACTCCCTCCACAGTTAGAAACACCTCCCAGGGAACACTTAAATCCTTGATCGCCCCCTAGTGTTAACCCCTTCCTGCCAGTGTCATTTATACAGTAATCAGTGCATTTTTATAGCACTGATCGCTGTAAAAAAATGTCGCTGGTCCCAAAAAAGTGTCAAAAGCGATCTGTCCGCCGCAATCTTGCAGTCCCGTTAAAAAAAAGCAGATCGCCGCCATTACTAGTAAAAAAATAAAAATAAAATAAGAATGCCATAAATGTGTCTCCTATTTTGTAGACGCTATAACCTTTGCGCAAACCAATCAATACACACTTATTGCCATTTTTTTTTTACAAAAAATATGTAAAAGAATACATATTGGCCTAAACTGATGAAGACGTTTATTTTATATATATATATTTTTTTTGGATATTTATTATAGCAAAAAGGAAAAAATATAGTTTTTTTATTACTAAAATGATTGAATTTCCATGTTCTGTGTACTGTGGGAGACCAGATATAGTGAATGCAGAGTCCTGGGTTTAGTGACACTTTAATTATCATACAGGGACAATTGTCAGTGAGATGGAATTTAAGGTGATGTAGGGTGAAGTTCCTTTTTCAAACCCCCCCAAAAAGTTAAATGTTTTCTGCTGCAGCATTGAGCTTGTTTTAACCATTTGAATGCAAGGACATATGGGATACATCCAAGGTCCTGAACTGGACATTGGACATATTCCATACGTCCTGGCCTTGAAGTGGTTGTGTCAATGGCCTTTGGGCATGTGTTGATGGGCACATGCGGCATGCTTTTAGGTGCATTCCATTTGCATGTGACATCAGTTTGAGATAATTCAGAATTCATGGAGAAATGTATTTGACATGCTGTTCATTTCCTTCTGACTTGCATTTTTCCTGCTTCGAGGGACCCGAGAAGCAGTTCTGACACAAACAAAAGCCCATCAACACGGGCCCTAAAAAGGTTTCATTATGATAGTATTGCATGCTTCTTGATAAACTGACAATGGATGTCCCATGCTCCATGATGTTGAGAGTCATTTACTCTTTGCCCTCCTCACTCCAACTAGCAAGTTTGGTTACTTTAAAACACATTGGGGTTGATTTGCTAAAACTGGAGAGTGCAAAATCCGGTGTGCTCTGCATAGAAACCAATCCGCTTCCAGGTTTTGTAGTCAAAGCTTAATTGAACAAGCTGATTGGCTACCATGCACAGCTGCACCATATTTTACACTCCCCAGCTTTAGTAAATCAACCCCTATTCCGTCACTTCACATTTAGGGAGTAGTGTAAAGCAGAACGCCAGTCAAAAATACCATACACATATAGATAGACCATTTTCTAACATACTTGCAAATATTGAACTTTTGAAAGCATAAGTCCATCTATTTGACATAAAAGAAAAAAAAAAACACCAAAGACACATAATAAAATCACCATAAAGAAGGTATTTACTGATTCTGAAGCTTTTCTGTGCCATTTAAGTCACATTCCCTGCCAGCTAAACAAGAAACCTTTATTAAATGCTTTTCACTTCACCGGAAACCTTATATTCTCTCTGTCTGTTCTTGACAGGTAAGTTATTGGTCAGATAAAAAGACTTGGAGCTCATTTGCTACCTTGATTGACAAGTTCTGCACTGACTTGATTCTTCCCGAGGAACTTTTCATCCTGAGAAACATATCATTTCATAGAGGTGTTTCTCAAACTTTTTTCAGTCATGGCACCCTTTAAAAGTATTCAAAATCTCAAGGTACCTTAGTCTAAAATGAAACAATCATACATTAAACTTATCATTGGGAAACCTGAGCCTGGGATGATGCACAGAACTATCGCTGAAATTAACTTCACATCAAACCACCTCCCCCTTCAAATCAGAGGTCCCCGCATCACATCAGAGCCCTCCTTCATATCATTGGTCCTCCAATCACATCAGACGTTTCCCCATAACATCAGAAGTCCTCCTATCACATCAGAGGTCCCCTCATCACATCAGAGTCCCACCTTCACATCAGAGGTCCTTCCATCACATCAGAAATCCCCCATAACAACCTGGGATGATGTACATAACTGTCTCACTGCAATTAACTTCACATAGGAACCCCCCTCCCCTCCTTCACATCAGAGGTTCCCTTCATTACATCAGAGGTCCCCTCATCACATCAGAGGTCCTCCCATCACATCAGAAGTTCCTCCATACCATCAGAGTTCCCCCGCCCATCACATCAGAGTCCCACCTTCACCTCCGAGGTCCTCTCATCACATCAGAAGTTCCCCCATAACATTAGAGATCCCCTCATCAATTTAGAGCCCCCCCCCCCCCCCTTTCACATCATAGGTCCACCCATCACATCAGAGTTTCTCCCATAACATTAGAGGTCCTTCCATCATATCATAAGTTCCCCCATACCATCAGAGGTCTTCCCATAACATCAGAAGTTCCCCCATGACATTAGAGGTCCCCTCATCCCATCAGAGTTTTTCCTTCACATCTCAGGTCCTCCCATCACATCAGAAGTCCCCCCATAACATCAGAGGTACTCCCATCACATTACAGTACTTCCTTCATTGCAGAGGTCCTTCCATCACATCAGAAGTTACCCCATAACTTCAAAGGTCCCCTCCTCACAGAGTCCCCCCTTCACATCAGAGGTCCCCTCATCACATCAGAGTCCCCCTTCATATCAGTCGTGCTCCCATCACATCAGAAGTTACCCCATAACATCAGAAGTCCTCCCGTCACATCATAATTTCTCCCATAACATCAGAGGTCCTTCCATCATATCATAAGTTCCCCCATAACATGAGGTCCCCTCATTACATCAGATGTTTCATCACATTCCCTCATCAAATCAGAGTCCCCTTCATATTATATGTCCTCCCATCACATCAGAAGTTCCCCCATAACAACAAAGGTCCCCTAATCACATTCGAGGACTTCCTTCACATCACAGGTCCTCCTATTACATCAAAAGTTCCCCCATAACATCAGCGGTCCTCTCATCACATCAGACGTTCCTGCATAACATCACACAAATCCCTCATCACATCAGAGTCCCCTTTATATTAGAGGTCCTCCCATCACATCAGAAGTTTCCCACAACATTAGAGGTCCCCTAATCACATCAAAGTCCTTCCTTCACATCAGAGGTCCTCCATACATATCAGAGGTTCCCCTAATCACATAAGAGTCCCCCTCCCCTCTTTATATCAGAGGTTCCCTTAACACATCTGAAGCCCTTTTCACATCAGAGGTTCCCTATTACATCAGAGTCCCTCCTTAACATCAGAGTCCCCCCTTCACACCAGAGGTCCACCATCAACTCAAAGCATACCTCCCAACAGTCCCGGATTGGGCGGGACTTTCCCGCTTTGACACCTTTGTCCCACTATCCCGCCATACAGGTGATTTGTCCCGCATAATGCTGTTGACTACAAGCTAATTTTTCTCTTAATAGGACCTGCAGCAGTGTGCACATCCAGTACATCCAGGGATTGGCTAGCAAGTCAGCTGGATGTGCACTGTGCAGCCCAATGAGAGACTTCACCTGTCAAAAAGAGAGTGTAATGTCGGGTAGGGGCGGGACTGCTACCCAGACCCGCCCCTCTGTCAAACCAGTGCATAGCGAAAGAGCCAGTGACACCACACCGGCATTCATACATTGCTGGCCAGGATCAGCTGTCTATTCCTCTCCCTCATGGTTTTTTTCTCCGCCTCCGTTAGCCCTGCACTCACAGGCAGCTCCCCACTTTCACTTAAACACAGAAGCCTGGCTTCTGCAGCTCAGCTCAGCTCAGCTCCTTCAACAGGCTCTATGCTCTGCAGTCTGCACTAAAGTCGGGATAAGTGAAAGTCTGACTGCAGCATGTTTGAGGAAGGAGGAGGGGAGTGAGCTGCCCTCTAATCATTACCTCCTTCCTGCTCCAGGGAGATACCCAGTGCACTGCCGCGTACACACGAGCGGACTTTACGGCAGACTTTGCCCGGCAGACTTCGACGGACTTTATGACAGACTTTCTGAATGAACGGACTTGCCTACACACAATCCACCAAAGTCCGTCGAATTCGTACGTGATGACGTACGACCGGACTAAAACAAGGAAGTTCATAGCCAGTAGCCAAAAGCTGCCCTAGCGTGGGTTTTTGTCCGTCGAACAGACGAGCGGACTTTTTGACTGGACTAGAGTTCGACGGAAAGATTTAAAACATGTTTCAAATCTAAGTCCGTCCAACTTTTGAGCAAACAAAGTCCGCTGGAGCCCACACACAATCGAATTGTCCGACGAAATCCCGTCCGCCAGGCAAAGTCTGCTCGTGTGTACGCGGCATTACACTCTGTGCGTAACGCACTCCAGAACCATGCACTGTGCCTGCACTCTGTACATAACACATGCCAATACCCTGCACTCTATATGTAACTCCAGAACCCTGCACCCTGTGCATAACACACTCCAGAACCCTGCACTCTGTATCTAGCCCTATCCTGAACCCTGCACTCTGTACATAATGCACTCCTGAATCCTTCCACATTTTGTGTAACGCACACTTCCATAGTTTATGCAAAATCATTTGTAATGGAAGCTTTTTATTCTTATTTTTTTAAATGACTGTGCTGGGGTTTTTGTATGCATCAGTGAGAATATTTCTTTTTGCCACAGTGCACGTAGCGCGCCGTCGGTCGCTTCCTTCCATAAGTGTCCCTCATTCTGAAGTTCAAAAGTTGGGAGGTATGCTAAGGTACCTCTAAAAACATGTTCACATCAGTGTCTCCCTTTTACATCAGAAACACCCCAACACATCAGAGTCCCCTCTTCATTTCAAAGGACCCATATCATATCATGGTCCCCCAATCACATCAGAGTCCCTCTTTAACCGCTTCAGCCCCGTAAGATTTTACCCCCTTCCTGACCAGAGCACTTTTTTGCGATTCAGCACTGCTTTGCTTTAACTGACAATTGCGCGGTCCTGCGACATTGCACCCAAACAAAACTGACATCCTTTTGAAAAAATATTTTTTACTTTTTGCTATAATAAATACCCCCAAAAAATATATAAAAAAACATTTTTTTCCCTCAGTTTAGGCCGATATGTATTCTTCTACATATTTTTGGAAAAAAACCCTGCAATAAGCGTATATTGATTGGTTTGCGCAAAAGTTATAGCGTCTACAAAATAGGGGATAGTTTTATGGCATTTTTATTATTAATTTCTTTTTTATTAGTAATGGCGGCAATCTGCGATTTTTATCAGGACTTCGTCATTATGGCGGACACATCGGACATTTTTTACACTATTTTGGGACCATTGTCATTTATACAGCGATCAGTGCTAAAAAAATGCTTAGATTACTGGGTAAATGACACTGGCAGTGACGGGATTAACCACTAGGGGGCGATGGAGGGGTTAAGTGTGTCCTAGGGAGTGATTCTAACTGTGGGGGGGATAGGCTTCAACTTACATGACAGCGATCACTGCTCTCGATGACAGGGAGCAGTAGATCCCTGTCATGTCACAAGGCAGAACGGGGAAATGCCTTGTTTATATAGGCACTTCCCCATTCTGAGGCTCCGTGACACGATTGCCGGGAGACCGGCGGACATCGAGTCCGCCGGTCCCTCGGAAACGGTCACGCTGTACGCGGCGGGCTTGCTAGCCCCTGCTCTTAAAGGGGACGTACAGGTACGCCCATTTGCCCACCGCTGCCATTGTGCCGACGTATATCGGCGTGCAGTGGTCGGCAAGTGGTTAACATCAGAGGCCCCCATCATATCAGAACCCCCATCTGAAGCCCCCTATACATTACAGCCCCTAACCCTGTGCAACCTGGGTTCTGTTCTTTGGGCACTCCGGGGCAACGCAGACGGCACTCTGATTGAGAAACAATGGATACAGAAGATGTACCAAAATTAGGTAGGAATCCAAAATACAGATGGCTAAACATGCTTATGTGTAGCAGATTGTTCAGATAAACTTCAAGAAAAAAAAAGAAGAAGAAGAAATGATTACAATTCAGGACATACAGTAGCTTTCATACCCTATGCCTGTTGACCCTCAAGTCAACTGCATTTCTCTGACTTACTCCAATGCTCACAAAACTTCATTAATTACCTTTAACTGGCACTTCCCCATTATGTCATTTTCTCCGGCTTTATTGTATATTATAAATTTACCGTTACAACTATTGGGCTGTTCATTAGATGCTCCCTCCACAGCAAACAGGCCGAAGGGTGAGCAGGTTATGAACCATTCTGCTCAATGTACCTTTACTGTGCAGTGCTATTATGTGGTACAGTAACTCCCCAAGGCCATTAATCCTGCTAACAGCTGCATGTGCTCAGTGGTTGAGATACTACTCTAAAGTAAACCTGTGAGAAGAGACCTACGGGAACTGCCTCTGCTGAATTTTATTTAAAGGTGCAGCTGCTAGAGCTTCCATGCTAATCCTACTATGTCCCTGATCTGAAACATTTGAGCCGCTAGTGAAGTGTGAACTTCTATCTGGTTGTACCAGATCCGTGGCTCATTCGGTGGTGTTGTGTGTAGCGTGGGAACACTTACCGTATATAACAAATAAAAATGATCATTTAAAGTGGTATTAACAGACATCCCAACCTTCAAAAACGTATTTCAGGGAGGTGACGCGCCAGCGCCCCCCCAATTAAATGCAGCCTGATCAGTGCCAATTCAATTTTGCAGTTTTTAACATACATAGGCATTTTGTGTCTCTTATTTTTCTTTTTTAACTAGTAAATGTTTTTTGAATGAGTACTGTCTGCTTCAGAGAGAAGAGAGAGTGCAAAACTGTAAGAGCCATTTCACACTGGGGTGGGCGGGCGTCGGCGGTAAAGCGGCACTATTTTTAGCGCCGCTTTACCGTCGCTATTCGGCCGCTATCGGGGCGGTTTTAACCCCTTCGCTAGCGTACGAAAAAGGGTTAAAACTGCCGGCATTTGTTTTCAATGGGCAGGGGCGCTTTAGGAGCGGTGTGTACACTGCTCCTACAGCGCTGCAAAGATGCTTCTTGCAGGACTTTTTCTACCGTCCTGCAAGCGCACCGCTCCAGTGTGAAAGCCCTCGGGATTTCACACTGGAGTGAGAGGAGAGGCTCTTTACAGGCGCTATGCAGGGGATATTTTTAGCGCTGTAGCGCCTGTAAAGCGCCTCAGTGTGAAAGGGGTCTAAGTGCTGGAACATGGAAACTTCAAGTTAAATTTGCAATAAAATGTATTATGTCATCTTATGGCAAGTTCTCTTGCCATATCCCCAGCACTCAGCTCTTCACAGAGGGATCCGCTAGGACTGCCATTGTAACATCAACTATTATAAAGACTTTTGGCATAATCTACTGAAAACTTCTATTTGCAATATACATTACAGTGTCATATCTTGGGGTGTAGGCAGGGCTTTTTTTTCTCAGAGAATAGGTGCAGGAACTCCCCCCGTCTGAGTCACCCCTTGTCTCTGCCCCCTACCCACCTCTGACCACCATCCCTTGATTCCATCCCCTACCCACCTACCAGTACTGCACCTTTTAGAGAATACAGAACCAAGTATCATTTTGTGGTGCTAAATCGGTTGTATGGAACATGTTAATGATAAAAAAGAAAAGCAGTAAAATAGATCCCCTGCAGCCAAGAAAAATAGAATCCCAGCAATAGATCCCCACACAACAATAGACTCCCCCAGCAACAATGGACTCCACTCCAACAACAATAGATTCCCTGCAGCAACAGTGAACCACCCACAACAAAATATCACACCCAGTAACAAAATATACACCCAAGCAACATTAGACCCCCCCAGCAGCAACAACAGATCTCCCAGCAGCCAGCATTAATAGATCCTCCAGCAGCCAGTACAAATTGACCTCTCCCTCAACAGTAGATCCCTTCCAGCAACATAAGACCCCCCCACAGCAACAATAAATTCACAGCAACAATAAATTCCCCATCAGCAACAATAGACCCTCGCACAAAATCAGATCCCCACCAGTGACAATAGATCCCCCAGCAGCCAACATCAATAGACCCTCCAGCACACCCCACACCCCATGCTATTACATACGCTCAGTGCTGAAGGTGCCGGAACTGCGTTCCCCCACGTTCCCGCTGAAAAAAAGCCCTGGGTGTAGGACATGAAGAACACTCAGCCTCGGGTAGAGCAAAGTGGGGATGCTCTATAAACACATTCCAATTCACCTGCATCTACAAGCAGCACCCCCCAGTGGCAGGAAGGGAGAAGTGCACGTCTAGAGGGAAGCCGGGGTGCTGTCTATTTTATAACACTGGGAAGAGAAGTGGCAGCGTGTCAGCTCAGCAACATTCCGCCGCTCGGGCTGCTCTGTCTTTCTGAGTGACAGGCTCAGCCTGGAGATTGCCCGGGGTGCTCGCGGGTGTCCGTGAGGCTGCAGCCAAATGTGGGAGTCTCCCGCGGTTTGCGGGAGACTTGAGATGTCTGTATTAAACTCCAAACCAAAGATGGAATATATTGCAGCCTACCAATCCTAAAGCATGATGGCTGCATTTATTTTCTTTTTTAGGCTTTCCTTTTTCTATTTTCAGTAACATTCCCTCTGTATTAGTGTGCCTCCACGCTGGATGAATAAACACAGGAGGCACAGCAGGCAGCAGCACCTTCAGTCTGGGGGGATGTGGGGGGGGGGTTAGATGTACAAGATTACAGTAACAAATTGAAGGCAAACTCCAGCTCACACTGAATGGTTAGTCCCAAACAGATACATTTGCTTCGCGGTTCCATATGGTACATGACTGCGCTGCCCTCTTTGGGAAACAACTGATCACTTGTATACAATATCTGTTTTTTTTAATTTTGTAAGTATTACATATGATTTGTTTATGCCATATATAGATACATTAATGCACTTTTCTTTTCTCTATATGCATTTTTATGTTGCTATATTACTAATATGATATGTTTATATTGTAGAACTACTACTACCCATTTGACATAAAACCTTTGAAGAAGGAATATAACTAGTCTGAAACATGTAAGGTGTCTACCCCAGTATGTACGACAGCTAGCCCACCAGTATCCATCGGCAGTATGTGCCAGACATACAGAATTTTTTGGGGTATTTTCGTAACATGGTCTTATATTCACAATTGCATTAATACTACATGATGTTCATCGTTGATTTGTACTATTTTATCATGTTGTTATAATAAAATATACATTTTTTAGCAACATTTTGGTCTGCCTGTCAAAAAATCCATGAAGGGTTTTACCGTGCTTTATGAACCAGGTGTTTTTTTGTTCATCAAAGAGAGTGTACAATCAGATTGTACATGTGTGATTAGTTTTACTTACCCCCGCTTTCTTTATCACTGAAGAATTTTAGTTGGGGCTATCTAGAGAGGCAGCATCCCTTCAGGCTGGGAACTTCTCCTCCTAGACAAGAACGGCGCTGCCTAGGTCCCCCATATTATTTATGCACTCCACAGCCATCTACTGGGCACTCTCCCCCAGGTATTGGCTGGGACAACATAAATATTTAAACTGCTGATTTGACTCTTCTCAACACTCTATATTCTGGAATCCCCCAGAAGACAGGGGGAAGCAATCAAACCTGCTGCCTGCAGAGCCCAGAATAGTTCAAAGCAATCACAACCTGCTCCAATGATTACAGTGAAGCCAAAAAGAACTAAATTGACCTACCTTTCCTAGAAACCCATCTAGGAGGGTGCTACATCAAGCAGAGCATACAATCAAATTGTAAATGTGTGGTGAGTTTTACTTCCCCCCACTTTCCTTATCACTGATTTCTTTATACATTTGTTGCAAAGAATAGCACCATATATTAGCAAAGTGTAGAAAATAAGAACTACTTGAATTTGTCAAACTCTTTGGTACTAACAATAAAAATGTTGCAGGGTCTTCATGATTTTGGCACAAGATGTCCAACTACAGAAATGTGTTGCAAATGCCTTATTGAATTGCCCCCCCCCCCCACCCCACCCTGTTTAAAATCTTTATTCTGAAACCAATGCCACATTCCTTCTGCAGCAAAACAGACTATAAATGTAACCAAGTCCCCATCACACCTGTGTGCTTTAATGCGGTAAATGAGACAGATCGTTATCCGTTTAGGAGGAAACGAGACAGATGCGTAGCTTTGATGTGCCGGTTTGGATCACAAAACATTATCTGTTACTAATGCAATTTAATTGCTGTTTTTGTGTTTACTAGTTAATTGCAGGTTAAAAAAAAAAAAAAAGCCTGAAATTGTACAATGCGTACACAATATACAGTAAAAGCAGCATAAGCAGTATATATATATATATATATATATATATATATATATATATATATATATATATATATCACATCTACCCCTGTCAACACACCGGAGAACGTTCCTGGAACTGCAAAAACCCAGCAATACTTATCATCGTAAAGACAGGAAGAAGGAAGAAAACTAAAAGCTTAATTACGATAATCTATGCAAATATATTACTGGAAAAGCTTATTTGCATGCCATTTTGCTTAACAATTATTATGGTTATTACATTAATTTTTTTTGCTTTTCATTTTTTCATTTATAACATTGTTAATACAACACAATTAGGTTCTAACAGGACAAACTTATTAGAAGTTTTCTAAAACTAAGACCCCTTTCACACTGAGGCAGTTTTCAGGCGTTTTAGCGCTAGAAATAGCGCCTGAAAACTGCCTCCCATGCCGCCCGAGTGCTTTCACACTGGGGCGGAGCGCTTGAGGGACGTTATAGTTATGCAAGCAGAATCTTTGGGGCGGCTTGGGAGCGCTGTATACAGTGCTCCCAAAATGCCCCTGCCCATTGCAATGAATGGCATAGGCGTGCGCACAGGGTGTGCCGGGTGTGCCCAGGCACACTTTAATCCCCCCATGCGCATTAGTGTTATCGTTCTGTGTAGCAACAGGAACATGGGAAAGATCTCCCTCTTACCGGCTCTGCCATAAGAGAAGTTTATCCTTTTCTCTTTCACTGTGCCAGCAGGGAGATCAATGTGCCGGAGTCATATATATGTAGATACATACACATGCATGTGTGTTTGAGCTTAAGGGTGTACACCCTAATGCATTAGGCTGCGCACACCTATGATGAATGGGCAGCTCTTCCGAAGCACCTGAAAAGCGATTTGAAAGAGCCGCAACAAGTTTTTTTTAACCCTTTCTTTGGGGTTAAAAGCGCCCCGCTAGTGGCCGAAAAACGAGCGGCGCTTTACCGCTAACACACGGGTGGCCCCAGTGTGAAAGGGGTCTTAAAAGAATTTACAAAAGCTGTGTTTGCAAAGGTTGGTCAAGTGTCGTATTTAAAGCTGAAGACGGTGCAATCACAAAACATTGCAATCAACAACACACTGGGGTTGATTTACTAAAAGTGGAGAGTGTGAAATCTGGTGCAGCTGTGCATGGTAGCCAGATTATTCTAACTTCAGCTTGTTCAATTAAGCTTTGTAAAAAAAAAAAAAAAACTTAGAAGCTGATTGGTTTCTTTGCAGAGCTGCACCAGATTTTGCAATCTCCAGTTTTAGTAAATCAACCGCATTATATGGCCTCAGAGGTGTCCTTGAACCATGGCCAGATGTCCACAAAGAACGTAAGCAATGAGGGTAATCAAGAAGATAATAACTATAATTTTACTTGAGGTAACAAAAAAGGAGGCCCACGAGAAATGAAAAGGCTTCAAAACTTTGAAAAACACCGGAGGAGATGAGAATAAAAACAAGTGCTTGAATCTGACTGCAGCTGGCATTTGTGAATACACAGATTTATTGTGCCTAATTAACAAGGATTAACTGTGCATGGAACATATCCAAAAATGAAATAATCACTATTAGGTCTACTTATTTAAACAAAGGTTGCTGTGCAAATGTATCTGCATTTGTGCAAAAGTCACAAATGATACCCTAGCAAATGTTTTTTAATATGTGCAAACAGTTTTTTTTTTTATGGTGTTCAAGTTGTCTTTTAAAGGACAAATGTAATTCCATCATAAAAACATTGGACCAGAAGAGAAAGTAGCCTAATGCCCCGTACACACGAGCGGATTTTCAGTCGGAAAAAACTTGGATGGTTTTTCCTACGGAATTCCACTCAAGCTTGCCTTGCATACACACGGTCACACAAAAGTTCGCTGACCTTTCGACCGTTAAGAACGCAGTGACGTACAACACTACGACGAGCCGAGAAAATGAAGTTCAATGCTTCCGAGCATGCGTCAAATTGTTTCCGAGCATGCGTAGGAATTTTGCGCGTCGGAATTTGTACAGGGGATCGCATTTTCGGATAGGAACTTTTTCCGACCGAAAAATTGAGAACCTGCTCTCATTCGGAATTCCGCCAGCAAAAGTCTGATGGAGCATACACATGGTCGCTTTTTTCGACCGAAAGCTCTCATCGGTCTTTTGCTGGCCGAATTTCCGATCGTGTGTACGCAGCATAATACAATAACCCAAGAACCAGGAGGTAAAATTGCATATTACAATAACACACATTAAGAAAACTCAAACCTAACAGAAAATAACCTAAGAATGTTTGACTAGAAGAGAATATATCCTGATATAATAATCCAAGGAATTGATATAAAATACTGCGCTATACATATAAATAAACAATAGCAGCCAGCACTACATTCTTAAAAAAAATTGTGTGAATGAATAGAGTGAAAACAGTGCAGCGCTAAAAATCAAATGTTGAGTATTAACATATTAACATACCGTGGTATACAAAATAAAATGTGATTAACATATACAAAAACTCTAACACCATTATTTAATTGATAGTATCTCAAAATAAAGTGCACTGTGCAAGTAGTGAAACAAGATTAGTTGTACAGTCCCCTTGGTGATTAAAACATTAATCCGTTCATATATGATGATGGAAGGGAATCCAGGAGTGTAGGACTAAAGGAGTCACTGTCGTGTGTGCATCCACCACCCAGGGGAGAAGATTAAATACGCTTACCAGGAGGTAGCATCAATAAGGTATGTGATATGAAAGCTCTGGATAGTGAGTGGTGCAATTCCTCCTCAATTGAGCCACTTCAGACAACCTCAACCCGGCAAGTGGGAATATGGATCAGGATGTTCACCACAAAAAAAAAATGCACCAAAAAATCCCTAAAAAAGGAAGAATTTTTTTTTTTAACTCACTTGAAATGGCTGTTGCTAGGCAGTCTTCCTAATCTGCCTCTTCCTACGCCACGGTGATGTTCTGTCTTCTCCTCCCCGCATTGTCTTCTGGGGAATGGGGCACATCGCGTCCCATTCACAAAGCGCTGCGCGACTCGCGCATGCACAGTAGGAAACGGGCAGTGAAGCCGTAAGGCTCCACTGCCTGTTTCCCTTAGTTAGGATGGCGGTGCCGGGACCCAAGAGCCGAGGGACGGGTCGGCCTCGGGCGGCCGACATCGCGGGCACCCAGGACAGGTAAGTGTGCTTATTTAAAGTCAGCAGCTACAGTGTTTGTAGCTGCTGACTTTTCTTTTTTTTTTTTCCCGGCCAGAACCCCCCTTTAATGTCAAAGATGGTAAAAACCTCCTTCCAACACAAAACCGTTTGGTAGGTTTATGGTTAGCAGCATCCATAAAAGACAAAAAAAAACCCCACATGTGAAAAACCATATTGTTATGAGTTTATTTAAAATAAAAAGGTTTACATAGATTTCAAGATGTATTGCATCACGTAAACAATCTCCTCTGTGATCACAAAAGCATAAAATTCAAAGAAGGCGCAATGGCATGGAGAGGACTTATTAAAAGCGGCGTGTTTAGTCTACAAAGACTTTAACTAGGATATAAGTTCACATCCATACACCGCGCCATAATATAAACTCAATAATCAATGGTAATTGAACAAACCTGTATACAGCATATTGACAAGTGGCCATATTTAACATGGTGTCCGGCGTGTGTTCCAAGCCTCAATGTGACCACCAATGATGATAGGTGGTAAACCACAGCGAGGCCCGGATAGAGCCAAGCTTCAATGTGACCACCAACAATGATAGGTGCTGAAACACAATGAGGTTTGGATAGAGCCAAGCTCCAAGCATCACTTAATTACACAGCCGTGTTTAATGATGATAGGTGCTAAAGCACTGCAAGGCTGATAATGATGATGATGATGATGATAAGGCTGATAATCTCTCAGGAATGTGGCTCAAGGGATGACATCCGGCCTCCGCTGCACTGCACCATGGCTCACACGAATCAGATATCTCTGCAAGGTGGATGGAACAGGAACGGCCTCCAGGCTGCCGCCGGATAGTGAAGGGGAACTGTCTGCAGGTGTCCTTCCAGATATCCGCTGGGTAACTCTGCCAGAGCAGGCTGTAAGTCAGCTGCAGCTCACCATGTAAAAGATTGCCTGCATGCAGATCCATGCTGGTCCCAAGAGAGCACCCCAGGCCTCAAGTCTTCCCTCTTATAGTCCCTCTCAGCGGTCTGCTCCTCTCCATCAGCCAGCTGGTAGTTGTAGTTTCACATAATACAGCCAGAGGGTGAATCATATCAGTATGGACCACATGTCCCAATATGCTTTGCTCTGTCTTGTCTCTAATTAAGAAAGTAACAGGACATCCCAAACTGGAATACTAGAGGGAAACAGCTTCCCCTGAAACAATGCCACACAGCGTCTTCTGATTGCAGGAATAGGTAGGTATCCAGCTCCTGGCTACACCAAGAACATAGGACCAGAAGAGAAAATACCCTAATACAATAACCGAAGAACATAGGAACAGAAGAGAAAATAGCCTAATACAAAAATTCAAGGTTATTGGACCAGAAAAAAAATAGCCTAATGCAATAACCCAAAAACATTGGATCAAAACAAAAAAATAGCCTGATACAATAACGCAAAAACACAGGACGAGAAGGGAAATTAGCCTAATACAATAACCCATGAACATAGAACCAGGAGGTAAAATTGCCTAATACAACAACCCACACTTAGAAAACTCAAACCTAACAGAAAATTCCCTAAGAATGATTGACTAGAAGAGAAAATATCCTAATACAATAATTCAAAAACATTGGAAAAGAAGAGAAAATAGCCTAATACAATACCTCAAGAACAATGGACTAGAAGAGAATATAGCCTAATACAATAATCCAAGAACATTCAAACAGAAGAGAAAATAGCTTAATAAAATAATCCAAGAATATTGAACCAGAAGAGGAAATAGTCCAATACAATAACCCAAGAACATAGAACCAGGTGGTAAAATAGCCTAATAAATAGCTCAAGAACATTGGACCAGAAGAGAAAATAGCTTAATACAATAACCAAAGTACATAGAACCAGTCGCAAAGAAAACCCTAGAAAATGTTTTTAAAATGTGCAAATTTTTTATGACATTTAAGTTGTCTTTTGCAGAGCAATAGTAACATTCCCTCATACCGTAAGAACACTCAATCCTTAGAGAAAATAAGCTAAGAATATTTGACCAGAAGACACAAATAGCTTAAATATAATAACCCAAGAACATAGAACCAGGAGAGAAAATAGCCTAATACAATAACCCAGGACTATAGGGCCAGAATACAAAAATAGCATATTAAAATAACCCAAGAACTTGGAACCGGAAGAGAAAATAGCCTCATACAATATTCCAAGAACATTTGACCAGAACAGAAAACAACTACAACAACCCAAGAACATAGGATCAGAACTAAAATAGTTTGAATATAATAACCCAAGAACATAGGACCAGAAGATAAAACAACCTAATACAAAAATATAGAACTAGAAGAGAAAGAAGGCTAATACAAAAATTCAAGAACATTGGACCAGAAGAGAAAATAGCTTAATGCAGTAACCCAAGAACATTGAAACAAAAGAGAAAATAGCCTAATAAAATAACCTAAAACACTGGACCAGAAGAGAAAGTAGCTTAATACAACAACCCACGAACATTGGCCAGAAGATAAAACAGCTCAAAACAAAAACACAATAACATTTGGGCAAAAATAACACAAAACATTAGCTTAACAACATTCACCCCAAAGAGAAATCACCTTAAGAACCTTTGATTTTGACCTATTCACACAATAGTCACCAGTTTATATTTTGCATGAAAAATCCCTAAAACGAATGAGTGAACGCTGGTTGATCTGCACAGAACAGGTATATGTGCAGTTTCGTGCCTGAGAAAAGGGCCCAGCGTGGCTCCGAAACGTTGCTTTATGTGTATCATTTAACCAAGAAAATAAAGCTTTGGACCCTTTCGAGGAATCCTTGGTGTGCTGATGACATTTCTTCACTTTGATCATCCACGGTTTCCAGCCTATGGTCATTGCAGCACTCAGCATTACTGAACAGCCAGGTTCTTGAACGTGTGAGTGGGGAATATTGCGCTTGGACTTTTTTTTCCTTTATTCTGAAACTCATACCATATTATCTTTACTGTAAAACTAATAATGTAACAAAATTCTTATCACACCTGTGTACTTTAATCTGACAAATGAGACAGATCGTTATCTGTTTAGGAAGAAACAAGACAGTTGCATCGCTTTGATGTGTCGGTTCGGATCACAAAACATTATCGGTTACTAATGCAATTTAATTGCTTTTTCTGTGTTTACTAGTTAATTGCAGGTTAAAAAAGGCTGAAATTGTACAATGCATAAACAGTATACAGTAAAAGCAGCATAAGCAGTATATAAATCACATCTACCCCTGTCAACACACCGGAGAGCATTCATGGAACTGCAAAAATTCAGCAATACTTATCATCGTAAAGACAGGAGGAAGGAGAAAAATGAAAGCTTAATTACGATAATCTATGCAAATATATTTCTGGAAAAGCTCATTTGCATGCCATTTTGCTTGACAATTATTATGGTTATTAAGATTTTTTTCCCCTTTCATTTATGAAATTGCTAATACAACGAAACTAGGTTCTAACAGAACAAACTTATCAGAAGTTTTCTCAAACTCTGGCAAATTTACAAAATTTATGTTTGCAAAAGTTGATCAAGTGCCATGTTTAAAGCAGAATTCCGGCCAAATAAAACACAATAAAAACAAACAGCCCATTAAAAGATACTAGCTTTTGCTGCATTATTTAACTGAATTTCTTAGATTTTACCCACAGTACTTTTGCCTGCCACTAGATGTTCTCAGTTTGATGGCCAGCATCACTTAACCCACTTCCTCTTAGCGCAGGTCACCCCGAACGCACCCCCAGCCTGTGACTGGACAGTGAACGGAGAAGCAGCACAGTGATGAGCTCATCTCTCTCCTTCTATCAGCACATGGACTGACTCTCTCCTTTACTGCTTTTTTCACTTTGATCCAGCCTCAATTTAGGCTTTCTATGTTATTTAATTCGGATTGTATTACAATTCTGTGTTCAAGCCCCGAAGAAGAGTCTTTTCCCCCGAAACGCGTTTTCTATATCTAATGTTCTTAAATAAACATTTTTTAATGATTTTCAAGCAAGTTTATACTGGAAGTCCTAACCATATACCTAAAGGTTATTTTTTCTGTCTGTGTCCTGCTGAGGAGATTTCCTTTCACTGCCTATCCTGCAACAAGAACTGACAGTCGATTTTCCCAAATTGACAGTTGTCACCATAACAATCAGTGTGTCCTCACTGGAAGATTTCCCCTCACCCTTTGCTCTACTTACAACTCTAAAATTTAGAATTTAACCTAAATTTTAGTCTCAGTGTCACCAGGTTAAATAGAGGGGTAAATCCACCCAGATAGCAGTAAAACGTAACAGTTACCTATCGTTACTCTAAAATAAAAAATTCTGCCTTTACATACACAATCTTTAAAGCTGAGGTTTTATCTAGTTTTGTTTTGCCTTCCTCGTGGGACTTTATTTCCTTTCATCATATGTTTGTTTTGTCCACCCAGCACATTTGGCACTCATTGTTCTTTTTTGGCACTTCTGTTTCATTTTCACATTCTCTAGGTGCACTTTCATACAGGAGTTGGGGAAGTGGTACCTTTGTCAACTGGCCCCTCTATTTGGAGTTTGATTCTGTCTTTTTTTTGTTCATTAGCTTCCAGTTCTTGCTCACATTTCTCCATCATATAGCTGGGTGATACCCCCAGGGAGTTACCCTGGGTGGGCTGGTCTCCTTCCCCTCTACAACCCCCGGGGAGAATTTCATGTGGACCCATGGGTGTTTACATCCGGCTGATCTACTCACCCGTACCTGGGATACTTCAGAAACTTAGAAACTTACCATATCTACATTGTCATTGATCATGTTTGGAGATCCATAGAACTAATTCTCTACGGTATTCACAAGACAGTACTCGCTTCCTCAGGAGAAGTACATATAGGTATATGCAATTAGAGACAAGGTTGTTAAAAAAAAAAAAGCCACACCACCCAGCCATCAAATGTGAGTGTGATGGTTGGGTGGTGTGGCTTTTTTTTTTAACAACCTTGTCTCTAATTGCAGATACCTATATGTACTACTCCTGAGGAAGCGAGTACTGTCTCGTGAAAAGCGCAGAGAATTAGTACATAAGTATTGACCCTTTGGAATTTTAGCAATATCATGATTTAATGATGGTCAGTCATGTACAGATTTATGTAATTGTATATGATATCTTTAAATATGTGTAGCTTCTGGGATATGTTTAAATAGTAAAAATATTTATTGTAAATCTAACACTTGTGGTTGTGCCCCATAAAGTCCCGTGGGCAATTTCTTTTTGTATGTCACCATAACATATGTCCTCATTTGAAGACTTCCCCTCACCTCTTGCTCTCATTATAACTATAAAATTTAGGATTGTACCTCAATTTCTGTGTCAGTGTTACCAGGATAAATAGAGGGATGAATTTCCCCCCCCCCCCCCCCCCCAGATAGCAGTAAAACTTAACAGTAACCTATCGTTACTCTAAAAAAAGTTCCGCCTTTACATACATAAACTTTAGGGCTGAGGTTTTATCTAGTTTTCTTTTACCTTCCTTGGTTCCTTCCTCCCCTGAATTAAATCTTTTGTTGTCATTACACACCCAGTGAAATCTTGAATCTCTGTGCTTCTCTATGCAATGCAGACACACAGCACCCTGCCTCAGTACTCCTCTTAAAGTGGTATTAAACCCACTATTTAAAAACATATCTATTCATGAAAGAAAAGACCCTGTTGGTCTCTTCTGTCCCTGATCTGTGCCGTTGTGCTGTGACTTCTGTGCGCATGTGCGGGAATGACAATATTGCAGCCCGGCTATTCAAGTGGCTAATGAGACTGACCCTGGAAGGAACACAGGGCCAAGGTACAAGCACCTGTGACCCACCGGATCTGTGACAGTGCCGGAGGGCTTCTTTGGCAGGTAAATCTGCCGTAATGTGCTAATATGCAGTGCATACTAGCACATTAGGGCATATCCCACCTGGGGGCCCCTAAAATATATACTATATAATAATACAGTATAGATAGAGATATATATATATCTCTATCTATATATCCATATATCCACTCTAATTCATCCTAAACGTATTCTATCCGGTTGAGGTCAGGACTGTGCAGGCCAGTCAAGATCCTCCACCCCAAATGCACTCATTCATGTCTTTATGGACCTTGCTTTGTGCACTGGTCCAAATCATTTGGTGGAGGGGGGATTATGGTGTGGGGTTGTTTTTTAGGGGTTGGGCTTGGCCCCTTAGTTCCAGTGAAGGGAACTCCTAAGGCATCAGCATACCAAGACATTTTGGACAATTTAATGCTCCCAACTTTGTGTGAACAGTTTGGGGATGGCCACTTCTTGTTCCAACATGACTGCGCACCAGTGCTCAAAGCTAGGTCCATAAAGACATGGATGAGCGGGTTTGGGGTGGAGGAACTTGACTGGCCTGACCTCAACCCTATAGAACACCTTTAGGATGATGTTGGCCTTCTCGTCCAACATCATTGCCTGACCTCACAAATGTGCTTCTGGAAGAATGGTCACACATTCCCATAGACACATTCCTAAACCTTGTGGACAGCCTTCAGAGAAGAGTTGAAGCTGTTATAGCTGCAATGGGTGGGCCAACTCAATATCGAACCCTACAGACTAATGCCCCGTACACACGGTCGGATTTTCCGACGGAAAATGTGTGATAGGACCTTGTTGTCGGAAATTCCGACCGTGTATAGGCTTCATCACACATTTTCCATCGGAATTTCCGACACACAAAGTTTGAGAGCAGGATATAAAATTTTCCGACAACAAAATCCGTTGTCGGAAATTCCGATCGTGTGTACACAAATCCGAGGGACAAAGTACCACGCATGCTTAGAATAAATAAAGAGATGAAAGCTATTGGCCACTGCCCCGTTTATAGTCCCGACGTACGTGTTTTACGTCACCGCGTTCAGAACGATCGGATTTTCCGCCAACTTTGTGTGACCGTGTGTATGCAAGACAACTTTAAGCCAACATCCGTCGGAAAAAATCCTAGGATTTTGTTGTCGGAATGTCCGAACAAAGTCCGACCGTGTGTATGGGTCATAAGACTGGGATGACATTAAAGTTCATATGTGTGTAAAGGCAGGTGTCCCAATACTTTTGACAATCTAGTGTGTGTGTCTGTAACACCCTCATGTGATGCTAAGTTTCCATAATTGATTGAAAAAAAACTGAAATCCAATGAAGAAAATGGGCAGTGAGGAACAGTAAGGCTGTCGAGGAAAGCCCTAAATGATGCTGGATGCCCTCCAACCAGAAAAATTAAATTTCTGTGGCTTCTGATGCACACTGTGAAAACCTAAACAATTTCAGTACATGAGAGGAGCCTGTACAACTGTGCAAGACCAAAGGGAAGCCTAGAGTTTGAGCTCTAAAATGAGATACACTTTAATATTCAATAAAACTCAGTAATGGCAGCATTCAGTAGGTCTGCCTAGTATTATAGGGTCATTTTTCACCTCTCCTGCTTTTACTCAGGTATTTTAAAGAGAAAATCTCATACATGTGGGATGGCTGGAAGTGCATTGTGAGAAATACGAGCAGTAAGTGTTGGAGAAGGTATGCATGCATTCATGACCTGATCACAGCACTAGAAGGAACAATATGACAGCGTGCCCCATTCCTGTCCAGCAGAAAACATTACATTTCTTCTACGTGGATGTCATTAAAATGTCAGCATAATGGAATTTATTCTTCCCAGAATGCTTACTTGGTAAGTTTCTTGATGTCGTACTGCAGGAGCAAATTTGAAAAAAAACGTATATAGAAGAGGAGGAAGATCAGCAATCGAGTGATTCATGCTGAAACCGCTGCACAACCAAAACCGTTGAGAATTTTAAAAGCTATACAGGTGCAGAGCCATAGTATCATAAGCCATCTGCTTAAAGCTGGCCATATATCAGCAGATTTTTGAATGAACATAGCCTAAAAACTATGGCCTACGAACATTTGATTAGAAGTGAAACTAGCATAAAACCAAAAACGTTCAACCAAAAATAGTCTAAAACAGGGTTTCTTAACCAGTGTTCCATGGAACCCTAAAGTTCCTCTAGAGGTTGCTAGGGGTTCCTTGAGCATATAAGTTCCCATTGGCACCACTGATCTTTTTAGCTATCTGTAAGGGGGAAATCTTCCCAATAACTACAAGGATATGGAGAGTTCTTCCCACTGACCATCATATTAAGGCCATACATGGTGCATGATTGCGGAAAATAAATTGGCACATTTCCCTCTTCAATACAGGCAGTGTTGACAGGGAAACCAGCAGTCGTCTTCTCCCGCTGGGCGGGTGGGCGGGGGAAGCTATACCCGCCGGGAGAGTGATTATCGCAAGAGAATCCGGTAGGCTGGTTGCACCCATGTTGATCGATCAATCAACTTCATACATTCAGCCTGCCCATTAATGGTTCAAATCCCGGCCGGTTCCTGCTGAGATTCAAACCGTGCATGGCCAGCTTAAATCAAGAGTTGTAGATATAGTAATTTTTAGCAGGGTTAGCCTGAGAAAAGTTATTTCAAGGGTTCCTCCATGTTGAAGAGATTGAAATAGCATACAAATATTTGACCAAAAGAGGAACTAGCATAAAACAATAGCCCAAAAACATTCAACCAAAAATGGTCTAAGGCAGGCCTTAGATGATGCAATTTTCTTTCCTGCAACCATGGGGAAAGGCCATTCATATGAAAATTTGCATGAAAATTTTTAGTACAATCATTGGCTTGATGAATGTTGTTCAAAAGTAATTCAAAAAGTTTGTTTGCTTTTAACTATAGATGTCGGAACAAATGGACTTTACTGAATAAAAAAAACACACTGTAAGAAATTTGTTTGAGAAAAATTTTTCATCATGCTTCTTCCAATTTTTTAACCCTGGGATTGAAAACTAAAGTCAATTTGACCCCACTGATGATTCAATTGCGGTCAAAACCGTACGCTGGAAATTAGAAAAAGGAAAGCACGTGGTTAAAATGAAAAATTTCAAGTGAAATTCTAATACTGTATGACCAGCTGTAGGCAACAGGGTGTACAAAGTGAAGGGATCCTGGTTGTCATCAGACTTCACCCAATGCCATGTTGGAACGACTACAAGAGTATAGTAATGTTGACCTATGGGGCCAGAAAGGAAGAGGTTTTTAATGATGGTTTGTGATAGAAAATGTCTTTAATGGGAGCACAGACCAAAACAAAAACACATCAGGGTTTATTAATAATAAAAATAAAATAAATGCTACACAAATGTCACAGCATCTGCATTACTGTCACGAATAATCACAGTAATGTGTCAATTCTGTTTATCTGCTATGATTGGCAGCTCCATCTAGAGGCCATGATTTGTGATATTTCTGATTGAGGTATTTCAGTGGTTACCTAAAGCTGAACTCTAGGCAGATATAGAAGACACAAAATAATGTCGCGTATACACGAGCGGACTTTTCGACCGGACTGGTCCGACGGACTGAGTCCGGCGGACAATTCGACCGTGTGTGGGCTTCATCGGACCTGCAGCGGACTTTTTCGGTCGAAAATCTGACGGACATTAGATTTGGAACATGTTTCAAATCTTTACGTTGGAACTCCGCCGGACCCAGTTCCTATCGAAAAGTCCGCTCGTCTGTATGCTAGTCCGACGGACGAAAACCCACGCTAGGGCAGCTATTGGCTACTGGCTATCAACTTCCTTATTTTAGTCTGGTTGTACGTCATCACGCACGAATCCGCCAGACTTTGGGGTGATCGTGTGTAGGCAAGTCCATTCATTGGGAAAGTCTGTTGGAAGTCCGCCGAAAGTCCGTTGAATAGTCTGTCGGGCCAGTCCGGTCGAAAAATCCGCTCGTGTGTACGCGGCATTATGCAACTCTGTAATCAGTACATCATTAAATGTATTTTTTTATAAATGCAAGCAGTGTAAGTATCTGAATTTAACCTGGTATTCTTTACCTCTTCAGCAAAGCTCAGAGAAAGGAAGAATGGATATAAATAATCAGTCAGTTAATGTGCTGACAAGAAGCATGTTGCTAGGAGGAGAGAGTAGCATGACAGAAGGTTGAGCTCATCACTGTACTGCTTTTCCTTTCACAGTTCAGTCATAACTTGGGGGTGTGCGTCCGGGATGACCTGTGCTCAGAGGAAGTGGGTTGAATGATGCTGGCCATCAGAATCAGGACATCTAGTGACAGAAAAAGAGTACCAAAGGGAGAATCTTTGGATTGAAACTGAATATTAATGCAAATGCTGGTTTTGTCATGTAATCTCTTAATGGGCTAGTCATCTTAATCTTGATACTTTTGATTGTAATTATGCTTTAAATAGTATCATGTAAAACATTGACGCAAGGGTTTTCCATCCTGTGATGTAAGGGTTAATCGGTCATTAATTGAACTGCGTGATGTCATAAGACATAACTAATTAGCAGCCTGTTTTTCAGCTTGCTTCTTAACAAATAGCAGGCATAAATCACACATAAAAAAAAAATAACGTAAAAGTAGCCACGTATAAGACAAAGTGCCTAATGGCTGTGAGTGCTTTGTGTAATGCTTAGCCTGTAAGCACCTCGAGTATAAATTGCCGTCAAGGCTTCGAGTGCAGCCCATGTGCTACATTACTGGCCTCTAACAAATATTTGTATAAGCTTCTCCTGCTCTTTCGGGGTCACGTTGCATTAATGCCTTTATGATACCCCTTTTCATGGCACACCTTTAGATGACCTCATGTATGCTCTTTTGATGCCTCCTTTATGATGCGCGCTCTCGTTCCTCAAGAGGTAGCGTGTGTTCACTTACTCGTACTCTTCTGTCTGAACAGACAGAAGACTTGGTTGAAGTTTTTAGAGTACCACTAAACTAAGAAAGCCTTCGATGGCCTCATGAATACCATATTATGAGAATGTAAAACTTTCAAGAGCTTTTAGAAGATCTATCATTGTGGGCTTTGTTGGTGTTAAAAGAAAATGTAAAGCTTTCTTAGCGAGAGCCACAAGAAGAGTAAGTCTGTAAATCCGGAGATAAGGCTACCTGTCTGGCTGCTTTCTGGTTTTGGTTACAGCTTTCTAAATAACAGTACTTACCTACTCAACCCACACTGGGTAGTTACAATTTGGGCAGTGAAACATGGACTGAATCGCCCACTTATATAGAACTATGATAAAACCCAATACTCCTATGCAGGTCTTTTTTTCTCAGAGAATAGGTGCAGGAACTCTGCCTTTCGGAGTTAGCCCTTGTCTCTGCTCCTACCCGCCCTACCCGCCTCCGAGCGCTGTTACTTGGTTCTTCCCCCTTATCCACCTTCCAATACGGCCCCTTTTAGAAAATACAGAACCAAGTAACATTTGTATGAAATTTGTTAATGATAACAAGAAAAGCAGTATAAAAAAGATCCCCTGCAGCCACCAATAGACCCCTTCTCCCTGCCCCTAGCAACAATGGGCCACCTGCAAAAAATACCCCCCTCCAGCAAAAATGACCCCCGGCAGCAACAACAGACTCCCCCCCACAGACAGCATCAATAGACCCTCCAGCAGCCAGCTACAATAGACTGCTCCCTCAACAGTAAATCCCCTCAACAACAACTGCCCCCCCCCCAGCAACAATAGATCCCCCGCCAGCAACAACAGACCTCCCCCTGCAAAAATAGATTGCTTTCAATCACAATAGATCCCCCAGCAGCAACAATAGACCCCCCAGCAACAATAAACCCCTGCAAAAAAATAGCACCTCCAGTAACAATAGATCCCCCAGCAGCCAGCATCAATAGACACTGTAACACAATCCAGCACCCCTTACCATTACATACATTCAGTGCTGAAGGTGCCAGAACTGCGTTCTCCCCTGTTCCAGCTGAAAAAAAGCCCTGCTCCTATGCTGCCACTTATTGCGGCTGTAATTAAAGTCGTGAACCAAATATGACTTAGCTGCTGATGGCACAGTACATGTGTTTCACATCAATAAAGTATTAAAAAAATAGTGCTGCACTACTAAAATATATGTATCAAACACTAATATATACTGTACCAGTGATAACACAAACAATCACAATAAAAGTGAATATTATAAACCAAACCATCACAGTAAAAACAAGATGTGCATAACGTGAATAAATATAATAAAATATAAATAAACGAACCATAGCAAATCAAAATTTATATAAATATTATTTTGTAGTTTCACACTACAGTCTCTATAATGCTTCCCAAGTGCATTGAGCTTATGACACCAGAACTCCGGTGCTCCGTGTCTTAAACAGGTCGTTTGACCACCTATCCTAAATGCCTTTCCTGGTAGCAGTGTTTTGGCAGAAAAAACACTTGACATTTGTTAACGTATGTAACACATTTAGGCGCATATAGATGTGTCAAGCGCTTGGGCTTATGACGAAATGCGTAGGGTGGGGCCGGAATACACGCTACAGCGCATGCTTGAGCTGCCACAGTCATCTTTGATCCTGGTATTAGGAAGTTGTTTGTATTAATGAAGCACTGGGTCATCTGCTAATTGTATGTGCATATACAGTAGTAAATAAATCCTTTGTACCCTACTGATCTTTACTATGGAGAGTTTTTCTTTTGTTTTATCTTGTTGGTACACTGAACTTTAGTTATACTGGTGAGTCGAATCCAAAGTGACAGTGTGTGGCGACAACTCTGCTGGTGTTTGCCGGCTGGAATACTGTCACAGTGAAGCGATTACTCTGTGTGGAATAAATAAGGCTCCGTTCACATCTTGGCGTTCCGAATTGCGGGCAGAATCGCCGCAATTCTGCCTGCGTTTCTAAATAGCGGCAAATCGCGGGACGCCCGTGCGTTCCCTGTCACTTTCAATGGCACCCCAATCACTGCGCTATTTTAACGCAATTCCTCGGGAGACAATCGCAGTAAAATTGTGCAAACAGAATCGCGGGACGCCTGTCGCCCAAAAGGAGTTTTTGGGGTGCCATTGGACTGGGGTGCCATTGGAAGTGACAGGGAATGCAGCGATTCTGCCCACGATTCTAAACGCAAAGATGTGAACGGAGCCTAAAGCCGTGTACACACGATCGGACTCGAATCCGTCGGAAAAATCCGACCGTGTGTGGGCTTCATCGGACCTTCAGCGGACTTTTTTTGTCGAAAATCAGACGGACTTTAGATTTGGAACATGTTTCAAATCTTTCTGACGGACTAGAGTCAGGTAAATCTGATCTGCAGCATATTTGGCAAGTACAGAATCCCAGTATATATAAAATATGCAAAGTAGTTGGAGGGAAACTTCAGAATTGCAAATATGTTTTTATTACAATTTATGTGAGCAGACTGCTTTTCCTCTTGAACTTATCTCTATTATTTATATCTGACAGGTTTATGGCTCTGCCACAGCATACACTGGCACTCAGAGCTGTGAGAGAGGAGTAATAGGCTCACAGAGCTGCTATGCCCGCCCTTCCCCTCTGCTGCCCATTCAAAGAAGCCTTTGCATTTCGTGAAGGAGTTCACATAATACAAAGGCTTCTGTGACTGGGCAGAAGAATGGGAAGGGGAAAGGATAGCAGCTGCACTAACTCTAATGTTGAAGATGCTTAGACTTGAAGCATCAGAGTCAGGCTTCCTGAAATACAATGATAGCCATCTTCTGGGAGGGCAGTAAATCAGTTGTAAATAATAGAAATAAGTCCAGGAGATATTATGCAACTCCTTGGACTTAACTTAATGTGCTTCCACTTTTACAAAGGAGCTGAATTCCTGGAATTTACAGGATTTACAGCTATAAATCTGTGTGTTTTTATTAAAAAAAAAAAAAAAAAAAATTTATATAAAAAAGCATTCATACACTGTATAATTTAGAAATTATTATTTTTTTAAATTATATATTTTTAAATAGATTATATATATTTTTTTTTTAGATGTACAGTATTTATAAAATATCAGTTTAATTAATAACTTTATATAATCCTTAAAAAATAACAATGACCCCAAAGCACGTTAGCATCCCTTCAAAATGCATGCCCGGGCCGTGAACAAAGATGGGGAGCTGCAACAATGCTTCACAGCAACAATGTATTTTTTCCAGGCTGCCAAAATTTAAAGTCACCGTTCAATGTAGCATAGTAACTTCCATCAGTGATGTGAATTGCTCTAGATGGATTCTGAGCAGTGCTGCGGAATATGATACCAATATCTATAATCAATTTAGGAGCCTCTTCTTTTTTTTATGAAAAAAAAGCACATATTACTAAAAAGGTCATCAGATAACTTGTTAATGAAAAATAAATTCAATAAACTCTCTTATATTTATCCACCCGTCTATGCGCTTGTGTGTTCGAAATGAACATAAAATACTGCAAATAAAACCGTTTTTACCGATAACATTTCTGATTTTTTTTTTTTTTTTTATTCAGCAAACGATCTTCCTGCCCTTTAGTAATTTAACTAGTTGTTAAAGCGACATGTAATTTTACGATGTTACTGGTTTATACTGTGAAATAAACGGTGCATAGGCTGGTCATAAATACAGTCAACATTATAAAATTCCAATTTTGCTAGCAATAAACCGCCTAACATAACCTCTTTGAAATCCCATCTGACTTATGAAAATGTAAAGCAGATTCCGCTTTTATTACTATTCACTCTCTCGAACCCTTTCCTTATTTTCCAATTTTACAGAGGTGTAATAAACTGGTGACAGATAGCCAGTCTATAAAAAGACGGAAGATAAAAAGGAGAATATATGCAGCTAATTAAAGGAAAACGATAGTGTATTTTCAGTGAATAAATGATTTGAGTTATGGTTGTCACCTTTACCTGAAAAGTACGTTTTGGTGCAACTTTCGTGTTTGACATACTTCCCAACTTTGGTAATAATATTATACCTACAGATGTGTTAATGCTCCCTCTAGTGGTCATCTGTATATTAGGGAAATTGATGACGTCTATACTTAAAATGACACTAAACTCTGGGTTGAAAAAATCGATATATTCAAGTAAATATTCTTTAAAAAAGTCCCTTCTATTTCTCTCAGCCCACTCCAAATCTACAATTTTTTATTTTTTTTTATGCTACTGTGATCTGACTGGTAAAGGGTGGCTACGTTCGTTCTCCATGGTCCCACTGTATGTAGGAACATAGACACCCGCTCTTGCTCCTGCGATGGACTATGGATTGTGGGATTTGTAGTGTGCATAGAGCAGAGTACATGATCGCATCGAATGTGCATTGCTCGCTCCAAACAAATGGAAGTGAGGGGGAAAAGGAGAGCATATACTGTACATATACATTGATCTGGTATATGAAATGAAGTACCTCCATTCCTTACACTAGAGGCCAACAATACATTTCAGTTGTCCATGGGATTTTTCTATGAGGTACATCACAAAAACAAAGTGAATGGTGAATAAAAACATTTTATTAACAATAAAATGTTTCATCTTATAGAACACACCATAATAAAAACAAGCTACAGTAAAACCTTGGTTTGATAGTAACTTGGTTTGAGAGCGTTTTGCAAGACAAGCAACATTTTTAAATACATTTTGACTTACAAGCGATGTCTTGATATACAAGTAGCGTCATGTCACAACTGAGTATAAAAGAGAAGAGAGGTGCCTCTAAGTGTAGCAATATGGTTACATTTAATGAAGGTACAACATTTAGCAACTTACATGGTTGATGATTAAAAGAGGCACATCTAAGTATGCAGGCATCCGGGGTAAATCTGTCCACATAGACCAACCCCCGCACCGCCATCAACGTCATCTCTTCCACGCTGCGCTTCACGAGCGGTGCGATCGATCTACTGCAGGGTAGTCTTCCCGGTCACGATTGCAGATTGACAGCGGTGAGAGCCGGCAGTGTGGAGGATGGTCTATGTGGACAGCTTTACCCCGGATGCCTGCATACTTAGATGTGCCTCTTTTAATCATCAACCATGTGACTTGTTAAATGTTGTCCCTTCATGAAATGTAACCATATTGCTACACTTAGAGGCGCCTCTCTTCTCTTTTATACTCTGTAGCTCCTGCTGGAGTTTGCTTCTAATCCCCTTATGAAGGCTTCCATTTGTGGATGGACATTTTATGGTTACGCAACCCATAACTTTGCTATGATCTTTTTTTATGGGCTTTAAACTGAAGGACTCAGGATTCATTATAGTCATGAATTTGAAAATACTAGTTTTGAAATGTTCAAAATATTTGTATCATTTAGTGCGGCCCACTGGACCTTCGCCTTGTTTTGGCGTCCCTTAGAATCAGGTTCTTAAACGTATGGCAGCCATAAAACTTATGGAGAAAATCTTCCACACCATCATGGATACCCTACACATTTATGATCTAAAATGGAAGTCCTGGTCCTCCTGATCATTATTAGACCACTCTAGCTATACCTACATAGAATTCCCTCATTAAAGATGCATGGAGACTGGCATATGCCAGACTGGTTTCCCGTAACCATTTTTTTGATTTCTACTTCAGTATATTTGTTTTTTGTTTTAATGTTATCGGTTATTTCTGTTACAGTAGAGTCACGGCTATGGGGAGCTGCCTATAATATCTACAGTCAACTTCATTACGCAGCTCATTAGCAGGCTTAATGCCAATTGAGCCCTTATGGCTCAATTGTTGTGACTATCTCTACGAAACTGACCACATAGGTTCCTGTAGATATTTTATACATTCTACATGGATAATTACGTCCTATTTTCACTGTCAAGACACCATGTTATTTATGCTATGTTTTATCTTCTGTAAATCGCTGTTTGTCAATGCTCATTATTTCTCAATAAAAACATTTGTATTAAAAAAAATATATATATATTTGTATCATAATTTCAGTGTAACCTTTGAATATCAAAATCACCAACTCAACGTGTTTCGTCAATGTTCATTAATTTCCTCAGGAGTAGATGACAGTGACAGGGAAAAAAAATACTAGGTTTAAATATCATCATAACAATATTGTACAAATATCCTTTTAAAAAGGTAGATGTATATATATCAATACCATAACTGGTCATAGCCCATACTTATGAATCAGCTTAAGAAATCATTTGAAATCTATGGCACTTCCAGATGGTAACAGCCAGAGGTTTTCTGCCCAAGGAGCTGTGAGAGTAAGGTCCGTCTACGTGTTCTTTGGGTGGATCTTGTTTTGGTTTATTTTTTCTTATGTGGTTGGCAGTTTATATTTTGTTAGGTCTTTTGTTTCCGGGGGGGTGTGTGTTTTCTATGGTGCAGATTCAAGGGTCTTGGTCCACCTGTACTACTTTCTGCTTTTGTGGGCGACTTTTTTCTGCATCAGTGGCATGTGTGCATTTGCTTGTGATGTCATTATGCTGGGACGCCACAAGTGCGGTGCACATTACATGATCGTGTTACCGCATGGGGCGCAGTGCTCAGCGCCACCTTGCCCACATGGTTGGGCTTACATGGTGGTGGACTGTGTTTCCCTAACCAGAAGAAAGAAAAAGAAAAGCAAAGGGATAGGGAAAAAGAAAGGCAAAGGGATAGGGAAAAAGAAAGGGAAAGGGATAGGGAAAAAGAAAGGCAAAGGGATAGGGAAAAAGAAAGGCAAAATGATAGGGGCAAGGGAAAGGGATAGGGGCAAGGGAAAAGGGATAGGGGCAAGGGAAAAGGGATAGGGGATAGGGGAAAGGGATAGGGGATAGGGGAAAGGGATAGGGGAAAGGAAAGGAAAGGAAAGGAAAGGAAAGGAAAGGAAAGGAAAGGAAAGGAAAAGGGAAAGGGAAAGGAAAGGAAAGGAAAGGAAAAGGGAAAGGGAAAGGAAATTGGAAAGGGAAAGAAAGTAAAGGAAAAGGAAAGGGAAAGGATAGGGGAAAGAAAAGGCAAAGGGATAGGGGAAAGGAATGGAAAGGGTAAGGGATAGGGGAAAGGAAAAGGATAGGGGAAGGGAAAGTGATAGGGGAAAGAAAAGGCAAAGGGATAGGGGAAAGGAAAGTAAAGGAAAGGGAAAGGGATAGGGGAAAGAGGAAGTGAAAGGGATAGGGGAAAAGAAAGGAAAAGGAGAGGGAAAGGGATAGGGGAAAGACAAAGGGATAGGAGAAAGGAAAGGCAAAGGAATAGGGAAAAGGAAAGGGAAAGTGATAGGGGGAAAGAAAGGGAAAGGGATAGGGGAAAGTAAAGGAAAGGGAAAGGGATAGGGCAAAGGAAAGGGAAAGGAATAGGGAAAAAGGAAGGGAAAGGAGAGGGAAAGGGATAGGGGAAATGGAAAGGGATAGGGATAGGGGGAAGGAAATGAAAGGGAATGGGATAGGGGAAAGGAAAGGGAAAGGGAAAGGAGAGGGAAAGGGATAGGGGAAGGAAAGGAAAGGGAAGAGAAAGGAAAGGGATAAGGGAAAGGAAAGGAAATGAAAGGGATAGGGGAAAGGAAGGAAAAGGGAAAGAGAAAGGGATAGGGGAAAGGAAAGGAAAAGGGATAGGCGAAAGGAAAGGAAAAGGGATAGGGGAAAGGAAAGGAAAAGGGATAGGGGAAAGGAAAAGGGATAGGGGAAAGGAAAAGGGATAGGGGAAAGGAAAGGGGATAGGGGAAAGGAAAGGAAAGTTACTAGAAAGAGGAAGACTAGGGAGAATGGAAAGAGAAAGGAAACAGAAGAAGGAATAGGAGGAAGGAAAGAATGGGAAAATAAAATAAAAAAAAAGAATGTAAGGGGATAAAAGAAAGGAAAGAAATGGAAATAGGAAAGTAAAAAGGGAGAAAAAAAAACAGGACAATTGATACTTAACATTTTTGCACACAGGTTTTTTTTGTAGACCCTTGAATAACTGGAGACAGTGCTCTTTTCCTTAATAATACCATCATAGACTTCTTTTGTCTCCATTCTGCATCTCACTGACCTCAGGACACAACATTCTTTATTTAAAATACATATACCAGGAACTCATGAATCAAACCTGACATGTGTTGTACGCTCAGGGAGAAAACTCTACATACCCTTTCAGACATCTGCTTAAGAAGCCAGCAGGTACCACTGTCTGTAACACCATATAACAATGTCACAACAAATATGGATATAGTGACAATGTTATTACATAATTCTTCAGAATGATTCTGTTCGAAGTAACCAGCAGAAATGTTATAGAAAAGTCGTTTATAAGCTCAGCATAATGTAAAATCAACATCAGCATATCTAAGCCATTCATAAGCTGTTTCTATTATCAGGTTTTAACTACTGGTGCATATATGTATGTTCTCTGTATATCGAGAAAAAGAAAGAAAGTGCTATTCAACCATACCATAGTTGTTGCCAACATCCCCAAAGTCAGGATACATCAGAAGTTACCCCCAAAGGGTTAGAGGGACTTTAACTGCAACTCGTATTAGGATTTTAAAATTTATTTTATTCAGTAGAAAAAGTATATATATATATATAATAAAAACATAAAGAATATGTGACAAAAAAATGACAAAAACAATGTCATACAATCAATAAAAAGCAGTACAATGATATACTGTTATGCAGGATTAAGGACTATATTCAATGGTCTTGCCACCAAATCTTATGCGTTTCGGGACTTAGGCAGAATGTCCCTTCATCAGAGACAGATCGTGGATCATAATCCTATTATGCAATGAAATATGAACAAAATAAGTACAAAAGACAGTCGTATACAAATAATATTTACAAGTATCACATATATATCATTTGGTTTATTGTGAACATGAAGAAAGAGAGCACAACCTACCCATACATGTCAGTATCGGAGCATCTGTGCCAAAATCGCAGCAGTGACGGCATCAAACACCCCAGGTCTAAAAGATATAACAAAGACCTGGATGTACTGGCCGGCCCAACTCTATCCACACTGATCCAACCCACAGACACAAGGGGGCGTCCCGCAGCTCCGCCACACAGACTGAAACCAAATCGCAGATACTATAACACGCTGTGTTATCTGCGAAATAGAAATATGCGCTATATAGTTAAACATTACCAGAGGCTAATAATGTGATTCAAAAAATCAAGAGGCACAATGAGAGTTCCTCCCCCAATTTGGGGTGGGATGGGGAGGCCCCTGCGGTCCTGCCAGTTATACACAGATGAATACCCTTTTATTCTTTTAACTATTTTTTTACAATTTTTTTAACAGTCCCATTAGGAGGCTTTGGTGAAAAATCAGGGGTCTAAACAGGGGTATTCTGTGTCACACAGGGTGATTAGGGTGTTTCCAGGCACACCCGGCACACCCTGTACACATATATGTGATTGGGTAATGGAAGTCAGCATAGCGTTACCTCTTTCACTACACTAAAGGAAAATTCCCTTGCCATGTGAACATTCCCTTGCAAAGTGAACAGCCTATTTGCCTTTGGTAAATCAACACCATGGCCTCTGTTCCTCTGCTATCCTTAAGGCTGGGTTCACATTGTGTGCGGGCGCAGCTCATGGTAGGGGGTCTGGTGCTTCCCTGTTCTCCATTTTCAGGGACGAATCAGAATTCCAACCTGAAACAGAGCCAAAGACGCACAGGACCCTTGTGCATTTCACTTCGTGGCCACCCGGAGATGTGTGAACCGGCTCCATTGAGAGTCGGTCACACTCTCCTGTCATGCGAATTGGAGGCGGGGAAATCCTCATCCACTTCACATACAGTAAGTGTGAACCCAGCCTAAAGTGGTTCTCAAGCCAAAACATTTTTTTACCTTAATGCATTCCCTGCATTAAAATAAAAAAATGTCCAAACAGCCCCCAAATATTTTCCTGAATCCTCAATCGATCCAGGGCTATACCCGTCTGTAGCAGCTCTCTCCCCTTTCCCCGCTGTCACAGACTTGACTGAGGCAGAGGGAGCCATTGGCTGCTGCTGCTGTCAGTCAAAACCTGTAAGCAGAAGGCAGGGGGCGGGGCCGAGCCGAGCTGTGTGTGTCTATGGATGCACAAAGCCTAGATCAAGAGCGAGAACACACACACCTGCCCCCATAGCAAGTGTTTATTAGAGGGGCAGACACAGAAAAGTAGGAGCGCAGAGCCTAGAAGAGGAGGTTTGGGGATCGCTCTATTGCACAGAGCAGGTAAATATACCATGTTTATTAAAAAAAAATTATCCCTTACAACCACTTTAACTTAGCATACATTTTGGGGAACCAACAGTGGTAATGTGCTCCCACCTGTATGTGGTGTACAGAACGCCCCCAGGTTCCCGTATTGCAAGGGTCTTCAAACTATGGCCCTCCAGTTGTTCAGGAACTACAATTCCCATCATGCCTAGTCATGTCTGTGAATGTCAGAGTTTTACAATGCCTCATGGGATGTGTAGTTCCGCAACAGCTGGAGGGCCGTAGTTTGAGGATCCCTGCCGTATTGCATCGACATTTGACAAAAAAAATTACAACTCCTTGAAAAGGAAAGGTCATTTTTGACAATATTAACTTACAACATGGCTTGGCTATGTTTTTCCACAAAAGTGGAGTTACTCTTTAACTCAGATTGTAGTCTCTGGAACTTTATGGAACATGCCAATTACAGCGTGCAACAGACACCATAAGTTCAATAAAGACGACACAGGTGCCATTCATTGTGAGCAACACTTTTCCGGGGCACAAGGGCTTACCCCTGCCATTATTTTTAAGCCAGCCTAACTCCCACAAATTGTACATCTTGATCCCCATAAATCAGGTCTCTGAACATAGGGTCCTTGAAACACAGCCTTGCTGGTAACACACCTCTCCTGCCTCTGCAATGCTCACCATACCACCACTATATCTGGTTTCCATCTCCCCCATGCATCTGACTGGACCAAGCGAGTCATAGGGAATGTACCTGAGCAAACGAATGAAGTCCACCTGCATACCTCCCAACCTTTTGAGATGGGAATGAGGGACACCTATCAGCAAAAGTATGCAGGCATAGGACACACCCCCTGGCACGCCCCTTTAAAGGAGAATTGTCCAAAAAAACAAGATCGGTTAAACCCACAAGTGCTTTTTTACCACTACTATTCGTTTATATTGGTTTTTTAAATTTATAAATGCAGCAATTTAGAAATCAGATGAAAGGTTTAGCACTGGAAAACACTTTTTGATAGATTAAAAGTGCATTTTATATACATCTATATAGATCAGACCAAAATGAGGGACAAATGAGGAGGAATAAGGGACAGAGGGACATTGCTCCAAATCAGGGGCAGTCCCTCCAAATCAGGAACAGTTGGGAGCTATGCACCTGCCCACCCTCTAAAGATGAAGTCCTCTCTGCACCTGTAATCTCTGCCTGACAATTTCTATTACTTTCTGTTTTTTCCTTTGAAGCTTGTGGAGAGCTTGGTGCCAGCCAGAAAGATGTCCTAGCAATATTGTTCACCAGACACAGGCTTGTCGAGCGCTGTCTTAATAATCCCTGTGATGATAAACTGTCAGTCACAGCAAGAAACAGAAAAAAGAAAGATATATTTAGAAATTGCTTTCTCCGCATCTCTTTGTAACAGCATGAGATGAATAGTAACATGGCTGTTTATATATTTTCTACTTGTTTAAAACGTTTTGGATGAGCAAGCCTTAACAGTCTCATCTGCTTGCTGCTTTGTCTGTCTTAGCATTTTAAAGTGAACCTGTCCTTTGCCCGTGTAGAACAAAGTAGCAGGTTCATCCAGCTGCCCTCACCGAAGCTTTACATACCCTTCCTCTCTCTCTTCTGCCACATTTGGCCGTCAGAAGTATAAAGAGAACGCCCTGTGTAAAGCTGGCCTTACATGGGTCAAATTTTGCTGGAATCAGCCAATATTCATTCTGTGGGTGGCCCTATTGGCACCACCCGGCTTGACAAAAGTCAACTAAAAAAATCGTCATTGGTCAAAGGAACCCGATGGAAAATTCTCATCTGAACAGCCGCTGCATCCAATGTAAATGCAAAAACTGTTCTGGAATTCTGACAGTTGCAGGTGTCGGCTGTCAGAATACAATAGCCAAAAGTGCAGATACAACTATCCCCACTGTTTAGCATGGATGAGAGAATTTAAAGGCGGTAGCTAAACATAAAAAAATCATAACGTGTACTGTATGGCCAGCGTAAGGTGGAACTTCACCCAAACAGGAATGTTCTGCTTTATGTCCTCCTCCTCCACATTTACAGGTAGCCAAAAGTGGAGCCCACTTTTGACGGGTAGCCACTCCACCCTTCTGCTGGAATCGCCTAAGTGATTCCACTGGCAGTTCTCCCCCCTGCCTGCAACCTTCTATATCCCTGGACCGGTAACTTGCCTTTTATTAAAAGTTATCAGCTACAGTATTTGTAGCTGCTGACTTAATTTTTGAAACTTGGATGAAGAATCTCTTTGAGTTCTAAGTCATGGCTTTATTACAAGGACTCTTGCCCTGCCTCCCCTGTGCTAGCATTGGGTGCCTGAGCATTCAATGATCAAACACCAGCACTGTTATGTGTAGCTAGGTGTTTCCTAAGGCCGGTCATAAACGGTGCAAATTTCTTTTCTGCAACCATGGGTTGCTAGCGATAATCATAAGAGAATCCAGCAGGCTGGTTGTACCCATCGATAGATCAACCTGGCCTACCCATTAACGGTTAGGATTGTCCAGCTCCTGCCAAGGTTCAAACTGGCCGGCCTAAGTCTAGTTATGAGGTCTGACCTGCCCCCTCCTCTTCCCCTGCCTACAGCAAACCTGACAACGGCTAGGAAGGAGACGGATCCATCATAACAGGAGCTTGTCTCAGCTCAAAGCTTTCCCAGCCAAGCTGTTGCAAGAGGAATGCAAGGAGACAGGAGGCTGACACACCCCCATATCCCTCTGCATTCCTCTTGTCTGGGGAAAGTTCTCTAAGCCAAGCGGTCATTATGATGCATTTGTCTCCTTCCTAGCTGTTGTCAGAAAGAGAGAGGGGGCAGTTTAAACCTCATAACTCGACTAATGCCCCGTACACACGATCGGAAAGTTGGCCAGCAAAAGTCTGTTGTGAGCTTCTGAGCCGCTGTACTAACGATACATTGCTTTGAGCTGTTGTGTACTGTTGTGTCGTCCCTCCCCCCTGCCAGAACACTCCGATCAGTGCTCTCAGCCATTGGCTGTGAGCGATGTGCGGGAGCCGGTCTGCTATTGGTTTTCCAGCATGCTCATCCAACAGAAATCGACTGGCTGGCATACACACGGACCAAATGTCGGCCAGTTTTTATTGAACTGGCCAATGTCGCCCACCATTTGCGCCACGTGTACGTGGCTTTAGCCTTTACTTCTGAATTATGACCAGGACATGGATTCGATTTGGTTGTGGGTGATCCCCTTCCATGCCATACTTCTGAATTCATCCTGTTATTTTTAAAAAATTATTTATATAATGAAATAAACTAGCTAAGTCAACCCAACATGGTTAACCACTTCAATACCGGACTATAGTAATATGGCGTCTGCAGGTGGCATCTCCCATCCTGGGCGAGCATCATATGATGTCCTCGACTTCCGGACGGCATAGGGGGCGCGCGCGTCACCGAGGAGCCGTTGCACGCGGCCGATGGCCGCAATGTCTGCCCGGCACCCGCGATCGCTCGTGACAGAGCAGGAACGTTGATCTGTGTGTGTAAACACACAGATCCACGTCCTGTCAGGGGAGAGAAGACAGATCGTGTGTTCCTAATATATAGGAACACCGATCGGTCTCCTCCCCCAGTCAGTCCCCTCCTCCCACAGTTAGAATCACTTCCTAGGTAACACATTTAACCCCTTGATCGCCCCCTAGTGTTAACTTCTTCCCTGCCAGTGACATTTATACAGTAATCAATGGCTATTTATAGCACTGATCGCTGTATAAATGTCAATAGTCCCAAAATAGTGTCAAAAGTGTCCGATCTGTCCGTCGCAGTTCTAATAAAAATCACAGATCACCGCCATTACTAGTTAAAAAAAAAAAAAAAATCAATAACCTATTTTGTAGGAGCTATAAATTTTGCACAAATTTTGCACAAACCAATCAATATACGCTTATTGCCATTTTTTTTACCAAAAATATATAGAAGAATACATATCGGCCTAAACTGAGGAAAAAAAATTGTAATTTTTTTTAAATTGGGATATTTATCAAAAGTAAAAAATACTGTGTTTTTTTTTTTTTTCAAAATTGTCGCTCTTTTTTTTTTGTTTATAGCGCAAAAAATAAAAAACGCAGAGGTGATCAAATACCAGCAAAAGAAAGCTCTATTTGTGTGAAAAAAATGATCAAAATTTAATTTGGGAATAGTGATGCATGACCGCGCAATTGTCATTCAAAATGTGACAGCGCTGAAAGCTGAAAATTGGCCTGGGCAGGAATGGGGTGAAAGTGCCTGGTGTTGAAGTGGTTAACAGATCTCTCTACCCCGGCAATCGCACCCCAGAAATACAAAGCCACGGACTAGCCAATAAGCCAGCATAGTGTATGTTAATAATATGTAAATAATTAACAGGCGATAGCGCTGAATCTATGTCAATACTTGGTCTGGCACAGTCGATAATACAAGCACGCACCTTCTTGGCTTTTACTGCAAATTGGCATCATTCATATTTTATAGGAAGAAAAGGCTCTGTGTCACCTTTCCTTCAGGTCCCAGAAAGCAACAAACTAGAATAAACTTTTTGTATTTCTGTACAATGAAAGGGTAAGGCCTCGTCTTCAAAATTGCTAACCTTTATTATTATGATTATTATTATGCTCATTATTTTTATATTTCATCTTACAAAAAAAAAAATACATTTCATTTTATTCATCAATCTAGCAGTGAAAGCCTGTTACTCCAATTCAATGATGCAAATTCAAGGTTGTACAAGAACAGCGTTCCAAAAGCCGTGGGGAGACAGTCATTCGCTGAACAATATACTCACAAAAGTGCAATCAGAAATAACAAAAAAAGAAGGTAAAAAAAAGCAAAATGCCAACGTACGCATCTCCTGGCAGGTAGCTATTTTTTCATTTTATTTTTTTACATTTTTTTAGTGGGTTTACAGAGTGTGCTATATAGAGATTACAGATTCCTGTAGCGCAAAAGGAATCCATACATTTTAGGGTCTTAAAGGCCTTGTGTTGCCCATAGCAAACATTAAGGTCGCCTTTCAGTTTTTTTAACATGCACTGATTGGTTGTTGTGGGTAACATCTGCTTTCCTGTCTTTCAGGGTTTTTTTGTTTGTTTTTTTAACCACTTCAGCCCAGGTAAAAGGTTACCCCCCTAATAACCAGGCCGTTTTTTTGCGGTCCTGCACCGCTGTACCCCAAAAAAAATTCCCGCAAATAGAGCTTTCTTTTAGTGGTATTTGATCACCAAATTTTTATTTTTTGTGCTATAAAAAACAAAAAAGTAACAATTTTGAAAAAAAAAACCAATTTTTTTTTACTTTCTGCTCTAAAACACCTCCAATAAAAAATTTAAAGAATCATATTTCATCAATTTAGGCCAATATGTATTCTGCTACATATTTTTCGTAAAAAAACTCCCAATAAATGTATATTGATTGGTTTGCGCAAAAGATACTGCGTCTACAAACTGTAGGATAGATTTATGGAATTTTTTTTTTCAATTTTTTTTTACTAGTAATGGCGGCGATCAGCGATTTTTAGCAGGACTGCGACACTGTGGAGGACAAATCTGACACTAAGTGACACTTTTTGGGGACCATTGACACTAATACAGTGATCAGTGCTAAAAAAAAATGCACTGTACTAATGACACTGGCAGGGAAGGGGTTAACATCAGGGGGGATCAAAGGCTTAACTGTGTCCCTAGGGGGTGCTTGCTAACTGTGTGGGGGATGCTCTGACTGGGAAAAGACAGAGATCCGTGTTCCTGCTTAGCAGAAACACAAGATCTCCATCTTTTCCCCTGTCAGAACGGCAATCTGCCTTGTTCACATTAGCAGACCGCCGTTCTGCCTCTCTCGGGAACAATCGGGTCTCAAGCAGCGCAAGCGCGCCCCCTAGAGGCTTTTGCAGGAAACGACGTACAGGCATGTGATTTTGTGCAATAAAGTCACTTTGCCGCAGTACATGTACGTTACGTGGTCGGCAAGTGGTTAATCAAAAGGTGTTTTATTGACGTTTTTATCTTGGGCCCATTACATAACGGTGCACAAAGCATTGATTGAGAAGTATACGTACATAGACAATGGCTGCCATGTATATCATGGTACATTCACCTGGTCAGTAACATTTCAGAGCAATGCAGGAACATACATACACTATATTGTCAAAAGTATTGAGACTTCTGCCTTTACACGCACATTAACTTTAATGGCATCCCAGTATTAGTCCATAGGGTTCAATATTGAGCTGGCCCACCCTTTGCAGCTATAACAGCTTCAAGTCTTCTGGGAAGGCTGTCCACAAGGTTTAGGAGTGTGTCTATGGGAATGTTTGATCATTCTTCCAGAAGCGCATTTGTGAGGTCAGGCACTGATGTGGACGAGAAGGCCTGGCTCACAGACTGCACTCTAATTCATCCCAAAGGTAGTTGAGGTCGGGACTCTGTGCACCCCAAACTCGCCCTTCCATGTCTTTATGGACCTTGCTTTGTTCTCTGGTGCACAGTCATGTTGGAACAGGAAGGGACCATCCCCAAACTGATCCCACAAATTTGGGAGCATAAAATTGTCCAAGATGTCTTGGTATGCTGACGCCCTAAGAGTTCCCTTCACTGGAACTAAGGGACCAAGCCCAACCCCTGAAAAACAACCCCACACCATAATCCCCCCTCCACCAAATGATTTGGTTCAGTGCACAAACCAAGGTCCATAAAGGCATGAATGAGCGAGTTTGTTTTGGAGGAGCTTGACTGGCCTGCACAGAGTCCTGACCTCAACCCGATAGAACACCTTTGGGATGAATTAGAGCGCAGACTGCGAGACAGTTCTTCTCGTCCAACATCAGTTCCTAACCTCACAAATGCACTTCTGGAAGAATGGTCAAACATTCCCATATACACACTCCTAAACCTTGTGGACGGCCTTCCCAGAAGAGTTGAAGCTGTTATAGCTGCAAAGGGTGGGCCAACTCAATATTGAACCCCACGGACTAAGGCTGGGATGCCATGTTCATGTGCGTGTAAAGGCAGGCGTCACAATACTTTTGACAATATAACATATTCATTATCAATAATAAGAGTGATAGATGAGCAACTTAACATGTTTCTGTATGTGATGTTAGAGTTGTTTGGGCATATCATCTGTAGTTTGTTTTCCTCAATTTCCGTTGGCAAGAGGTTCATAGCCAATGATCACTGGTGTTGCAGGTGGAACTAAAGAGTATTCATGGTTGTAAATGCCGATTGAGTATCAGCGTTGGTGGGCAGTGGCATCTCCAGCTTTCATATTTAGGGGGGGGCACATGGGAGGACCGGGACAAAAGTAGGGGGGCAACTATAAAATGCAATACATATATATATCCTGGTGCCCTTTACTACGATCCCACAACGGGCCCTTTCACATGTTTTGCAGTGGGCTTCCTTCCTACTGTATTTGGGGCCCCCCAGGGTGGCAGAAACCAAGAGATATATGTCACCAGTATACCAAGAAAATATAAGGGTCCAAAGCAGTGGGAGAACTATCAGGGTTGCAAAGGTTGTCTTGCCACTGGGCCCTGGTGTTCTGTGGGGTTCCCCCACCTCCTCTTGCTGTCCTGCCCCTGCTATTGACAGTGCTGGTCTGGCATTTCTTGGAATTTACAGGCTGGTTCTCCTGTCCTAAGGACGCACTCCCTCTCAATAGAGACTGTGTTACTCCAGCGGCGGCCGAGTAAGACGCGGCGCATCCGCTACGAACGCAAACAAAAAGACATTGCCTTTTTGTAAAAAAAAAACAATGTTTTCAATTGGGGGGGCACAGCTAAACGTTGGGTGGGTCAGGGCCCCCTCTGCGCCCCCCTAGGGACGCCATTGTTGGTGGGCCAAATGGGTTCAGCCAACCATTCTTGCCACACTTTCCAGACATTTTGTGGGCAGCCTCTACCTTGATCTATACATTTTTCCCCTGCGAGTACTGAATTAACTTGTTTAAAACAAGAGGACAGAGCCGGGGGGTGTGGAGACACCAATTGCTGGATAATATATGTGTGATCAGCTAAACCATACGATGAAATATAAAAATAGTCCACCAAGTCACAAATATAATATGTTATCCACCAAGTGAAAAAATGACGCGTAGTTAGCGTAGTGCTAACAAATCGACGTCTCCCCACTTGTATACAGCCACAGTAGAAATGATTAACATAACATGGCCCTGAAATACTTACTAAACAATATGAACAGTATGTATGATTCGAGTGGTTAATGCATTATGAAAATAAAACAGCAACACTAGGTCAGCAACGTCCTACCAGAACAAACACAACAAGAACATTCTGTGCGGGAGAAAATATACCTTTTTTTTTCCAGGGAGAATACAAAGACGTGAAGCTCTGAACGCTTACTGCACAGAAAATCATGATAATCACATATTAACACGGCCCCATTATGTGACCTCTGATTGTCAAACTGAAAAGTCAAACTCAAAGTAAAGCAAAAGAATAAAAATAATTAGAAAGCCTGCATGGTTATAGGTACACTATATTACCAAAAGTATTGGGACGCCTGCCTTTACACACACATGAACTTTAATGGCATCCCAGTCTTAAGCTGGCCATACACCATACAATTTTCCTGTTCAATTTTCTTTAGATTTACCTTCAACTATGTAGTACAAGGGCCTGCCTGATTGCATCCAAATTGAAAGTGTTTAGGTTTGACCTCCTATTATATGGTTTTGGTAAATCTAAAGGAAAGTTGAACAGGAAAATTGAATAGTGTATGGCCAGCCTTAGTCTGTAGGGTTCAATATTGAATTGGCCCACCCTTTGCAGCTATAACAGCTTCAACTCTTCTGGGAAGGCTGTCCACAAGGTTTAGGAGTGTGTCTATGGGAATGTTTGACCATTCTTCCAGAAGAGCATATGTGAGGTCAGGTACTGATGTTGGACGAGAAGGCCTGGCTCACAGCCTCCGCTCTAATTCATTCCAAAGGTGTTTTTTTTATCTTTTTTTTAAACTTAAGCCCTGTACACACGATTGGACTTGGGAAATGTGTGATGACAGGCTGTTGGCGGAAAATCCAACCGTGTGTATGCTCCATCGGAAAATCGTTGTTGGATTTTCCGCGGACAAATATTGTCTAGCAGGTTTTAAAATTTTCCGTGGACAAATGTCTGTGGTCGGATTTTCCGAACGTGTGTACACAAGTCCATCGGACAAAAGTCCAAAGTACAAACACGCATGTTCGGGAGCAAGGACGAGTCGGAAGCGGTCGCTCTTGTAAACTAGCGTTCATAATGTAAAATTAACATTTGTGACATGGCAAATTATGAAATCTAGAAATGTAGCGCACAATTCTCTTCTTCTTTAATGTGATAATAATGAAGCTGCTTTGCTGGTGATACTGATTGAGTTATTACAAACAAATTTTCAAAGGCTTTTTTTTTCTAGTGATATCAAGAATAATATTATGCTTTTTTTATTTGTGCAAGTTACCACAAAACCATTATCCCGTAGTTTTTAAGATCAAAGATACAACTATGTTGGTGTCCCTTGTCAATTTTACATTGTATTTTTTAAATCCCAAACTGTCATTTGAAGTAAAACACATAGCCAAGTATTATTCTACAAATTTTTTTTATTGTGCATTAAAAAAAGAAAACAAATAAAATTAGACATGTTATCTGCCAATAGAACTTAACCAAAAAGTGCATTCTATGCATCCAAAAATATAGAAAATATAATAAATCAAATTATTATTCAACCATAAAAATAATGTCAAAGCAAAGCGTACAATGAAAAGCGTGAAATGAAAAGCGCGAAATGAAAAGCGCAAAATGAAAAGCGCAAAATGAAAAGTGCGAAATGAAAAGTGTGAATCAACACTCACCAGACTTCTACTAACACAAAATTAGCAGAAGGAGCCCAAAGGGTGGCGCTAAAGAGCTGAAAAACAACGTAGTACGTCACTACGTTCGAGTTTGTTGGCCAACAATTGTGTGGCCGTGTGTATGCAAGACAAGTTGGGCCAACGCCCTTTAGACAAAAGTCCACGGTTTTGTTGGCCAACAGTCCGATTGTGTGTACGAGGCTTGACAGTACCGGCTCAGTTTGCAGCAGTTGGCCTGATCCTTATGTGCCGGAATATTAGCCTCCTGTTCATCCCCAGGAGTGTCATCCACCATTGTCGGGCAAATAAGGCTTGTCGAAAATATGGCACACAGGAGAAAATGCTGGCACCGGCGAGGGACAGGACTGTTGGAGAAATGGTAAGTATAAACTGTCTTTAATTCCACTTTAAAGGTCTACCATGGATGCAGAGGCCCGACTCATAAGATCTTGACAGACTGTTTGATGGTTTCATGGGTGAGGCTGGGGCTAGGATACAGTACAAAGGTGCAGTTATGCTTTAGGGTTGTCATACATTACATGGACGTAATGGTGGCCATTTCAAAATCTTCTCTGGCAATAAGTTAAGAGTTGGGCTTTTTTCCGTGGGGCTGCATACAGTATCTCACAAAAGTAAAAAGGAAAATTTCTAACCCAAACGGTGAACCCCATTGAAGTCTATGAACTCTATGGAAGCCGAACAGGAAAAATCCCCATTTTGATGGCTTACATGGAAATAATTTGCCATAAATGGGGTATGGGGGTCTGGGTACTGCCCTGGGGGACATGTACTGTAAATCCTTATCTGTGTTTGTTCTGGGAGCGTGCCGCACAGCAGACTGGGGTCTCACCGATAGCCCTGAGTCCCGTACTAATGATCGGTACCTGGAACTCCCGGTCCGGGGGTCACCTGATCGCTGTGATAACCCCCGATTGGCTATCACAGTGATCAGTCACAAGCCCACCCTTGTGTTTCTCTCTCTCTGTGAATGGAGGGGAGAAATACATTGTATCTCTCTCTCTCTCCTTCCAAAGAGAAAAAAAAAAATGTGCGTCAAGAAAAAATAAAAGAAATAATAATAATAATAAAATAAGAAATAAATAATATACAGCTAGATCAAGGGTTGATCTAGGTCAGTGCCAGGGTTAGTGTTTGGGCCAAGTCATGGTCAGTATATTTTGGACAGGATTTTTCTTTAAAAAGCATACTTTAAATTAGTATCAGTTAGTGTCGCAGTCCATGGGGGTTATTTACTAAAGGCAAATCCACTTTGCACTACAAGTGCACTTGAAAGTGCAGATGCTGTAGATCGCTGTAGATCTGAGGGGAAGCTCTGAAATGAAGGGAAGCTCTGCAGGTTTTATCATCCAATCATGTGCAAGCAAAAATGCTGGTTCTTATTTTCCTTGCATGTCCCCCTCAGATCTACAGCGACTGCACTTCCAAGTGCACTTGCTGTGCACTTGTAGTGCAAAGTGGAGTTACCTTTAGTAAATAACCCCCCATGTATTTTAGGTAGGATAAAAAAAAAAAAAAAAAAAAGCAAAATGCGCTCTTAACGCAAAACGCAAAATTGCAAAATTGTGCTTAGGCATTAACATTTGTTTTACCCTTAGGCAGAAAAGGTTTAAAATAGTCAATTGATGATTCTGCAACTTCAAGGTAATAATCGGTAATAATGCTCAAATTCTTTGGTAAATCTTAAAGTGTATTGTCACCCTTTGGGGCATCTGAATGTTTGGTAGGCATCTTCCAGGAACCAATGGATTACTGCAGTCTCCTAGGGTAGTGAAGGCTATATTAGTATCAGGGAATTGATTTGCCAAACGGAAAGGAGTCTGAAATGAAATTTTATTCTAAACATAAATTGAATACAAAGGGCAACATGTTTCTGGGGCCAGATACTGCCCCCTTCATCAGGGTTTAAAAAAGCGTGGAATCAGCAGCAAGATCTCTCGGATGTAATTCTTGATTCTGTTCCTGTACACCTGAGAGTTTTGGGTTCTCGCCCACCTTTGTGTGCTCCGGCTTCTCCTGTTACTGTTAAATTATTTAATCCACCTCCCGGCCACCATATTGATAAATGACAGGCAGGCGGCCGCTCTCTCGTTCTGGGATGATGTCATATGACGTCGTCCTACTCTCGGCGCGCTTGCGTGCCCGCAGGCGCATGGGGCAGTCGGTGGTGCGCTCTGTCCCTGGGACACAGCCAATCACTGATCCCGGTAAAGAGCTGATGAGAAAAATTACTTATTTACAAAACTTTATAACAGAAACTAAGAAAAAAACATTTTTTTCCAAAATTCTTGGTCTTTTTTTCACTTTTTTTTTAGCAAAAAATAAAAAACCTAGTGGTGATTAAATACTACCAAAAAAAAGCTCTATCTATGTGGGTACAACATTGCAAGAAAGTCTCCCTGTAGCCACACAATTAAACAATCCCATTAATTTGTGAAGTGTGGCAACCTAGGCTTGGGTTTCAACCAGGCCATGTCCCCAACATATTTTGCTCTTCCCCTTGGAGCTTAACCATGGGGATCCCCATGAATAAGCTCTGAGGGGGTGGAGCGAAAGTCTCCCTGTAGCTGCACATCTAAACAATCCCATCAATCGGTCAAGTGTGACAACCTTGGCTTGGGCTTCAACCAGGCCATGCCCCCAACATATTTTGCTCTGCCCCTTGGAGCTTAACCATGGGGATCCACATGAATAAGCTCTGAGGGGTGGGGCAAAACACGTTTTGGACATGGCCTGGTTCGAGCCCAAGCCAAGGTTGCCACACTTCACTGATTGATGGGATTGTTTAGATGTGCGGCTACAGGGAGACTTTGTTACGTTCGGTGATACCAGGAGCCGGGACGAGCTCTCTCCCAAGCTGGGACTCATAGCAGTGGTGATTGAGGACTTGTACCCGTCTTGAAACCTGAGCAGCTCACATATTGGTGCTTTTTGGGTCACAGCTTCTTCTATTACCATAAAATTATTTGAATCAGTCTTAGACAGGTATCTGCACCCCCCTCCCCCCTGAAAGGTGCCAAATGTGACACCGGAGGGGGGGAGGGTTCCAAAAAGCGGAAGTTCCATTTTTGTGTGGAACTCTGCTTTAATGTCTCTAAAATAACAATATTGTTAAGAAAAGGGATCAAAAGAAGGGACTTATCTCTAAAATATATGAGATATTGCAGTATAAATTTAAGGAAGCGGTAGTGGTGCCGGCCAGGGCGCAGTGGGAACGAGACCTCTGGGAGCACTGACTGACGCTCAGTGGTCGGAGGTCTTGTCTTCGATCCCAAAGGTATCTCTGTCAGCTACTCAAAAATGAATACAACTTTTTATTACACATAGATCATACTATACCCCCGAAAAACTATTTAAGTGGAAATGCAGGGAATCCCCCTTATGCCCCCGGTGTAGTGGTGCACCGGCTAATCTAATACACATGTTGTGAAAATGCCCCAAACTCCATTGTTATTGGCAGGATATAATTAAAAACATAAATAGCGCATTAGGTATAGAAATTTCACTAGACCCAAATTTATGTTTATTAAATATAGTGGAGGAACCAAATATTTCAAAAACATACCCATATCGCAATGACGAGAGGCTTGTTTCAGGCACGAAAGCTAATAGCTCAGAAGTGGATATCTATATACCCCTCAACGGTCGAAGAATGGAGAATAAAAGAAACCATAATAAAGGAGGAATTTATTTATACACATAGAGGGAGCCAAGATAAATTTGATGCCATCTTGAAAAGCTGGGTAGAGGCCTGGGTGAGGATGGGAGGACAGGGGGGGCTTTTGGGGTTGAGGGGGGGAGAGAGATACAGTAGGGGGAGGAAATTTTTTTTTTGTTGTTGGGTTTCTCTTTTTTGTTTTTCTTTTAGTTTTTGTTTTGTGTGGTTTTTTTTTGTTTTTTTGGGGGGGTGGGTGAATGCTAATGCTATATAGCAGAATACCTAAAGTAATTCCATTTTTTTTTATCAATAGACATTTAGTAGCAAGCAATGTTAACTTTAACATGTTTTCCCTGAAAATCAGTCCCCTTAAATCTTTTTTTTTTATAAACCTTTCAAAGAATATTCCATAAATTACAGATAGTACATCCCTCCTCCTGGGCTCTTTAATAAATAATAGTTTCACTGAAATCACAACGCATTTCATCGCCCTAGAGTAGTTAAAGGTGCGGTAGACTCAGGGGGCCGTTAAATATGCATACCGTGGGGTGTTTTATGTGTTTTGATCTCTGCAGCATCCTTCCACTGATTGTCTTCCAAAGCTCCCGGGGCTATTTAAAAGAAAATTGATATATTTCATAAATGAAAAAAAAAAAAAACAGAATCTTCTGTAAAAATGAAATAAATTATAGCCGTGTACTGTGGATTCTTAATTTTCCTCTATTTTTTCCCCAGGTGCTTCGGCTGAGTGTGCAAAATTGAGATATTACATAGAGATTATGTTTGCTGTTATGCGTTGAAGGTGACATACGAGGCGTTTTACTGATAATGGGAAGGTCAGGAGGTTCCGGCGCTCTGCATTGCCTAGGCAGCAGAATACAGGCGGAAAAATTTTCAGCAAGAATCAGAAAGCAAATACGGAAAATTAACTTCATCAAAAATACTCTACCTGTGGATGCGCTTCTCCGTCGTCTCTGCACAAATTGCGGCACTACTTGAAATTTACCCCTTGATGGTTTTTGTGTCTGTTGGGACTCATAAATGCTTTGAAAATGATTTTCTTTCCATAGTTCTGCATCAAGCTGCGTAAAAACACTGAAACACCCTACTATTAACGGAGACAGCCAACAGACTGCAATATGCAATCACTTTTCCTGCTTAAGATTTGCTTTAAGATTTAAAGCATATCTACAAGCATTGTAAAGAAGATTTTCCTATGGGGGGGGGGTATAAGGAAGGTGCTGACTAAGGTACAATTGTGTGAGGCAGACTATGGGTTAATGGCTGGTGCTGTTCATGGTGATTGACGCTGGATTTTACTTCGGGGGACATTGTTTTTGTTTTTCGTACCTGTACGTCCTTGGGTTTCAGTGGTTATACCGGGAGGATGCCTGCACCTACAGGCATCATCCCGGTACCATTCATTTCAGCCAGCGATTGTCTTTCAGGCAGAAGTGATCGATCGGCTAATTAGCCACTCGATCACTTCTACAGGTGGCGGAAGGGGGTCCCACCCCCACTCCCGCCGCCACTTCTCCCAGGCTCCCATCGTGGAGGCCGGGAGTGATGCGGCTTGCTACCCTGTACAAAGTGAGATGAACTCTCTCTGTAACCCTGGAAATTGGGAGTGACGAGTAGTTTGTCACTTCCAGTTCTGCCGATTGGCCCGGAAAGCACCAGCAGCCAGGAAAGCAGCCAATCGAACCGATCCCTGTCTAATTGCCTGCATGGGGGCCAGAGTAGAAATTTGGGGTCATGCTGATGTTGTTCATCCCTTGTAATAGCAATAAAGTTAGTACAACAAAAAGTGTAAAAAAAAAAAAATAGTGTATAAAATTAAAAAAATGTAAAAAATGTAAAGCGCTGCATCTCATCGCGCTTACGTGCAAATGGGAACGTATACGTTACTCCTACGCGCGTATGTAAACAGCACATCAGTACGAGAGCAATAATTAATAACTAGACTTCCTGTGCAACTGTAATCGGTAACCTGTAAAGGCGTTTAAAGCGTTGCCTAAGGAGAATTTTAAACACGGCCATTTCACGGGCAGACCCAATTTTAAAGCGTGACATGTTAGGTATCTATTTACTCGGGGGTAACATCATCTTTCACATTATACAAAGAAAAATTGGGCTAACTTTAATGCGTCACGTCACGTCACAACCTATTCTCTATAATTAATCCCTATTTCACTTTTAATATTCCATATCATGTTTAATTTCTCCAATAAAAATCCCTTCTCCCCTGCCCCCCCTCCTATTTTCTGCAATTATCGACTCATCAAATATAAGCATATGTCTGTTCGTGTGTATATATATATATATATATATATATATATATATATATATATATGTACAGTATCGCACAAAAGTACACCCCTCACATTTTTGTAAATATTTTATTATATCTTTTCATGTGACTAGACTGAAGAAATAATACTTTGCTACAATGTAAAGTATTACATAAGTCTTTTTGTGTATGTACTGGTATATTATGCTCCCCCCCCCCTCCTCTCCTAATTACTGCTCATATTGTAAAAAATGGCTCTTCCTTAGCCAGTAATTTCCCCTTTGTTCATTGTCTGATGTTGTTTCCCTCTCTCTGCAGCCCTGGAAATCGGGAGCAAAGAGTAGTTTGTCACTTCCAGTTCCGCCGATTGGTTTACCTGGCCACCAGCGGTCAGGAAAGCAGCCGATCAGACCGATCTCTGTCTAATTGGCTGCATGGGGGCCAGAGTAAAAATTTGGGGTCATGCTGTTTTTTACAAAAAAATGTAAAAATTGTGTATAAAATAAAGAAAAAATCTTTTTTAAAGCGATGCGTCCCATCGCGCTTACGCGCAAATGCGAACGCATACGTTACTCCTACATGCATATGTAAACAGTGATCGCACATCAGAACGAGAGCAATAATTAATAACAAGACTTCCTGTGCAACTTTAACTGGTAAACTGTAAAGGCGTTTAAAGTATCACCTAAGGAGAATTTTAAGCACCGTAGTTTGCGGCCATTCCACGGGCAGACGCAATTTTAAAGCGTGACATGTTAGGTATCTATTTACTTGGCGTAACATCATCTTTCACATTATACAAAAAAAAATTGGGCTAACTTTAATGTTTTGTTTTTTATTCATTCACGAATGTGTATTTTTATAATTACAGTGGGGACGGAAAGTATTCAGACCCCCTTAAATTTTTCACTCTTTGCTATATACTGCAGCCATTTGCTAAAATCATTTACGTTCATTTTTTTGTCCTCATTAATGTACACACAGCACCCCATATTGACAGAAAAACACAGAATTGTTGACATTTTTGCAGATTTATTAAAAAAGAAAAACTGAAATATCACATGGTCCTAAGTATTCAGACCCTTTGCTCAGTATTTAGTAGAAGCACCCTTTTGATCTAATACAGCCTTGAATCTTTTTGGGAAAGATGCAACAAGTTTTTCACACCTGGATTTGGGGATCCTCTGCCATTCCTCCTTGCAGATCCTCTCCAGTTCTCTCAGGTTGGATGGTAAACGTTGGTGGACAGCCATTTTTAGGTCTCTCCAGAGATGCTCAATTGGGTTTAAGTCAGGGCTCTGGCTGGGCCATTCAAGAACAGTCACTGAGTTGTTGTGAAGCCACTCCTTCGTTATTTTAGCTGTGTGCTTAGGGTCATTGTCTTGTTGGAAGGTAAACCTTCGGCCCAGTCTGAGGTCCTGAGCACTCTGGAGAAGGTTTTCATCCAGGATATCCCTGTACTTGGCCGCATTCATCTTTCCCTCGATTGCAACCAGTCGTCCTGCTCCTGCAGCTGAAAAACACCCCCACAGCATGATGCTGCCACCACCATGCTTCACTGTTGGGACTGTATTGGACAGGTGATGAGCAGTGCCTGGTTTTCTCCACACATACCGCTTAGAATTAAGGCCAAAAAGTTCTACCTTGGTCTCATCAGACCAGTGAATCTTATTTCTCACCATCTTTGAGTCCTTCAGGTGTTTTTTAGCAAACTCCATGCGGGCTTTCATGTGTCTTGCACTGAGGAGAGGCTTCCGTCAGGCCACTCTGCCATAAAGCCCCGACTGGTGGAGGGCTGCAGTGATGGTTGACTTTCTACAACTTTCTCCCATCTCCCGACTGCATCTCTGGAGCTCAGCCACAGTGATCTTTGGGTTCTTCTTTACCTCTCTCACCAAGGCTCTTCTCCCCGATAGCTCAGTTTGGCCAGACGGCCAGTTCTAGGAAGGGTTCTGGTCGTCCCAAACATCTTCTATTTAAGGATTATGGAGGCCACTGTGCTCTTAGGAACCTTAAGTGCAGCAGAAATTTTTTTGTAACCTTGGCCAGATCTGTGCTTTGCCACAATTCTGTCTCTGAGCTCTTCAGGCAGTTCCTTTGACCTCATGATTCTCATTTGCTCTGACATGCACTGTGAGCTGTAAGGTCTTATGTCGACAGGTGTGTGGCTTTCCTAATCAAGTCCAATCAGTATAATCAAACACAACTGGACTCAAATGAAGGTGTAGAACCATCTCAAGGATGATCAGAAGAAATGGATAGCACCTGAGTTAAATATGTGTCACAGCAAAGGGTCTGAATACTTAGGACCATGTGATATTTCAGTTTTTCTTTTTTAATAAATCTGCAAAAATGTCAACAATTCTGTGTTTTTCTGTCAAAATGGGGTGCTGTGTGTACATTAATGAGGAAAAAAATGAACCTACATGATTTTAGCAAATGGCTGCAATACTGTATAACAAAGAGTGAAAAATTTAAGGGGGTCTGAATACTTTCTGTCCCCACTGTACATCGCAACCTATTCTCTATAATTAATCCCTATTTCACTTTTAATATTTCATATCATTTTTAATTTCTCCAATAAAAATCCCTTCTCCCCTGCCCCCCTTCTCCTATCTTTTGCAATTATTGACTCATCAGATATAAGCATATGTCTGTTCGTGTGTATATCTATCTATCTATCTATCTATCTATCTATCTATCTATCTATCTATCTATCTATCTATCTATCTATCTATCTATCTATCTATCTATCTATCTTTTCACACATACAACTATTTTGACTCCATTGTCTATCTACTGTAACCGATTATAAGTTATAAGACAATATATATATAAATGTATTATCTTTTTCCCCCCTTTTTACCTTCCGTCTCCCTCCCACCACCAAACATCCCCCTCCCCTATCCAACAATTAATTATAAATTTTTCATTTTAAATTCAAGATTGATCAATTAATTGATCATTTAATAAATAATTGACTAATTTATATAAATATTTATTTAATTTTTAATTAACTTTATACTTCTATTTCTAATTAATGTACTGTTTTTAACACATTTTGTTTTAATTAATATTTATTTATATATAACATTTTTGATGTTAATTATTTGTTATGCTCTGTATTAGTATTTACATGTATTCATAATAATGCTGCTACATGCATAAATCTTTTTGTGTATGTATATTATGTCCCCCCCCCCCCTTCTCTTAATTACTGCTCATAGTGTAAAAAATAGCTCTACCTTAGCCAGTAGACCTGCGCACAATGGGAAATTTCGTTTAGTTTCGGTTCGATGTCATTCATAAAAAAAATAAATTCATTCTGTTATATTTGTTATGTTTTGATAATTTGTTTTCGGATAATTCATTATTATTCGTAGAGTGTCGATATTCGTTATACTGAATCTCGAATCAGGTCGAATTCATTAATTATATCCGCTATAATTTCTTTCATATTAGTTGAAATTCGATATTTATGTACCGTATATACTCGAGTATAAGTCGTTCCGAGTATAAGTCGAGGCCCTAATTTACCACAAAAAAATGGGAAAAACGTATTGGCCCGAGTATAAGACGAGGGTGAGAAATGCACAGCTACTGTAAGTGGAAAAGAGGGTCAACAATGCCCATTTGCAGCATCACTGTGCCCATTTGCAGTCATAGGTCCCCTGAACTTCAAACTCGGTAGTTAAGGGTTCCTAGATGACCCCTAGCTGCAGCCAAAATTTGGGGTCTCTGAACCAATGACATTGCTGCAGATGGACACAGTTGACCGAATTTGGGGCCCTGTATCTTGGGGCCACTTAGTGCTAAGAACCCCAAATTTGGTGTGCAAACCCAGAGGAACTAGCACCATAAAATTTCCAAAGCTGGGGTTACTAGCACCAAGTGGCCCTGAGATACAGGTCCCCAAAAATCAGTTCAGAAAATGTCAAGCACTTTTCTGCAGCAGAAAATGACATTTTCCGAACCGGTTTTGGGGCCCTGTATCTCAGGGCCACTTGGTGCTAGAAACCCCAACTTTGGATATGTTATGGTACCAGTTCCACTAGGTTTGCACACCTAGGGGTTCCTAGCACCACGTGGCCCTGAGATATGGGGCCCCAAAGTCGGTTCAGAAAATGTCAAGCACTTTTCTGCAGCAGAGAATGACATTTTCCGAACCAAATTTGGGGCCCCGTATATCGGGGCCACTTAGTGCTAGGAACTTCAGCTTTGGATATGTTATGGCACCAGTTCTACTGGGTTTTCACACCATATTTGGGGTTCCTAGCACCAAGTGGGCCTGAGATACGGGGCCCCAAAGTCGGTTCGGAAAATGAAATTTTTTGCTGCAGAAAAGTGCTTGACTCGAGTATAAGTCGAGGAGGCACTTTCAGCACAAAAAAATGTACTGAAAAATTCGACTTATACTCGAGTATATATGGTATGTACTTGTATATTGATTCGTAATAATGATTCGTAGTTTGGAAAGTCATTTCTTTATTGAATCTATTAACACACACAATGACTATATCTCTTCTTCCCTGCTCAAATACAATACAACACCCTTCTCACTCAGTTCTCAGGAATGCATTTTGCCAGTAATCCAACCTCCAGCACAAAATTAATCAGCTGATTGGACTGTAAGATTTACTTTGAGTTGACCTTTTGTTTCATTAGATCTTTAACGAATTACCGAATCATGTCAAATTCATTTGTTATATTTGCTATAATTTCTTTCGTATTAGTTGAAATTCGTTATTTTTTTATTCGGACATTCAGGTGCATCCGAATGTCCGAAATATGCAAAATTCGGCTGAATTTCAATTCGTTACGAAGTGGATTGCACATGTCTATTAGCCAGTAATTTCCACTTTGTTCATTGTTCATTGTCTGGTTACTATTGCCATCATCTTATGATATTCAACCTCTATTATTTAGTGCTAGCGATTGAGCAACATATTGCCTCAGTATGTTAGGCTTTTTGAGCTATACCATCACCTCCCCTTCCCTTTATTTTCTCCACCCCTCCTTCACTTCTTATATAGCAGCTCCTCAGTCCCACTAGCTAGCTTGAAAAAGGAGTGCGGCTGCCGTGTCATTCGCAGTGCGCACGCTCAAGAAACGCGTCGCTGTTCCAGTGACGCCTGTTTTCAACTGTGCTCCAAGTTTCGCTTTGAAGTGTCTTCACCGCGGCCGGCCTCGCACACGAACAGCGGTACCTCAGCGAGCTCAGCGCTTATCCTTCTTGTCGGATTGGACTGTCAACTGATGTCACCAATCCCTGTTGGGATCTTTTACGTGCCTGAATTTAACTTTAAAAAAATGTGAGTTGCTTGTATTAAATTTACATTAAAATCGTGTTATACATCTGCACCTGGAGGCACCTCTCTCCTTGTCTTTCCAGTGTTTTTGGAACACGGTTCTCTGTTCCTCTGTGACGGCAGCCCTGTGTGTTGGATTTCTCATCATCTCCCCTTATGGTCATTGGACTATTACAGTTTTTCTCCATTGTTTTGGCTCATTTCTTGAAACAGAAATGACATTCTCAAAACTCTAAGTTCATTTGGCAAAACAGTCTTACAGTTCAGCACAACTCTATAACTCACGTGCAAAAGCTCATATCTCTCCCAAAACTGTTCACTCATGCTTCAAAACCATATTCCTTTCCCATATAAAGAGTCAGTGCTACCAAAATGGCAAAGATTCTTCTCAATTGCTTTGGCTCATTTCTTGAAACAGACCGGACATTCTCAACTCTCTTGGTGCTTTTGCCAAAATAACCTGGATGGTTCAGCACAACACCATGGTTCACCTTCAAAAGCTCATATCTTTCCCAAAACAGTTCACTCATGTGTCAAAAATAAATTTCTTTCTCATTCAAATAGTCAGTGCCCCCAAAATGCTTTGTCCCTTTGGCATTGTGTAAGCACTGCAAGTCAAAATGTTTAGATGTTTTGTCTCTAAGGCAGAGGACCATTGAAATATCCCTCATGTCCACCTTTCAGTCTTAGCCCAGTCCTTCATTGACAATGGTTACTGTACAGTTTTTGTCTAGCTAGCTGAACTGTGTATAAAACTGAAAAAAAAGAAAAGATTTTAGGGTAAGAGTAGCCTCCAAGGTTTTACATCACACATTGCACTCATACTGCCAAGGAAAAATTACTTTACAGTATTGTAACCATTATCCTTCACACACAAAGTAACTTCCATAAATCAGAGTAAAAAGAAATTGTATACAGCATAATACACGGAAATTTAAACACACAAACAAAAAAACAAGGAAAATTACATTTAGCCTACAATGCTGTAAATAAAGCTGGAGTTTCACAACTACTGTACGATCTCTTCACTGGCCACCGTCCTCACCCTCCTGCCCATCCACACGCTGCTGTCTGTAAGGCCACAGATTCTCATCAACATTACAGCGTATATCCTCCCCTGAAATGCAACGAGGGAAGAAATGGTGTGCATGTCTCAACCATCCCCTGCACTAATCTCCTGTAATATCCTAACAGGCAGCATCCATTGCATGGAGCAGGGACCTCTGATCTTGAGCCCGATGCTCATACACTCTCCACCTCCAAGTGGAGAAAAACTCCTCAATAGGGTTGAGGAAAGGAGAGTAAGGTGGTAGGAACACCATAGCCATCCTTGGATGAGCAGTGAACCGGGCCCTGATAAGCAGGCCACGGTGGAAATTCACATTGTCCCATACAATTATATATTGTGGTAGGTGAGGCCCTATTAGACCTCTCTTATTTTCAGGGATCAAATCCAAATGAAGGCGGTCCAAGAAGATGAGGAGCTTCTGTGTATTGTATGGGCCAAGACTGGGGATGTGAGTGGCCACACCATTCTCAGAAATGGCAGCACACATAGTTATATTACCCCCTCGCTGGCCTGGGACATCCACCGTGGCCCGGTGGCCAATAAAATTTTGGCCACGTCTTCGGCCCTTGGCCAGGTTGAAGCCAGCCTCATCCACATACACAAGTATGTGAGAAGTCTCGTTTCCTTCCAATGCCATTATTCTCTACAATAGAGTAAAAAAAGAAAACATCAAATCAGTCATACAGAAGAGTCATACACTACAGTTACAGACAGTTACATAGGAATGTTCTATGTTCTAAACAAGTTCAATATATTACTGGCCAGTATTCCAGTGGTTCCAAACCTGGGGTACATGTACCCTATGCAGAGGTACTACAGGGAGTATTTGACAGAAAGGGGAGGGGAAAAATTATCAATGAGTAGACTTACAGAAATGTTACAGTAAAACCCACAGTATTAGATAGATTTACATGGGAGGCACTACTGTAATTGCAGCTCTTTGACCCTTTTTCTTACTGTATTGTATGTTATATTCTTCAAAATAAGGATTATAAAGATAATTGCATCATACAGTAAGCTGTAGTTTTTAGACAAAATGTTTATAAATCAGATACGTAAATCAAATACTTTCATACCTGGATTACCTGGATTCAGAAATCAGGTAAAGTGGGTACTGAAACCAATACATTTTGGGAACCACTGCTTATGGTAATTGTAAAAAGTTTATCTTGATGGACAACCAGTGACTGACTTCCATGTACATACTGGTACCGCAGCTCTTTCACTCGGTCAGAGTTCCTCTCAAATGGTACCCTGTAAATTTGCTTCATTGTCATCTGATGCTTCTTCAATATGCGGGCCATTGTGGAGATGCTTATAGAGTGACATTTTGGAATATGGCTTTGTCTTGTAGGATTGCAGTGCAGATCTGTCTCAATGTGATGGCATTATTTGCCAACACCATGTTACAGATCTCTTGTTCTTGTTGTTTATTGAGAAGTTTTCCTCGGCCACCCATGCCAAGTTGTCGTCCAATCCTAGACATAGAATTCAAAGGACAACACTCCATTCATAATTTATACCTTATGTATTCCGTACAGAATGAGTTACCAATGTAATCGTATTGTTGTTTTACTTACAGTAACTTTACCACAATTCCAATGCATCACTGCACAGTGACTGGAATACTACTGTAAACTGTATCATCAATATTGTAGAAAATAAACTATTCCATAGTTTATTTTCTACAATATTTTTCTTGTTATTGTTAGCATCATACGTAACATCCCACTGAGGTAAGATACTGTAATACTGTAGGCCTATCACATACACACACACACTAAATGAATACGTAAATGAGTAAATAAACATATTTGTTGCTCTATGCACAGTGTCCTGTCCTATACATTATATAATTCCATCATTGACTATTTACATACCTGTTTTCCCTGCGAAAGGTTTGGATGATAGAGAAGACTGTAGAGCGAGGCACATTAGGTTGCACTCGGCAACCTTCCTCCGCCATTGTGAGGCCATGGTTGATGACATGATCTATAATTGTGGCCCGAATTTCATCAGGGACAGCATGGCGTCTTCGTGCTCCTCTGGCTCTTCCCCCTATTCCACCGCCACTCACCCTTACTCCTCTTCCTCTTCTTCTTCCTCTTCCTCTAGCAGGCAGTTTCCCTTGTTCATTTACGTGGCCAGGTGCCTCCATGTTCAGAAATTGTACTGGTCCTGCATGGTCAAGCTCTATATATACATGTTTGGCAGCATTTACAATCATGGACAGCACCTGTCCGGTAACTCAACATACTGTTTGATTGGTCATCTAAGACCAACTCTGACTCCTCCTTTGTTAGGCTCCTTTTACACTGGGGCGGGGGCGTTGTCGGCGGTAAAGCGCCGCTATTGTAAGCGGCGATCTACCGTCGGTATGCGGCCGCTAGTGGGGCGGTTTCACCCCCCTGCTAGCGGCCGAGAAAGGGTTAAAACCACCGCAAAGCGCCTCTGCAGAGGCGCTTTGCCGGCGGTATAGCCGCGCCGTCCCATTGATTTCAATGGGCAGGAGCGGTAAAGGAGCGGTATACACACTGCTCCTTCATCGCTCCGAAGATGCTGCTGGCAGGACTTTTTTTACCGTCCTGCCAGCGCATCGCTCCAGTGTGCAAGCCCTCGGGGCTTTCACACTGGAATGAAAGCAGCGGCACTTTCGGGTCGGTTTGCAGGCGCTATTATTAGCGCAATAGCGCCTGCAAACCGCCCCAGTGTGAAAGGACCCTTAGTCAAGTTCTAGTTGCACCTGACTGTCAATTGCTGTAATCATTTTATCACATGTTCCAAGAGATTCATATATGGTATTCAAGGTATTATGTTCCTGAATAATTTTGACAATTGAACAGACTATTGTGCATGTGATGACTTAAACAATGAAATGACGCTGATACGTTTTGGAGAGAACAACCATTAGACTGAGAATTGACAATCAGTTTAGATCAACAAGATCTATTCACTTGGAAATTGTGCTAAATGTAGGCTACTTGTACTTAATCATTTGAAAAATGTACTGAGACATTGAGACATGTACTGAGACATTTGCAATTTTGATGAAATGAGTGAGAAATTCAATTCAGTTGTGAACAATTGCCAAGTGGTTTGGAGATTTGTCCATGTTGTTTTGAGAATGTCATTTCTGTTTCAAGAAATGAGCCAAAACAATGGAGAAAAACTGTAATACTGCTTATGACCATGGACTACTGTCATTGTTTTTACCCTTTGACCCTGATTATTGTACTGAACTAATGTTCATGCCACATTACACTATGGGATTGGTTGCTCTAGTTCTCTGTGCCTTCACTTGTATTACTATACTATTATGCCCAGTGTATTGCTTCACATTGACCTGAAGATCTCTTCTATCCTGCTGCAGGCACCACTCTGGAGACAACTAGCCAGGATTAGAGGTGGAGTACAGTTGGTATCACTCCGCATGGGACAAGAGCCAGGACTACAGAGGAGACATTCGCTTATGCAGGACATGCTCCCTACTACAGATATAACTTTACAAGTAGTCCCTCTGCATTGCACTCTGATGCTCTGGAATGGTGGGCCCAGACCACAATCTACCAGTCACTAGGCCATGATCTACTGGTTGCTAACCCCCGCTGTAGTAGGTGGAGCTGCTGGGTCCCTCCCACACCTCTGCTCCCTGCACAGACTATGGGGTTGATTTAAAAAAATAAAAAATAGATAGAATCGCGCTAAATACTTACCGTATATACTCGAGTATAAGTCGTTCCGAGTATAAGTCGAGGCCCTAATTTACCACAAAAAAATGGGAAAAACGTATTGACCCGAGTATAAGACGAGGGTGAGAAATGCACAGCTACTGTAAGTGGAAAAGAGGGTCAACAATGCCCATTTGCAGCATCACTGTGCCCATTTGCAGCCATAGGTCCCCTGAACTTCAAACTCGGTAGTTAAGGGTTCCTAGATGACCCCTAGCTGCAGCCAAAATTTGGGGTCTCTGAACCAATGACATTGCTGCAGATGGACACAGTTGACCGAATTTGGGGCCCTGTATCTTGGGGCCACTTAGTGCTAAGAACCCCAAATTTGGTGTGCAAACCCAGAGGAACTAGCACCATAAAATTTCCAAAGCTGGGGTTACTAGCACCAAGTGGCCCTGAGATACAGGTCCCCAAAAATCAGTTCAGAAAATGTCAAGCACTTTTCTGCAGCAGAAAATGACATTTTCCGAACCGGTTTTGGGGCCCTGTATCTCAGGGCCACTTGGTGCTAGAAACCCCAACTTTGGATATGTTATGGTACCAGTTCCACTAGGTTTACACACCAAATTTGGGGTTCCTAGCACCACGTGGCCCTGAGATATAGGGCCCCAAAGTCGGTTCAGAAAATGTCAAGCACTTTTCTGCAGCAGAGAATGACATTTTCCGAACCAAATTTGGAGCCCCGTATATCGGGGCCACTTAGTGCTAGGAACTTCAGCTTTGGATATGTTATGGCACCAGTTCTACTGGGTTTTCACACCATATTTGGGGTTCCTAGCACCAAGTGGGCCTGAGATACGGGGCCCCAAAGTCGGTTCGGAAAATGAAATTTTTTGCTGCAGAAAAGTGCTTGACTCGAGTATAAGTCGAGGGGGCACTTTCAGCACAAAAAAATGTGCTGAAAAATTCGACTTATACTCGAGTATATACGGTATAATAAAAATAATGAGAAGTTAATGTCCATAGGTGAATCCGCACATATTGTGACAATAGATCAACACTTCTTAGTGTCCATGTCCACCATCCATCACCTTGTGCCGCAGTGCCTCCACCAAAAGCTGGAAAAACTGCTTACCAGCTCCTGTAGACCCCTTATTATAAGGGGTTCAATCTGCGCCTGTGGCTTCTAACCCAGCCCAGGCCTTTCTCCACATCGCAGGGTTCATCCGCATTTAAAGTTTCACTCGGTGGATTGAATATGAAGTTTCACCACAAAAGACAAAAAGCTCCATATAGCGTAAAATCCTTGGTATGTCTATTAAGGTAATAAAATAGTGCACTTACAACAATGTGTTGATAAAAATGCCTTAAGTTTGGTGTGTCGGCCGGCACACAACGTGTTTCTGGTTTTGGTTGCCATTTAAAAAAAAGTGAGATCATTTTAGCTGCACATGAGATTCTACACTACTTTATATGTTTTCCCCTCTCCAATCAACTTTTTAAATCAGTATGCTGTTCTTCTGAACAATGTCTGGCACAACCTATTTTACATGCACTATACCCAGCATGTACAACATTTGCTGCCTTCATCCTTGACCACTTCCCGCCCGCCATATAGCACAGGGGCACCCAGCGTGGTAAACGGTGGTGCGATGAGTTTCTCTGACACACCACATCTCCGATATTGGTAAAGGGCCTATGACGTAGGCTCTTTACCATGTGATCAGCTGTGTCCAATCACCCAGGAAGCCAGGAAGTGCTGTTTATCATATTTTCCTCTATTCACGCTGACAATCAGTGGCTCTCCTGACAGGGGGGGGTCTGCGCATTGATTATCAGTGCAGACCCACCAGGGATACCCACTAGTGCCCACCAGGGATGCCCACCTGTGCCCATTAGAGATGACAATCAGTGGCTTTGCTGACAGGGGGGGTCTGCGCATTGATTATCAGTGCAGACCCACCAGGGATACCCACTAGTGCCCACCAGGGATGCCCACCTGTGCCAATTAGAGATGACAATCAGTGGCTCTCCTGACAGGGGGGGCTGTGCATTGATTATCAGTACAGACCCACCAGGGATACCCACTAGTGCCCACCAGGGATGCCCACCTGTGCCCATTAGAGATGACAATCAGTGCCCAGCAATAATGCCTGTCCCTGCATCCTCATCAGTGCTGCCTATCAGTGCAATCTATCAGTGCCGCCCATCAGTGACCATCATTGCCTATCAGTGCCACCCATCAGTGCCCATCAGTGACACCTATAAGTACCCATGAGTGCCAAATATCAGTGTCCATTATTTCCACCTATGAGTGCCCATCAGTGCCGCCTATCTGTATCCATCAGTGCTGCATATCAGTGCCCCTCAGTGCTGCATATTAGTGCCTCATCATCAGTACCACCTCATCAGTGCTGCCTTATCAGTGCCCATCAGTGAAGGAGAAAACTTACTTATTTACAAAACTTTATAACAGAAACAAAGAAAAAAATATTTTTTCAAACTTTTCAGCCTTTTTTTTATTTGTTTAGCAACAAATAAAAAACCCAATGGTGATCAAATACCACCATAGGCGTGCCCACATGGTGTGCCGGGTGTGCCCAGGCACACCCTAATCATCCCTGTGCTCTGTCTGTGTTTCACACCTTTTGTTAGTGCTGACTGCCTACAAAATGTCTGTCCTGTCCCTGTGTAACTCAGTCACCACCACTGGGGTCGGGTCCGGCTGGCAAAAACAGCTGTGCTGCGAGTGGGGGGTGATTGAGCAAGGAACTAGGACCACAGCCGCAGAGTAACCCAGCTGCATTTGCCGACGCAGCTTTTATAGTTCTGGCTGCAGGTCCCGCAGGCACTGGGGGAGTGATCTACATCTGCACTCCGCCCCCCCTCTGGCCTCTCTCTCTCTTAGAAGCAGCAGACTAATGGAGCCTGGAGAGCAGCAGGCGAGTGACTGCAGCCTGCTAGATCAAGGTGAGCGAGACAGCACTGAGCAGGGCACCTGGGCAGGCAATGGGCAAATGATGTATACATACACATACTTTTTTGCTAACAAGCCAGGGTTCATATAGTTTTGAATTGTATTATATGTAATATAATATATATATATAGTGACATTGGGGATTGTTCAGCTCAAGTGGATAGATGCGTTTTGGTGCAGTGAGTCCACATCAGAGAGGCATTTATAGTTAAGGGCCTGGTAGCCCACGTTTATTAAAGGAAAAAACAAAACAAAAGTCCATCCAGGAATCCCACGCAGGGGTCAAAGCTTCAATTAAATACACAAAATCCAAATGAAAATGCTAGCCCAGCTGGCTACTCTTCAGCAGTACTACTGCTATAGGTACAGGCTCCTCAAACAAGCTGCTTGGGTGCACACAGTCTTAGGCTCCTTGGTCACACACAGCTTCAAGAGCTTCAACGCACACAGCTTCTGGCTCCTTGGACGCACACAGCTTTGAAGCCCTTCAACGCACACAGCATCTATTCTCAAACAGAGACACTTACTAGGCAGCCACTGCTCCAACTCCACCTTCCTCCACTCTCTTTCTGCTCTCACCAGCCCCTCGTTATATGGGCTGTGTGCACCTGGGCACACACCCTGCTGGCTGTCCACAGGGTTGGAAATCCCGTCCCACCCAAGACTCTGAAGGACCTCCAAATTACAGAGCCCCATAAGGAACTAGCAAAACCTGGAGAAAACTGCCAGAGCAGTTTTCTCAGTTTCAAATTTACACTCTGTAGCTCTGCACACAGCCAATATGCAGACTCTGTGTCCACTTTAACCCCATTTTCATAGGGACAGAGCTTTGTTCTGCCACAATATATATATATATATATATATATATATATATCTAGATATATATAGATATATATATATATCTAGATATATATATATATATATATCTAGATATATATATATATATATATATATATATATATATATATATATATATTTATGGTCGGAGCCCTATGTCCGATATGGACATAGATAACACTTATAGTAAAGATAAGACTTACCATCGGAAATAGACCTGAAAGTGTGGACTTACCATATGAAATAGACCTGAAAGTGTGCCTTGGTCTAATGGCCGGTATGCCAAAATAAGGGGGCATACCCTGGTTTAAGAAATGATTATTCTGTAAGAGAAATGAATGAAATGAATAGTTGAGAAATGCTGTGAAATGGGGATGGGAGGGTGGGTATCGCGCACAGGAAACCGACAAGCACCACAGGTGAGCGGGCTGCTTAAATACCCCCCAGGCTCCTCCCATAAATTCAGGCCACCATACTGGCCTTCCTACTTATGGTCGGAGCCCTATGTCTGATATGGACATAGATAACACTTATAGTAAAGATAAGACTTACCATCGGAAATAGACCTGAAAGTGTGGACTTACCATATGAAATAGACCTGAAAGTGTGCCTTGGTCTAATGGCCGGTATGCCAAAATAAGGGGGCAAAAACATTCAGGTAGGGTTATAATTTTTATTGTTTTTCAGTTATTTATTGAGCCAATTTGGAGAATGCCTGTGCCATCTCTGTTTGTGGATTGGGGATGTACCGGGCGAAGCAGGCTGATTTCCACCTGCCTAGTCTTTTGATGATGTGATCTGGCACCCCGTGGCGGGACGCCGCGGAGGCTGCTCCGATGCGGAAAGAGTGTCCGGAATACTGACTAGGGTTAAGGTGGAGATTGCGGAGAAGTATCCTTATGTGGCTCACAAACTGAGAGGCGTTTAAGGGTTTGACTGGGAATGGTAGAAGGGGACTGCTGTCTGGTTGCTCAGGCAGGAGAGATAGGAGTCGGTTGAGTACAGCGACTGGACACCAGCTGTTGTTGGTTCTGTAGAGGTGGATGTTCACTCCCGAGCCCGTTTGCTGGGTTTTAGAGACCTCGAGGTGCAGGATAAAGTGGTCTTGGTGTCGAAGCAAGTGTCGTCTGCATAGTACTAGGTCTGTGGGTTTGTTAGAGGTGAATTCGCCAGGCCGCAAGAACCCATAGTAAGCTAAATATATGGCTGCTTGTAAGACCGTGCTGGGGAGCAGACCGAATGGCGAAGTAGCCAGTATGTTTGACATGTCCCTAAAGATGGGCCCCGTAATGGGCAAGCGCTTAGTGCTGATGACTGGTTGTTGTTTCTGTATTCCCCTTAGGATGGCTCGTATAGCGTGAGATGAGAACAGTGACGATTTCGTCGGGTCTTCAAGCGCCATGAAATGTTGAATGCCGGCTAGGTATAACCGGATGGTGTTGTAGGATAAGGCCAGCTGCATGTGGCAGTGTGCCGTGAAGGCCAGTACCTGTTTGATATCTGTTGGTTCTTTGCGGCAGGACGTGAGGAATTTATTGAAAGCCTTCCAAGCTGTCTGGTAGGCTTTGAGTGTGTTGCGGGAGAGGGAATTATTTATGAGTTGCGTAGCTCCGTGTAGATGTTGCACTAGTCCAGGGTCAGTTGTGACCAGACGGGGATAGGGGCCGACATTGGGTCGGCATCGGGAACCTGTTTGAAAAAGGAGGGATAATTGAAACGTGATAGTGCGTCAGCTGCTGAGTTGTATCTGCCGGGTATAAATTCACAGTGTATGTTGAACTGATGTTGTAAAGACAGTTGTATCAACCTGCGCAGGAAGGACATGACTGCTAGGGACTTGGACCTGCCTCTGTTGATGATGTCTGCCGTGGCCTGGTTGTCGGTGGTGAAGACTACGGTTTGTCCTGTCCAGTGGTGGCCCCAGAGTTGTGCGGCTGCCACTATGGGATAAAGCTCAAAGAGGGCAGATGTTTGGGAAAAGCCGGGTATCAACAGTATCTGTTGAGGCCAGGGTCCTGAAAACCAATGATGGCCAAAAATTGCCGCGAAACCTGTGGAGGCTGCAGCGTCAGTCACTACCTGGGGTGAATGGATCGAAACCATAGGTATAAATAGAGATATGCCATTCCAGGCAGACAAGAATTCCTCCCACATTGATAGGTCCGCTATAGCTGCGGAGTCTAATTTCAAAATCTGATCCGGGTCTTGAGTTTCTGACAGAAATCTCAGCAGGCGTGACACAAATGTGCGGCCTTGTGGGATAATTCGCATAGCGAAGTTGAGCATACCCAGGAGAGACTGCAACTGTTTTTTGGTACAGCCCTTGGTGTGTGTAAACTCGTGAAGGACTGCCCTAATGCGTGTTAATTTGTCGGGGGGGAGACTGGCCTGCATTGCGCAGGTATCCAAGCTGACCCCGAGAAAGGTGATGATGTTTGCTGGACCATCGACTTTGTGCTCGGCGATAGGAACGTTGAGGTTTCCAAAAATAACTCTAAGTTTGTCGAGATCTGCTGGGGTTTTGTTGGGCGGTTCTATCAGTAGGAAGTCATCCAGGTAATGGATGACTTCATGGCATTGGCCCTTGTGTAATAGTATCCAAACGAGGGACTGTGCGAATGTGTCGAAGAGCCACGGGCTACTCTTCGAACCGAAGGTGAATTTCGTAGCAAAATAATATGCTTCCTTCCATTTGATGCCATGCCAGCACCAAAGGGATGGGTGGATGGGCAGGAGTTTGAAGGCATCCGATATGTCGGCTTTGGAGAGCCAGGCACCTGTGCCTGCTTTGATGATCGCTTGTATTGCCATGTCAACGGAGGAATATTTTAGGGAAAACTCTTCGGAGGGGATCAGGGAATTGAGACTGGGTATGTGCGAAGAATGAGGCGCAGACAAGTCGTACACCAAACGCAATTTATTAGAGAATTTGCCCTTGACAAGCCCAATAGGGCTGACTCTCCATGTGCTGAAAGGGGGGCAAGTGAAGGGGCCTATTACGTAGTCTCGATCTAGCTCTGCCTGTAAGAGCTGATCTATGGCCTGTTCATCGATGGCTGCCGAACGAAGATTGGCGCATTCGTGAGTACTATGGGGCAGTGCGATGAGGCCGGTGTGAAAGCCTACTGTGAAGCCTTGGATAAGGTAGGTGGCCAGGGAAGGGGTGGGGTGTGAAGTGAGATACAGTCTTAGCCATAAGATGTTGATTCGGCTTAGTCATGCCCTCTTGTGTTGCTTGACTTCACACAAATTCCTAGGGTGTGCTCTTTGGCATATAGTGCAGATGTGAAGTAGACGGCATTGGCTGAAGTTGCAGGACCCATAGTTGTAGTTGTTACAGATGGCTGCCCCTCCCACGGTTCGGACTGGGCGTCCGAGTTTGTCCACCTGAGGCGTTGGTTCAGGGATCGACTGGCCCTGTACTGTACCTGAGGTAGAGGGGAACTCGAAGGGCCGTCTGATCGCCGTATTGGCACACCAGGTGGCAGTGTGGGTGGAAGACTGGCAAATTGCACACAGAGGTGAGCGTAAGCCGGCAAAGTGGCGGCAGAAGAGCTCTGTGTCCATGAGACTCCAATCTGTGGTGACCTGGTATTGTGCGAATCTGGCGGCGGCCTTGGCTGAGAAGGAACGATGATAATCGTAGAAGGCGAAACCTCCATACTTGTGGCCCAAGTCTACCACAGTATGGAGGTATAAGTCCAGCTCTTCCCGCCTGCTAGGGGTGGCTGAGCACAGGACATCTCTGAGCATGCCAAAGGCCAGGGTAAATTCGGGGACTGATAGCTTGCGGTTCAGCCTGGGGTCTTTGGCTTTAAGGACCACCGATATGTCACCCCAGGAGTAGGCCTTATTTTCTGCTAAATCATGCACGGAGATCAGGAGAGAGGCCAGGTTGACGTCCTTGCCGTCTAAAATGTCCTTCCTGATACTGGTTGGGACCAGATGGGAGGGGTAGACAATGGCGCTTGAGCCTGAGGTACCTGTAGGAAGAGGTGTCAAGGTCTGAATTGCCGTTGGGTCGGGGACAGCCGTGGCCGGTCCGGCCTCCAGAAGTGCCACCCTGGCTTGGACGTCTGCAACTGAGGTGGATAGAGATGACACCATCGTGTGTAACTGCGAAATGGCCGATGATATGGACTGGAGGGATGCCTGTTGGGTACTGGGTCCTGCTGCTGATGGGGGGAAGAGGAGTTTGAAGAGCTCGCCTTTCCTCGCTGTGGCGGGGAAGGGGACACCTCTGCGTCTGAGCTCTGCCGTCAGTTTGGGGATAGTCCATCCCCTGAGGGATTGCACGCTGCCGCTTTCTGAAACCGGAGTAGGTGATAGAGGGGCCGTGAAGTCTTCACTGCCGGCCTGGGACATGGTTGCTCTGGTGAGGATCTCGAGCTTTATTTCCTGGTTGACTGTAACCTATTGGGGGTGAGATGAATTTCAAGTTTTTTCTTTGATCTGCTGAGTCATACTTACCCGACTTATTCTCCCTTTCCCCCCTTTTTTTTTTTTTTTTTTTTTTTTTTTTTTTTTACCTGGGGGGATATCGTCCAACCTGGTGCAGGGTGGACCTACTGAACTTTGACTGACCTGAGGAAGATGAAAGGTGACAATTCGTGAAGGGATTGCTAAGTAACTTGGAGCAATGATTTGTATGGTGCTTGCAATTTGTGACAATAAAATGGTTCGAAATGTTTGCCTTGATTGTGAAATGAATGAACTGCATGACAGAGGTGCGGCCTGGTCGTGTCACGATTTGTTCGACCGTGAACCGGGCTCTGGAGCATGTATTGAAATGAGGCAACTGAAAATATTGGTGCTCCTGGGACGAATCGGTGCTTGTTTGATGCATCTGGATTCGAGTAGGAGTGTAGTATTAAATGAAATGAGAGAAATGATTGTTTTGACCGAGGCTCGAATTGGTTGTGCCGTGTTAGCGACTGGCAACTAACCGAGCTCTGGTGTAGGTATGAAATGTGATCGGAACCAGTGATGCATGCCGTGATGAAGCGGTGCGCCTCGGATGCGACTGGTTTCGAAACGGTGATGCGTTGTGGGAGTGAAATGATGGAAATTGCATGACAGAGATACGGGTCAATCCCTGGTGTCTGCGATTCAGCTATGATCCGGATTTCTGGAGCATGTATCAGAAATGTGGCCAATCCTGGGCACGCCGAGACGAATCGGTGCATTTTCATGCGACTGAATTCCTGTCGGAACGTGATACGTGGGAATGAAATGATAACCATGACAGAGGTACAATTGACTGATAAACGTAACTCTGGAGCATGTATAGAAATGAGGCCAATCCTGGGGCACGCCGAGATGAATCGGTGCATTTTCATGCGACTAAATTCATGTCGGAACGTGATACATGGGAATGAAATGATAACCATGACAGAGATACAATTGATTGATAAACGTAACTCTGGAGCATGTATAGAAATGAGGCCAATCCTGGGGCACGCCGAGACGAATCGGTGCATTTTTCATGCGACTGAATTCATGTCGGGACGTGATACATGGAAATGAAATGATAACCGTGACAGAGATACAATTGACTGATAAACGTAACTCTGGAGCATGTATAGAAATGAGGCCAATCCTGGGGCACGCCGAGACGAATCGGTGCATTTTTCATGCGACTGAATTCATGTCGGGACGTGATACATGAAAATGAAATGATAACCATGTCAGAGATACAATTGACTGATAAACGTAACTCTGGAGCATGTATAGAAATGAGGCCAATCCTGGGGCACGCCGAGACGAATCGGTGCATTTTCCATGCGACTAAATTCATGTCGGAACGTGATACATGGAAATGAAATGATAACCATGACAGAGGTACAATTGACAATAACGTAACTCTGGAGCATGTATAGAAATGAGGCCGTAATAACTGGGGCACACCGGAACGAATCGGCGCACCTTTTGGTGCGATTGGATTCAAATCGGAGCGCGGTAGGTGACTGAAATGAGAAATGATTTGAAATGTCAGAAATGAGTTTTTTAGAAATGTTTTTCAGAAATGAGAAATGACTTGAAATGTCCGAAATGAGTTTTCTGAAATGTTTTCAGAAAAAGAGAAATGATTTGAAATGTCCGAATGAGTTTTTGAAATGGGTTTGATAATTTGCAAGTTGCGACTGGCTATGGCTGTTTAGTAATACCGACATGCTAGAAATGAAGCGGCGTCAGCGTCGCTGTGCTATCGAATTGTGACATATCGAAAGTACGAGCGATATACATTGCAGTTTATGCGATGCGGGTGAAACGAAATTTTGAACTCACGGTTTAGTGACATGATATGAAAAACGAAAAGTCCGACGGGACCTTACCTGCGACAGCCAAGCCAGACGCGTGGTACAACTATAACGAAAAACGCGGACTTCGAAAGTTTTGAGTACGGAGTATCGAATACGGGAACTGCGAGGCAAGAACTTGCGGACGCTGGTATGTCGAATAGTCGGCTTAGTGACGTATATCGCGCACAGGAAACCGACAAGCACCACAGGTGAGCGGGCTGCTTAAATACCCCCCGGGCTCCTCCCATAAATTCAGGCCACCATGTTGGCCTTCCTACATATACACGCATGTGTGTTTGAGATTTGGGGTGCACACCCTAATGCATAAGGCTGCGCACGATAATGAATACCACCAAAAAGAAAGCTTTTTTTTTTTTGGGAAAAAAATTATCAAAATTTCATTTGGGTACAGTGTTACATGACCACGCAATTGTCATTCAAAATGTGACTGCGCTGAAAGCTGAATATTGACCTGGGCAGGAAGGGGGTATAAGTGCCCTGTATTGGTTAAATAAGGGCCACCTTGGTGACACCTGTTTTTTCACAGACTAAATGACCTCACTAATTGGTCAATTAATTCCACACTGCTATTATTTTGAACACGCCCCTTTCAATTAATGATTCAATTACGGTACAAAGAATCAGCAGCATGCATGCCATGACTGTTGGGTCTGTTGGTTTTCTATTACTCTGCTACACCTACTAGTCCTGTAAATAATTTGCTATTTAAAAATATAATATATACCAAAAACAGTGATGGATCTGATTAGTGATGTTGGACTGCTAATATTTTGAACACAACTGTATGTCTGACTCTTTTTGTCCTGTTTTTTTTTTTTCATGATGAAGAATATGTATACAGAGAACTGTAATATGGATTTGTCATTGCCAAGGTTTCCATCTGTCATTCAAAAAGTTCAGTGTTTATAAGACACACTAGAGTACAAACACAAAACGTGACATAGAATATCTACAATGGAAGCACACACAGATAAAAATAATGGCAGCAAAGCATGACGGGAAATTCCCAAGGCAATTAGAAATTCAGTTGTAGTAGACATGGTCAGACCATTGAACAAGACATTTTTACATGGAATCCTGAATGTTTCATTTTTGCAACATTTATTTACAGATAAATTGAAACAATTTGATTTCCCAGTATCAGATACTCACAGGCATGATTTCAAGGCCTTTGTATTCTCTGCAGAAATGGCATTGGGCACATACAACGACTGCATACTATGGAATTATCATTACAATTTTCTCATACAGGAAGTTTAAACACTAACGGTGTCTAAAATATCAGCACGTTAAACCTGAAATATTGTGTCAGAAAAAATACTAAGCGTCTGTCACTTCCATTTTTATAATTGCATTCTGTTCCCCAGGGGACAAGGCATATGAAGTACTTTGTCCCATCTTCCTATGCGCTAAAGCAGGTTGTGAGAGGTTGGACAGGGCACCAAATCTAAGTCCGTCCAACTTTTGAGAAAACAAAGTCCGCTGGAGCCCACACACGATCGAATTGTCTGACGAAATCCAATCCGCCGGGCAAAGTCTGCCGTAAAGTCTGCTCGTGTGTACGCGGCATAAGACATAAAGACACCCAAATGTTTGACAGGTCCAGTGGCGTCGCTGGGGGGGGGGGGTAGGATCCACACTCGGGTGCCACCCGCTTGAGGAGTGACACCATCCCAAGGGTGATGACAAAAGCCCTGGCTCCCTTTGGCAGTTTTTTTCCTTCAGCTGGAACACACCTCCAGCACCACAGCCGTGCCTGGCATGTGTTCTCCTTCTCTCTGTCTCTCACTCCTGCCCAAGCCTGTCGCAATCTGCTCTCCACCGGCTGCACACTGTCCTCCCCTCTCCTGCTGCTGCATGGGTGTTCCATGTACCTGAGCCGCCAGAGCTGTTGGGGTAAAGGGCGGGGGGGTGTCGGCTTGCGATGGGGGGGGGGTCTGTACTAATGGAGGGGGGGGATTTCTGGGGGGATTGCACTAATAGAGGGGGGTGGTTTGTTCTGGTGGGCTGTACTAATGGAGGGGTGTGGTATGCTCTGGGGGGTCTGTACTAATGGAGTGGGGGGTGGTATGCTCTGGGGGGTCTGTACTAATGGAGTGGGGGTGGTTTGTTCTGGGGGGTCTACACTAATAGAGTAATAGAGGGGGGTGGTTTGTTCTGGGGGGGTCTGTACTAATGGAGGAGGGGGTGGTTTGTCCTGGGGGGTCTGTACTAATGGAGGGGGGTATTTCTGGGGGGTTGTACTAATAGAGGGGGGGTGGTTTGTTCTGGAGGGCTGTACTAATGGAGTGGTGTGGTATGCTCTGAGGGGTCTGTACTAATGGAGTGGGGGGTGGTATGCTCTGGGGGGTCTGTACTAATGAAGTGGGGGGGTGGTTTGTTCTGGGGGGTCTACACTAATAGAGTAATAGAGGGGGTGGTTTGTTCTGGGGGGGTCTGTACTAATGGAGGGGGGTGGTTTGTTCTGGGGGGGCTGTACTAATGGAGGGGTGTGGTATGCTCTGGGGGGTCTGTACCAATGGAGTGGGGGGTGGTTTGTTCTGGGGGGTCTACACTAATAGAGTAATAGAGGGGGGTGGTTTGTTCTGGGGGGGGGTCTGTACTAATGGAGGAGGGGGTGGTTTGTCCTGGGGGGTCTGTACTAATGGAGGGGGGGTGGTTTGTTCTGGGGGGCTGTACTAATGGAGGGGTGTGGTATGTTCTGGGGGTCCATACTAATGGAGTGGGGGTGGTTTGTTCTGGGGGTCTGTACTAATAGAGGGGGTGGTTTGTTTTGGGGGGGTCTACACTAATAGAGGGGGTCGGTTTGTTCTGGGGGTCTGTACTAATGGGGGGGTGGTTTGTTCTGGGGAGGTCTGTACTAATGGAGGAGGGGTTGTTTGTCCTGGGGGGGTCTGTACTAATAGAAGGGGGTCTGTACTGAGGGGAGGGGTCTATACTGAGGGAGGGGGGTCTGTACTGATGGAGGGGGGTCTGTACTGAGGGGGAGGTCAATACTGAGGGGGGGGTCTATACTGAGGGAGGGGGGTCTGTACTGAGGGGGGTCTATACTGAGGGAGGGGGTCTGTACTGATGGAGGGGGGGTCTGTACTGAGGGGGAGGTCTGTACTGACGGGGAGGTCTGTACTGTGGGGGGTGGTCTATACTGATGGAGGGAGTTTATAATTAGTGGAGGGCCTGCACTGACAGAGGGGGGTCTATACTTAGTGGAGGGGGGTCTGTACTAAGGAGCAAATATATTTAGTGGAGGGGGTGACACCATTTTTTATTGCACCGGGTGACACCAACCCTAGTGACGCCACTGGACAAGTCCTTTATTCATGATGCACATGACCAAGCCTAACAGTACTCATAGCTGAATGACAGCTTCCCAAGCTACATACAGTAAGGGGAGGGGATAATGATAATATCATTGACCAAATATGACCATGACACTGCCCCTTTAGTAACAGGGCCAGAGATTACCAATGATGTCAGCAGTGGGACCAGTGGGTACAAGAACCTGCTGCTTTCTTAACAAACAGTGACAGTGGGATGCTGTCAAATACACTATATTGTCAAAAGTATTGGGACACTTGCCTTTACATGCACATGAACGTTAATGGCATCATAGTCTTAGTCTGTAGGGTTCAATATTGAGTTGGCCCACCCTTTGCATCTATAACAGCTTCAACTCTTCTGGGAAGGCTGTCCACAAGGTTTAGGAGTGTGTCTATGGGAATGTTTGACCATTCTTCCAGAAGCGCATTTGTGAGGTCAGGCACTGATGTTGAATGAGAAGGTCTGGCTTGCGGTCTGTGTTCTAATTTATCCCAAAGGTGTTTTATCGGGTTGAGGTCAGGGCTCTGTGCAGGCCATGCAAGTTCCTCCACCCCATACTCACTCATCCATGTCTTTATGGACCTTGCTTTGTGCACGGGTCCAAATCATTTGGTGGGGGGAGGATTATCGTGTGGGGTTTGTTTTTCAGGGGTTGGGCTTGGCCCCATAGTTCCAGTGAAGGGAACTCTTAAGACGTCAGCATACCAAGACATTTTGGATAATTTCATGCTCCCAACTTTGTGGGAACAGTTTGGGAATGTCCCCTTCCTGTTCCAACATGACTGCGCACCAGTGCACAAAGCAAGGTCCAAAAAGGCATGGATGAGCGAGTTTGGGGTGGAGGAACATGACTGGCCTGCCCAGAGTCCTGACCTTAACCCAAAAGAACACCTTTGGGATGAATTAGAGCGTAGACTGCGAGCCAGGCCTTATCGTCCACGTCAGTGCCTGACCTCACAAATGCGCTTCTGGAAGAATGGTCAAAACATTCCCATAGACACACTTCTAAACCTTGTGGACAGCCTTCCCAGAAGAGTTGAAGCTTCTATAGCTGCAAATGGTGGGCCAACGCAATATTGAACCCTACGGACTAAGACTGGGATGCCATTAAAGTTCATGTGTGTATAAAGGCAGGTGTCCCAATACTTTTGACAATATAGTGTATATGTGCGGTACAAATCCTGCCAAAATGGGGCTAAATGGGCAAAAGTTTGGTTTCATCCCTAGTATCTATCTACTTGCCTAGTATCTATCCATCCATCCATCTAGTATCTATCTATCTATCTATCTATCTATCTATCTATCTATCTATCTATCTATCTATCTATCTATCTATCTATCTATCTATGTATCCATCTATCTATCTACAGATATTTAGTTCTGGAAAACATTAGGTTAACCTCTAAAATGAAGTATTTATGAAATAAGTACAGATGACATTTCCAGAGGTAGAATTAAGTGTTTAATTCAACAGTCCCCCACACACAGGCTAAAAATTCACTGAAAATCAAAACACAACAGATGCATCAGAGATAATAATTGGCACATATTTTCATCAGAGGCTTAATAATATTAGCGCTCATCCTGGGTACAGATCAAGGTTGTTATAGAGCAGTGGTTCTCAACCTGGGGGTCGGGACCCCCTCGGGGGTCGAATGATGATTTGCCAGGGGTCACCGAATCCTGGGCTGTTCCTGAAGCCCCCACCACTCTCCAGCCTTTTTGCAGTCGCCCAGCAGGGCTGTTCCTAGAGCCCGCGGCCGCCTACCGCATGGCTGGGAGGCAGAGACTAGAGGTCAGCTGACTGGTGAGGAATGTGAAGTGGGAGGGGCTGGAGAAGACCCTATCTCCTGATTTTGGCATAGGTGTCACTGCTACGAGACAACACAAAGTCAGAGACATAGCGAAGCCGGAGACTCAGTGAGTAACACTACCTGTGATTATAGTTACCATTAAAAGTCCCCACTACAGTTCTCAGATCAAGAGCACCTAAGTTGGCTGATCAGAACTCCCCCCAGCACTGCCACTCATCCTATTTCCCCCACCCCCCACGAAGGAGTAAGAGAAGTAAGAGAAGGAAAAAAAATTAAGAATACGTGGAAGGGAGAGGAAAAGAGGGGGAGGAACAAAAAAAAGGGAGAGAAAGAACAAGAAAGAAGGCTAGAGAGAGGGATGGGGAAAAAAAACCCAAGAAATTAGGATAGAGAGAGATAAAAGGGAAAGAAAGGAGAACAAAGAAAGAGGTGGTACATCCTAAAATGTACCATGGGTTTTAATACTGTACAAGTGGAGAGAACTCGGAGGGCACTATATGTCCGTGGGTTAGGGGCGCAAGTTACTTGTCTTGCCTTGGGTGCTGACAACCCATGCTACTAAAGTAATTTTACTGTTAGGGGTCCCCACAACTCCGGAAATTTTATCAAGGGGTCACGGCACTAGAGAGGTTGAGAACCACTGTTATTAGAGGATCGGGAAGTATTTAAAGCTTTCGCTCTCATTTTCAGTCGGGATGTAAAGAGAAAGTTAATGAAAACAGAAATTTTAAAGAGGATTGCTACCCAAACTATCCCTAACTGCAGGGTTGGATGTCCATTGTTGGAGCCAATAACACACAACCTTTAGTGTTCAAGGCAGCACACCTCTGCTAGGATTACCAAAGTTTCAATTTTTATTTTTTTTATTGTTTTACTGTTCTTCAATTGGCTTTGAATAGTGTACCAATGTGTAAAAAGCTGATAAGAGATGACAACAATTCAACTGATGATGGCATAAAAGCTTGGTTGCAAACTACATGGGAAAATGGAAATTGCAAATGACCAGGGCTGTCTTAATGCATGGGCACCTCTGAGCACTGCCCAGGGGTCCCAGGTGCATGGGGGCCCCATGATCTTGCATTACATCATACTTGCAAACTGTCCCGGATTTGCCGGGACAGTCATGCTTTCTACAAAGCTGTCCCAGGATGGCCATGTCCTGGCCAGCGTCCCATAAACTGTACTGTGTCCTCCTGATTCCAGTATTCTGCCCTCCTGACTCCCCCTATACTGTGCCCTTTGTGTTGATTAGTCTTTGATTTATGCCATGTTTTCTTATTGTTTAAAATCAATTGCATTATGTTTAATTCTATCAACTATTTATACTTTAATTCTTGAGAGTAGGTGCAATACTTTTCCCAGGGGCCCATGATGCTATTAAGACGCCCCTGCAAACGATACAATGGAGAGCTCCTGCATCTCTGTTAGGGAGCCATTCTCTCTTTGTCCTGATGACTACTGTCACTAGAACATTAAAATAATGTGAGTTTCAACAAGGACAGGAATGGAGTGAAAATCTTTTGATGCGGATGTTTATTTAGACGACTGTCTACAAGGTGGTTTTCCCCCCTTGGTAGGGGCTTCATCCCACTCCTCTTGTGCCAACATGACAACGTCAATAAAACTCTCCTAAATGGGAAATTCAGTGGGTGTTTACAATGTGGCACATGTTTGAGCATTTCTGAAAATAGTAATCTGCATTTGCAACAACATAGTAGTCTTCTCCTTATGCACTTTCGAACAACAATACACATATAATGGCAACACAAAGAGGAGCAATAATGCAGGGCTTATGTACAGGAGTTTTCATGAGGCATCCAACCTTAAGCATTTGAATTGCTCTGAGATATTCTCCCAGGATGCTTTTATAGACCCAGCCACCTTGTGGTCTTTCTCACGCTATCCAGAGCACTAGGTGTTTGGCTGGTGACCTTACCTACACCGCAGACTCCTACTCCAAGCTCCTACTCCTGATTTTGTACCTGAACTTTCCCTAACAGAAAAGAGAACAGTGTGTGACCCAGAAGTAAACATTATATATCGTATCTATACAGCATATCCCCTCTGTATCCAATATGGCCAACAAATTCTCAAAAGAACTTTGTGTCCAATTAGCCACAGGCTGTCACAAGATGGCCTCAGGAGTCCACAGCAGAGGACATATTAGTCTGATGTCAGGCTCCCCCTAGTGACAGTAGTAACAGTGATCACGCCACTTTGTTTACTACAGCTAACCAGCTGACTGATTCATCAATGGATCACCAATTCAGTTCCTGCCCTGCTGCCCAACAGAGCAGAGAAATTCCTTGGGTTCTGCGGCAGCAGCAGCTGCTCACCTGCCTACATATTTGATATGGTGCTTGATGTCTCCTTCCACCTGTGCCTTTCTTAGGGTCTGCAGAGATGAGAAAGGAGTTGTGTCGATTGGGAAATGAAGCTTGCTTCCAAGTGCTTCCAAGTGCATCAGAGCTGGATCTAGGGAATTGCTGGGGTGGGCTTTACCCCCCCAGATTTCACTGGTGCCCCCCAGGATCAGTGACATTGGTATTAGGTAGAAGGTATAAAAAGAGGGCTGAGGGACAGCGCGCAGCCTCTGTGGTGCCAAGTTGGCACCACACCAATGACTTCAGTTATTTCCTAAAACGTTAATGATTCCAGACAAATCACACTGCAGCCCTGCCTGGGACCACCCCAGCTAATTATTTTCACCCTTGTGTAGGGGTTGATTTACTAAAAGCAAATAATCTGTACAACACAGGAAGAAACAAATAAAAAAATACAGTTTTGGATGATGGAAGCCAGCAGAGCTTTTCCCCATTCACTAAGCTAGGGGGAAATTCCTGCAAAGTGAAAAATCTCTTGCAAAGTGAGCAGCCTCCTTGCATTTAAGAAACCAATACTTTAATCTCTATGATATTACCTAGACATGTGCACTGCCGAAAAATGTGTTCACTTTCGTTTCATTCGTTTTTTGTTTTCATAAATTCATAAATTCAAAAATTCGAAAATTAGAAAATCCGAAAATAAGAAAGGAAAATGCGAAAATTCGAAATAATAACTAACTAACTAATAATAACTAACGATTAAATTATAGGTATTTGAATGTATCTGAAGTTACGAATAATCCGAAATAAGGAATGTCGCATCTAAACAAATGGAACAGAACAAAATAATAATACATAATAATACATTTTTATTATTATTATTATTTATTATTATTATTATTATTATTATTAATTCGTTCCATTCATTTAGATACGGTATTCGTTATTAAGGATAATTCGTAACTTCGGATGAATTCATATTCGTTACATTCACTAACAGCCAAATGTGAAAGGAAATTTCAATACCTATAATTTATTAGTAATAGTTAAGTTATTATTAGTTATTATTTCAGATTTTCGTATTTTCGTTCTTTTGAATTTTCAGATTTTCATTCTTATTTTCTGATTTTTGAATTTCGGATTTTCTAATTTCTGAACTTTCAAATTTCGAATTTCCGAATTTTCGAATTTCGAATTTTCGAATTTCCAAAATTCCGAATTTTCGAATTTCCAAAATTCCGAATTTTCAAATTTCCGAATATTCAGAAAAATTTGAAAATTTGGATATTTTCAAATTTAATGAATTTGTCTAAATTTGTTAAAAAAACTAATTCGGAACTAAATGAATTGCACATGTCTAATATAACCTGTACATGGGTGGAATGCGTCAAAGTGAGGTGGTCCCATGCGGGGCTGTAGTGTGCTTTGTTTGCAACCAATAAAGTTTTAAGAAATAACTAATTTTATTGGACTGGTTCCTTCTGCGAACCTCTATGTCACCACTGTGTCCTGTACTGACATAGCAGTTGGCAGGAGGAACCACAGAGTGTGGTGGTGATAGGTTATTGGACAGACCCAGAAGTCTAGAATAGCCAAGATATTCATAGCTCTTTAAGTAAGTAAAGATTTGTCTGGTCACCCACCGCCAGTGAGTTCTTTTTGCCTAAACATTTTCATTATATCGAGCGGCAGGGTTACTTTAGGTGATTCTTGATTGACTGAATTGATTTGTTAGCTTTTTCCATCACGTAACCGTCTACATAACCTGCATTTTATTGATGTGACCACAATATGAGTCATCCTGCTTCATCCAATGTACAATAAAGATGAAGTTGACTTACATTGTTCATGTACTCGCTCAACAGGTCTTGAAGAGCTTGACGCACGGCGTTGCACTCGGCCACGATTCTCTCCCTCCTGTCGTCCCGTGTGCACGAAGAGTCTGCCATCAGAGCCGCCCCACTGATGATACTCTCCAGCCGCTCTTCTAGAGATGGGCGGAAGCGGGCCTCACTGAAGGTCATTGGGTCAAGAATGATCTTGTTCTGTAGGACCATTAAAGCAGAAAATAATTAAAACCAGACTTTCTTTACAAGAAAACTACTTTGCAGCAAACTAAATTTATGCATGCACTCCAGCTTTGACTGTGTGGCATTTCTCAGGAGACAACAGTGGAACATGCATGGCCAAGTCTGTTTTAGAAGCTCATTGACAGGGTGACAATGGATCATCGAGTATTATTTTTTTTCAATGAAAAAAACTGCTGAATTAAAAGTATTAAAAAGTCCTTTTGAAATCACATAAACCACTTTACCCTCTTCCTGACCAGGCTATTTTTTGCGATATGGCACTGTGTTGTTTAACTCTGGTCCGGCCTCACCTGGAGTATGCTGTCCAGCTCTGGGCACCAGTCCTCAGGAAGGATGTACTGGAAATGGAGCGAGTACAAAGAAGGGCAACAAAGCTAATAAAGGGTCTGGAGGATATTAGTTATGAAGAAAGGTTGTGAGCACTGAACTTATTCTCTCTGGAGAAGAGAAGCTTGAGAGGGGATATGATTTCAATTCATAAATACCGTACTGGTGATCCCACAATAGGGATAAAACTTTTTCGCGGAAGGGAGTTTAACAAGACACGTGGCCACTTATTAAAATTAGAAGAAAAAGGTTTTAACCTTAAACTACGTAGAGGATTCTTTACTGTAAGAGCGGCAAGGATGTGGAATTCCCTTCCACAGGCTGTGGTCTCAGCAGGGAGCATCGATAGTTTAAAAAAAACTATTAGATAAGCACCTGAACAACCGCAACATATAGGGATACACAGACATAGGGTGGACTTGATGTGTCTTTTTTCAACCTCACCTACTATGTAATTATGTAACTGACCATTGTGAGGTTGTGCGACAATCAGTGCTAAAAAAATACGTTGTCACTGTATAAATGACACTGGCAGGGAAGGGGTTAACATCAGTGGCGATCAAAGGGTTAAGTGCACTCCTAGGGAGTGCTTTTTTACTGTGGGGGGGGGATGCTGTGACTGGAGGAAAATAGAGATCCGTGTTTCTGCTTAGCAGAAACACAAGATCTCCATTCTCCTCCCTCACAGAATGGCAGTATGCCTTGTTTACTTAGGCAGACCCCTGTTCTGCCTCTCCTGTGAACGATCGTGGGTCCCGGTGGTCATCGCAGCCACCGGTCCCACTGATTGGCTCCTGCTGTGTCCAATCACAGCGGGAACGGGGCTCCAGCGGCGCATACACACCCCAGAACGGAAGAAAGGAATCACGTACAGGTACCTGATTTTGCACTTAAGGGCCGCGCTCCCATTGTATATGTACGTGGGGCGGTCCTTAAGCGGTTAAGATGTGGCACAGGTTATGGTGCGTATAATGTGAATGTGCTGGTGTGCATTGTGCATGCATGCTGTGAAGCGTTGCTTTCTTTTTTTTTTTTTACTTTATTTAGCTAACACTTAATTTAGCTCTGTGCACAGTGGTAAGTTTCAACATGCCTTCTTGCTGCATAAAAATTCAGCGTTCCTAAATCTTCCTCCAACACACTAGTTTGGTGTAAACAAGGCATAACAAAATTGTTTTTGCTGTGTCTTTGCATTGAGTCAACTAAGATCAACTAAGATCAATGAACCTCAATGTTTCTGGTATGAATTAGCCCTAAAACAGAACTAAAGTTTCTTTTGTTCTTTTTATTATTTAAATTTTAATTTTTTTATATATTTTTTAATTTTTTAAATGCAAACACTGTAAACTTGCAAAAATAAAATGGTTTATGCAAACATACTTGTGAAACGATGGTATCTATTTATAAAAACTTTCACTGTGTGAATGTCTGAACATTCGCACAGCCCTCACAAATAACCTCCATAATGTGTCTAATATGTTTATTGCCTATATTCATCATCTCCATCTAGTGGCCATAATGTCATATTTTCCTGATTGAGGCATTTCAGGAAGAACATTGCATTGTCACCAGGGTCACCAGAACTAGTGTCTGTTCTAGGGACAACCCAACATTTGAGATTTTTTTTTTTCACTTTTAGCGATAATGTTCACCAGAACAAATAGAGAGGGTGAATCTGGGGGCACAGACAGCAATAACAACTGACAGGTGTTTCAATCCCTCTCCACTCTAAAACTAAAACGTTTGCCTTGAATAATACTTTAAGGCCACCTTCCAAGATAAGTCTGCCATGTAATTATATTTAAACAATGGACATTTAAGGTAGCCATACATGGCTTGATTTTCTCTTAAAGGCCAAAAACCCGAAAGCTTTAGATATAATCTAAGGCAGTCTTTCTCAACCAGGCTTCTGTGGAACCCAAGGGTTCCTCAAGAGGTTGCTAGGGGTTCTTTGAGCAATGGGCAATTTCTGCCTCTGAGATAAGTAATCATTGACACCAATCATTTTTTTAGCTATCTGTAAGGGGTAATTCTTCCCACTGACCATCAATATAAGGAGCATTCTTTCCACTGACCATCAATGTAAGGAGCATTCTTCCCACTGACCATCACTGTAGGGAGCATTCTTTCAACTGACCATCAATATAAGGAGCATTCTTTCCAGTGCCCATCACACTATTGTACTGTGCGTTCTAGATCAACCTTTTTCAACCAGGGTGCCAGGGCACCCTGGGGTGCCTTCTGGGTTCCTCAGGGGTGTCTTGGCAAAATGCCTAAAAATTGCCCAAAAATCGTGCAAAAGCCAGCAGGTGGATCAAGCCTGCCTTTTTTGTTACACAAAGCCACACGTTTTCATTGTGCAGCAATCCAACTTTGGGCCCAGTGTGGGCCAGCTTCCGGGGTGTCCTAACAACTGATGATGCCGTCTGTTGACAAGGAGGATGTCGGGTGTCTGCACAGCACCCTTGTCTGCCCTTCCCTGCTCGTCTCCATCAGTACTGGGGTCACGTTAGCTGTGTGAAAAGAGAAAGTCTGAAATACTGTTTAGTACCAGTGTGCAAAGGTATATTTGCATTAAGGATAAATCCCCTCTAATGTTATGGATGCTGCTGCGGTATGTAAAACTATTAGTTTCATTTTTTTACATTTTACTATGGATAGGGACTGAAAAAGAGCTTGAGAAACACTGATCTAGATACAGTAATTATTAGCAAGGGTTCCCTGAGCCCCAAAAAGTTATTTCAAGGGTTTTTTCCATGTGAAAAAAATGTTGAGAAAAAATGGCTACAATCAACTTTCACCCAAGAATCTAATGTTTTCTAATTGCATTCAATGGGGAAAAATTGTGAATCCTGAGTGAAAGTTGGGTGAATCTTGTGTGAACTCTTGCAGGATTTGATTGAACTTACAGTGATCTTCTCTATCACCCTTAAGTGATTTTGTAGATGAATGAGAGCCATAGCCTTACACCCCCCCCCCCCCCACCCCCACCAACACACTAGGAGAATGAAATGGATTCAATTTGATAATTATCTGACTTTTATACCCTCGGTGTTCTCTTCTAACATCTTAAAATAATCAGTTCAAAGCCTCATCTACCAATTACTGAAAATGAAAGCAAATTGCCCTCGCATCAAAACTCTCTACAAATCCGTCTTATTTTTTACTGATTGAACGGGCAATATAAAATTGTCAGAAAAGACTTGCTTTATGTTTGGCAAGAAATCACTTAACAGATGGTTTGCTGAATGAGGTTCTCCAGTCTGAAAGAGAAAGACAAGGTGACCCCTACGCCTGTTAACGTGTATCAATTACACTTTTAGTGACTTTTATGGCGCTTTTACAGTTCTCTTAACGCTGGAACAGCCTGTGTATTGTCACAAAAAGCAGAATTTGACCTACGTCAATCACCAATGTAGCATCAATTCATGTATCCAAGTACACGGCACGTTAAAATGTTTACGTTTTTTCTTTTGTTTTTCAAGAAATTACTTTTTTGGAATCAAATACGATTGGCTTGAAAACTGAACCTGTCAGCCTTCTTATTATTTAAAAAAGAAAAAGTGCTGCCTAAGACCTAAGAACTAACAAGATGCCTGCTTTTGCCTTTATAATGAAAATTCATTCTCTGTGCATTCCTTTGAAACCGGTATCACTTTGTTCCTAATGGCTTGACTTCCTTTATTTCACAGGTAACCCTTTAGGTCCATTGTCCAACAAAACAGCCCTTACCGGTAACCAAAGCTCTCCCATTGGAAAGCGGGGTGACAATGACAAAATATTACGGCTGGCTTCAACCTTATGGGTTTACATTATGATGTGCATTTGGTTGCATGGTTATGCAATGATAACTCAGAAAAATGCATGCAAAAAATTACTTTTATGGGTTCTTTGAGGTATATCGATGATTTAAAAAATTGAAAATAACTTTTTTCTAAAATGCACATCAAGGCAACACAAGAAAAATCTGAACTATCCCCATTGAAATCAATGGCTAACCTCTGATGTGTGAATGGGCCCTAAAATAAGTGATACATTTGCTTTTAAATGGATTAAGCATTTCATGTCCGTCTTTGTCTCAAAGAGAGCTGTAAAAGCCTTGCTTAAACTGAATTTTATAGTATATTTTGACCCATCATTAAAATCTCAAATAGACTTTAAAATGTTAATTTTATTTTAAAGGTCATTTTCAATATTTTGACATCTGCAGCTTTTATTAGAGTAATATATAGTGATCCTTTCCTTTTTTTAAGCACTTTCTGTTATAAAGGTGACAACGTTATGTCAGAGCCTCCTGATTGTGCTACTGAGTTGTCACCCTGTCTTTAATGGACTCTACAAGTAACTATTTCAACATGCATAACACCAGCGTGGTCAGCTGTTGTCAACATCACAAAACTTGCCCTAAGAAATGCCATACAGCCAACACCAGAGTTCATGTAGACAGGAAGTAACAAATGATGAAAATTGTCTTTATTAAAACAATGTCAAATGTTTATAGTATGCAATGCTTTAGCAAACTAAATGTTCCTTTCTTGAAGTACTAAAGCAAAATAGAAATCTGAAAAAAGGCATCTGAACTTTTTTTGACGTTTTATGTGAAAGTGTAGTAAAAAGAGAAAAGACATAGGATAGTATAGTAACACACTTATATTAAAAGCTTCCCAAAGCACATACATGTTGACCAGGAGTCATTTTACCTTAAGGGCCCCACAAATGGAAGGAAAATGTCCATCTTACAGTACATACCCTACCAGTGACTCCTGTCCCAGCACTGACTCTGAGATAGTTCGGGAGTGGCAGTGTGGAGCACCATCTCTCCTGCAAGCTCTTCCATTACCCAACTTACTGTAGATTCCACTCTATTAAACTTGCAAAGCTTTACTGTACTCTGGTCCCAGGACAGGTCCCTAGGACCAGCCCCTTGAGGACCATGTAATAGTAGCCCAACCGCCCAGGGGGGTGCAACCTTTCATCTGAAACACACCATCAATGGGACTTTCTGTCTCCTGGCTTTCTAACGAAACAGTCCAAGTCCATAATCCCAATGAAGGGTCCCACTCAGGAGAATATAGATGGTAGATCTTCCACCTGTTACATCCTCTAGTCTGTAGCTCTTTAACCCCATCCAGCCATCTTCCACCTGTATTTATAGCTCCCTGAAAACTCAAATAGGAAGTCACACCAGGAGGAAGAGCAACATAATAACAATTTAACTTCACCTGTCTACATGTGTGGCATCTGTGGTATGATAACTGCTCATGGTCAGCAAAGGTCAGCAAAGACCTTGGAAATTGAACATCAGAAACTGTTTAACAGAGGACAGAATTAGAAATAGACTTGAAAAATGTAACATTAATAAGTCACCGGGACCAGATGGCTTGCACCCGAAGGTTCTTAGGGAACTCAGTCAAGTCATTGCCAGACCATTGTTCCTAATTTTTGCTGACAGTCTACTGGACTGGAATGGTACCAGCTGATTGGAGAAAAGCCAATGTAGCACTAATATTTAAAAAGGAGTCAAAATACATCCCGGGAATTACAGACCAATTAGCCTAACATCAATAGTATGCAAGCTCTTGGAGGGTATGATAAGGGACTATATACAAGATTTTAGTAATGAAAACTGTATCATTAGCAGTAATCAGCATGGATTCAAGAAGAATCGTTCTATTGACCTTCTATGAGGAGGTGAGCTGCCATCTAGATAAAGGGAGGCCCGTAGACGTGGTGTATCTGGATTTTGCAAAAGCATTTCATACAGTTCCCCATAAACGTTTACTGTACAAAGTAAGGCCAGTTGGCATGGACCATAGGGTGAGTTCAGAGGGTAGTGATAAATGGGGAGGAATGGTCAGGGGAGGAAAGTGCGATCCCCCAGGGTTCTGTCCTGGGACTAATCCTATTTAAATTGTTCATAAACGACCTGGAGGATGGGGTAAACAGTTCAATCTCTGTATTTGCAGATGATACTAAGCTAAGCAGGGTAATAACTTCTCTGCAGGATGTGGAAACCTTGCAAAAAGATCTGAACAAAATAAAGGGATGGGCAACTACATGGCAAATGAGGTTTAATGTGGAAAAATGTAAAATAACGCATTTGGGTGGCAAAAATATGAATGCAATCTACTTACTGGGGGGAGAACCTCTGGGGGAATCAAGGATGGAAAAGGACCCGGGGGTCCTAGTAGATGATAGGCACGGCAATGGCATGCCATGCCAAGCTGCTGCAAACAAAGCACACAGAATACTGGCATGCATTAAAAAGGGGATCAACTCCAGAGAAAAAGCGATAATTCTCCCGCTCTACAAGACTCTGCTCCGGCCTCCCCTGGAGTATGCTGTCCAGTTCTGGGCACCATTCCTCAGGAAGGATGTGCTGGAAATGGAGCGAGTACAAAGAAGGGCAACAAAGCTAAAAAAAAGCCTATCCTTGCATCAGGACCTGGAGCACTCAGGAAGAGATACAGTTTTGCAGGTTAGAAATTGCAGACTCTGTAAAAGCTTTGGTCTGACTTAGGGTTCTCACCCACAGAGGGTGAGGGATTCCAGGATGCCCGTATCATTGAGAGATAACGTTCAGCTTTCTGTGGGATTGACAAGCCCTGGTCTGCATCATGGAGCCTCAAGGCTTTGTAGAGTCTTGAGCAGTATGAAGTCTCCAATTCTAGGTCCACATTTTATGACCAACAAGCTCACAATGACTGCACATCTATGCACAATCCCTTTTAGCTTGAGAGTGTCTGTGGCTCAAGGGGTCACGTTTCCCAGGCATCTGTGTGGCTGCAAGGGAGCAGTCAGAGGTGCATGTGTGCACACAAAAATGTTAGTATTGTCTGGAGGAACAGACAAAAACCTAAGCCTATGGGCCAGAGCAGCGGCATTGCAAGAGCAAGTCATAAGGCTGAGTTTGTGTTTTGATGAATGCTGCAAACCCCTGTGTGAGAAACCCATATGTTTTCTAAAACTTTATTTTCTCTCTGACCAACACTAGTATTGGGGCACCTGCCTTTACATGCATATGAACTTTAAAGGCATCCCAGTCTTAGTCCGTAGGATTCAATATTGAGTTGGCCCACCCTTTGCAGCTATAACAGCTTCAACTCTTCTGGGAGGGCTGTCCACAAGGTTTAGGAGTGTGTCTATGGGAATGTTTGACCATTCTTCCAGAAGTGCATTTGTGAGGTCAGGCACTGATGTGGATGAAAAGGCCTGACCTCAGGTTGAGGTCAGTGCAGGCCAGTCAAGTTTTTCCACCCCACGAACTCAGAAAATGTAAAGATTATTTTATAAAGATTGCACAGTCAAATTATAATGTATGTGGCCAGACAAGCTTCATTCCCAACCACAAGGCCTGAAGTACACAGAATTATTTTTATTTTATCTATCCAAAAACAGGACAGCAGCCAGTCTCATTGCATATTTATAAGTTCATTTTCTCTTTTTGCCCGTAATGCTTCTATAATGTCATGTGAAGGTAGACAACCCCTTTAAGAAATAAGAAAATGATTAACAATGCCACCATTCCAGGTTCATCCTTACTAATGATCTAGCCTTGCTTGATGCACATAGCCCATATACATTAAATAATAAATCACCTTCAGAGAAGTAGATGAGGTCTGGAGAGGTTTTATCACACTGCTAAATAAACTCAGGCCTATAAAAACCTGGCTCCATACAATGACATGGGGCTCAAGAAAATAAATCTGTAGAAGGTGAAAATTATTCTTTTACTACCCCCTCTGGAGATCTGCAGAACATTGCCCTACCTATTATAGATACAATCTGAATGTTGCTGAACACCACAATTAAAGGAAATCCATAGTCCTTATAAAGTTTATATTATATATGCATGTGAATCAATCCATAGTCTTTGGTAAATTTATATTAAATACATGTGAATTATTTCAATCTTTTTAAAATGTATTCTAAAGATGCAGGTGAATTAATAAATAGTCTTTATAAAGTTTATTTTAAATATACATGTGAATTTATCCATAGTGTTTATTAAGTTTATATTAGATATACATATAAATTAATCCATAGCCTTTATAAACTTTATATTAGATATCCATGTGAATTAATCTGAGGTCTTTATAAAGTTTTAATTATTATTATTATTATACAGGATTCATATAGCTCCAACAGTTTGTATAGCACTTTACAACATTATATAATATTTACATGTGAATTAGACATGTGCAATTAGTTTAGTTTTTAATGAATTTCGACAAATTCATTAATTCGGAAAAATCCGAATTAACAAAGACCCATTCAATGAATTTTTCCGAATATTCGTACATTCGTAAATTCGTAAATTTGGAAATCGGAAATAATAATTAACTAATAATAACTTAACTATTACTAACTATTAAATTATAGGTATTGTAATTTCCTTTCAAATTTGGCTGTTAGTGAACGTAACAAATACAAATTTATCCGAAGTTATGAATTATCCGAAATAACGAATGCCATATCCAAATGAATGGAACATAATGAATTAATAATAATAAATAACAATAATAATTAAAACTTTTTATTATTATTATTTATTATTAATTTGTTCCGTTCCATTAGTTTAGATGTGGCATTCGTTATTTCGGATAATTTGTAACTTTGGATAAATTTGCATTTGTTATGTTCACTAACAGCCAAATTTGAAAGGGACTTACAATACCTATAATTTAATAGTTAGTTACTATTTCAGATTTTCTAATTTCCGGGTTTTCGGATTTTCGAGTTTCGAATTTCAAAATGTCTGAATTTTCTAATTTATGAATGTGCAAATGTACAAATGTACAAATGTGCAAATGTACGAATGTACAAATGTTCGAATGTATGAATTTCCGAATGTATGAATGTACGAATTTACAAATTGCGATCATAACGAATGACCCGAAAAACTAAAATAAAAAAATACGATTGAAACGAAAATGAACAAATTTTTTGGCAGTGCACATGTCCAATGTGAATTATTTTGTAATCTATATACAGTTTATATTAGATATACATTTAAATTAATGCATAGTCTTTATATAATTTATATGAAATATACATGTGAATTATTCTAGAGTCTTTTTAAATTTTTTTATAATATATACATATAAAAATAAAAACAAACAAATAAAAATTATAATAGGTTTATAATAGATATACAGGTGGATTATGTCATAGACTTTATAAAGTTTTTATTAGATATACATGTGAATTAACTTTTTATTAGATGTACATAGAGTAAATCCACATTTATTTTTTCATTATAGATTAGATATGTATGTGGGTAGATTTTAAAAAGTTTGTTTTAGATATACTTTACATGTGAATTATTCAGTAATCTATATAAAGTTTATATTAGATATACATGTGAATTAATCGGAGGTCTTTATAATGTTTATATAAGATATACTGTACATACAAAGTAGTTAGTAGTCTTTATAAATTTTATATTAGATATCCCTATGAATTATTCTGAGGTCTTTGTAAAGTTTATATAACATATACATGTGAATTATTTTGTAATCTATATAAAGTTTGTTAGATATACTTTTAAATTAATACACAGTCTTTATATAATTTATATGAAATGTACATGTTAATTATTCTAGAGCCTTTATAAAGGTTTCAGAATATATACATGTGAATGAATCCTTAATCTTTATAAGGTTTATATTAGTGAATTAATCCATTGTCTTTATAACTTTTGTATTAGTTATACATATGAATAAATCTACAGCTTTTTTTTATTTATTATTGTATATTAGATATGTATGTAAGTTAATCCGTACTCTTTAAAAAGTTTATTTTAGTTATACTGTACATGTGAATTATTCGGTAACCTGTATAAAGTTTATATGAGATATACATTTAAATGAATCCATAGTCTTTATAAAGTTTATATGATATACATATGTGAAATAATCCATGGGGGGGTTACGGTATTTACTAAAGGAAAATCCACTTTGCACTGTAAGTGCACTTGGAAGTAAAGTCGCTGTAGATCCGAGGGGGACATGCAAGGAAAATAAAAAACAACATTTTAGCTTGCACATGATTGGATGATAAAATCAGCAGAGCTTCCCCTCATTTCAGATCTACCCCTCAGATTTAGAGCGACTGCACTTCCAAGTGCACTTGCAGTGCAAAGTGGATTTGCCTTTCGTAAATAACCCCCATTGTGTTTCTAAGGTTTATATTAGAGATGCAGGTAGATTAAATCACAGACTTTATAATGTTTATATTAGATATACATTTGGATGCATCCATCATCTTGTTAACTTTAATATGAGAGATAATGCACATGTAAATAAATCCACAGTTTTTTTTTTATTATATATTCGATATGCAAGTGGGTTAATGTAGTTTTATTTTAGATATATACAGGACTTTTTTCAGCTAGAACTTGGTGGAACTTGGTTCCACTACCTCTGGCGCAGGCCCTCTGCTCCCAGCTCACAGCTATCACTTGTAAACACAGAAGTCCGGCTTCTGTGTTTACAAGCGACAGCTTGTCTCCCAAGAGCTCCCAGAGATCTGATCCCCTGAGCGGCTCCCACTGAGTGCAGCCTGCCGTCATTATATGGTGGCAGGTTGGCTCTCCTTGGCTCTCCTGCGCGAATAGGCATAGGTGTACGTCAGCTCGTACAGTTGCAGCTGGGCACTCGCTCCCACCCGCTGCACGCTGCGGGAGCATGCCCGCAGGTCGAGCATACTCAATGCCCACTGGTGACCCACGATTGCCTAGTACAGAGGCAGAACGGGGATATGCCTTTGTAAACAAGGCAAATTCCCTATTCTGACAGGGGACATGTCAGAGATCTTCTGTTCCCAGTGATCGGGAACAGTGGTCTCTGTCGTGTCCCTGACAGCCCATCCCCCCTACAGTTAGAACACACCTAGATAACACACTTAACCCCCTTATCGCCCCCTAGTGTTAACCCATTCCCTGCCAGTGTAATTTTTTACATTGATCAGTGCATTTCTATATCACTGATCAAAGTAATAATGTCACTGGTCCCCAAAAAGTGTCAATTGAGGTCAGATTTGTCCACCACAATGTCGCAGTCCCGTTAAAAATCGCAGATCACCGCCATTACCAGTAAAAACAATAAAAAAAATAAAAGTCCCTGAATCTATCTCATAGTTTGCAGACGCGATAACTTTTGCGCAAACCAATCAATATACGCCTATTAGGATTTTTTTTTAACAAAAATATGTAGAAGAATATATATCTGATGAATATATAAACTGATGAATAAATTTGTTTTTTTTTTGTTTTTTTTTGGATATGTATTATAGCAAAAAGTTAAAAAAATTATTTTTTTTTCAAAATTGTTACTCTTTGTTTATAAATAAAAAACGCAGAGGCGATCAAATACCACCAAAAAAAAGCTCTACATGTGGGAAAAAAAGGACATTAATTTTGTATGAGCACAGCGTTGCACCCCCGCGCAGTTGTCAGTTAAAGCGACGCATTGCCGTATCGTAAAAAATGGCCTGGTCATCAAGAGGGCAAATCCTTCCGGAGCTGAAGTGGTTAAAGTCCAAGAATTAGAAATGTTGACATTGTTTTCGTCTGGGCACTGGAGCACCCCCCCCCCCCTTCATTTCATGTATGGGCATCACAAGGACAGGAAGTGGGGGACAATCTCCCCTCTCTTTTTTTCCGAGTCTATCCAAAACTTTGCTTTAAAAAATGGCTGCAGCTAGACTAGGCTAATTCTCAGTTTTGATGGCGTGTTTAAGAATTGCAGGCTGTTGCAAAATCCCAGCTATGACTGGTTCTCTTTACCACATTAATTCACACATAGTTGAATTTTGAAAATGTCTGTTAAAAATGTCAGCAACAAATGCAGAAAAAGTTAGCGTTCTCCAGCCCGCGAGCCTACAGTGGCAATTAGCCAATACGTGCTTGTTTCAGAGAGTTTTCAAGATGGAAATGTCACTAATCTGATTACAAGACATCAGTTTCAATATAAACCCGGCTTATTCTGAGACTTGAAAAAATGCCCACTTGTATTTCCTGAGGTTGGAGAGAGGCAATTTTCCTACGTAGTCATGCCGGTTTAATTTACAATTCATGATAATTCAAGCAAATATTGGAGTTCACAAATTAGAGGCGCTGTCAGCCTGTTTAAGGGATGATTTATGGGTTTTGGTAAGTTAAAACTGAATTAGATGGTCACGCTTCAATAATTTAGGAGGATTAAGTCACCTTTTTTTCCCCTCTTTAGATTCTTGGGGAGGCTTGCTCAATTATATGCTAATGGCAGCCTATTACAGAGTTAATGTTACAATGTAGCTGGGTTTCCACTTCAGAGATTTGTCTTTGGTTTTTAAAAAGGTGAATATTATGTCCATTCCCAAAGCAGGATATAAAGATAAAGCCCTCTGAGATATGATGATTTCCATACCTGGGAACGTTTGCAAATCAGTGGACCTAGGAATGGCGACGGGACAAAGGGCATGGTCAGTAGTGATACATGCTGCAGCCTGGCCAAACCAAAATGTAAAGCACTGAAATTGTGCCAATGGTTGTGTTTATTTGCAGTGCACATACTGTCTCCCAGTAAAATATGGGGCTAACAGAGGCAAATAAAAAATGCCCCTGCAGTGTCACTGGAAGGAGAAAATGTCCCTGCATCAATGGGATCACTGGAAGGTAAAAATGCCCCTGTATCGATGGTATGACTGGAAGGCAAAAATGCCCCTGTATTGATGGGATCACTGGAAGGAAAAAATGCCCCTGTATCGATGGTATCACTGGAAGGCAAAAATGCCCCTGCATCAATGATATCACTGGAAGGCAAAAAAATGCCCCTGTATTGATGGGATCACTGGAAGGAAAAAATGCCCCTGTATCGATGGTATCACTGGAAGGCAAAAATGCCCCTGCATCAATGATATCACTGGAAGGCAAAAAAATGCCCCTGTATTGATGGGATCACTGGAAGGAAAAAATGCCCCTGTATCAATGGGATCACTGGAAGGAAAAAATGCCCCTGCGTCGATGGGATCACTGGAAGGCAAAAAATGCCCCTTTATCGATGGTATCACTGGAAGGAAAAAATGCCCCTGTATCAATGGGATCGCTGGAAGGAAAAAATGCCCCTGTATCGATGGGATCACTGGAAGGAAAAAATGCCCCTGCATCGATGGTATGACTGGAAGGCAAAAATGCCCCTGTATCGATGGTATCACTGGAAGGAAGAAATGCCCCTGTATTGATGGGATCACTGGAAGGAAAAAATGCCACTGTATCAATGGGATCGCTGGAAGGAAAAAATGCCCCTGTATCGATGGGATCACTGGAAGGAAAAAATGCCCCTGCATCGATGGTATGACTGGAAGGCAAAAATGCCCCTGTATCGATGGTATCACTGGAAGGAAGAAATGCCCCTGTATTGATGGGATCACTGGAAGGAAAAAATGCCCCTGTATGGATGGGATCACTGGAAGGAAAAAATGCCCCTGTATCGATGGTATCACTGGAAGGAAAAAATGCCCCTGTATCGATGGTATCACTGGAAGGAAAAAATGCCCCTGTATCAATGGGATCACTGGAAGGCAAAAAATGCACCTGCGTCGATGGGATCACTGGAAGGCAAAAAATGCCCCTGTATCGATGGTATCACTGGAAAGAAAAAATGCCCCTGTATCAATGGGATTGCTGGAAGGAAAAAATGCCCCTGTATCGATGGGATCACTGGAAGCGATAAATGCTGTGGCATCAGTGGTGTCAATAGAAAGGAAAATTGCTACTGCATTAGTGTTTGTGAGGAAAAAATATTCTGCTGCATTGGTATCAGTGGAAAGAAATGCCTCTGCATCAGAGGAGGTGTGGAGGGGAACTGGGAGATTGAGTGGCCATGAGGAGTGCATTGAACTAAGAGAGCCTAGGTGGCTCTAGGGAAGGGAGGAAAGAGGGGCTCTGAGGGAAAAAGGGGTGGCTATGAGGCTTGTTGGGGCCTTGAGGGAGAAAGGGGAGCTCTTGGTTTGATTTGCCATCTTAGGCTGGCCATACATTAAACAATTTACTTGTACAGTTTTCCTTTACATTTACCAAAACCATATAATATGAGGTCAAACCTAAGCACTTTCAATTTGTATGCAATCAGGCAGGCCCTTGCACTGCATAGCTGAAGGAAAATCTAAAGAAAATTGTATAATGTATGGCTCGCCTTTGGCCCCTTTCACATGGGGTGGGCTCAGCTCAGCGAATAATCTGTCCGCTGATCCCCGCAGAGCAGGTGGGTGGTTTGTCTGTGTCTGCTCCGCTTATGCAGACACTCTGTGAGTGGTTGGATGTACACGTATGTTTACACCCGACTGCCATCCGCTCCGATCCACCAGACATACGGGGAACAGATTGCCCATCCATTTGTTTTTGGCGGATAGGATCAGATCTGATGTCAGCGGGTGTCAACGGATGCATTGCGGGTATTGGCTGCCATGCAGAGCTGCACCAGATTCTGCACTCTCCAGTTTTAGTAAATCAACCCCAATGTGCTTAAGCTGACATCACACAAACAATTGTCATTTTTCATGTCTTTATCGAACACAGCCATGGAACAATCACAGTGCTGGAGGAAAAAGTAAGTGAATCCTAAGACTAATTACTTCAATGAGAGCTAATTGGAGTCAGTAGTTTGCATACCCAGAGTTTAAATAATGACATGAGTTTGGAAGTGTGGTTAAAGCTACTTTGATTGATAAAAGACACTTAAACACATACGATTGCTGTTTATAGGAAGCATCAGCTGATGTGAACCATGCCTCGAAAAAAAGGAGCTCTTGGAAGATGTATTCAAGAGTAGTTGATCTGCCTAAGACTGGAAAGGGATACAAAGCAATCTCGAAGTGTTTAGGCATCCACCAGTAGACAGTTAGACAAACTGTCTATAAATGGAGACAGTTTAGTATTGTGTCTACTCTTCTTAGAAGTGGGGCCCAGGCAAGATGACTCCCAAGGCACAACACAGACTCCCAAGGCACAACAAGATGATTTCCAAGGCACAACAAGATGACTTCCAAGACACAACACAGAATCCTCAATGGGGTAGAAAAGAACCCACGAGTAACAGCTAAAGGCTTGAAGATATTGCAAAATTTCTCTGTTCATGAGTCTACATATGTAAGTCTTTGAACAGGCAAGGTGTCCATGGCAGAACATCATGGAGGAAGCTGCTGCTCTCCAAGAAAAAAATTGCTGCATGCCAAAGACCACCTTGGCAAACCGCAACGCTACTGGGAAAATGTTTTGTGGACTGAAGAAACAAAAGTTGAATTGCTTGGGAAGAACACTCAGCACTATGTTTGGCACAAAAAGGGCACAGCTTACCAACATCAAAATATGACAACGGTGAAGTATGGTGGAAGGAACATCATAATTTTGGTTTGCTTCTCTGCCTCAGGGCCTGAATAACTTACCATTAGGGATGAGCTTCGAGTTCGAGTCGAACTCATGTTCGACTCGAACATTGGCTGTTTGCAAGTTCGCGGAACAGCGAACAATTTGGGGTGTTCGCGGCAAATTCGAATGCCGCGGAATACCCTTTAAAAGTCTATGGGAGAAATAAAAAGTGCTAATTTTAAAGGCTTATATGCAAGTTATTGTCATAAAAAGTGTTTGGGGACCTGGGTCCTGCCCCAGGTGACATGGATCAATGCAAAAAAAAGTTTTAAAAATGGACGTTTTTTCAGGAGCAGTGATTTTAATAATGCTTAAAGTCAAACAATAAAAGTGTAATATCCCTTTAAATTTCGTAGCTGGGGGGTATCTATAGTATGCCTGTAAAGGGGCGCATGTTTCCCGTGTTTAGAACAGTCTGACAGCAAAATGACATTTCGAAGGAAAAAACCCATTTAAAACTACCCGCGGCTATTGCATTGCCGACAATACACAAAGAAGTTCATTGATAAAAACGGCATGGGAATTCCCCACAGGGGAACCCCGAACCAAAATTTTTTAAAAAAAATGACGGGGGGTTCCCCCTAAATTCCATACCAGACCCTTCAGGTCTGGTATGGATTTTAAGGGGAACCCCGCGCCAAAAAAACAAAAAAAAAACGGCGTGGGGTCCCCCCAAAAATCCATACCAGACCCTTATCCGAGCACGCAACCTGGCAGGCCGCAGGAAAAGAGGGGGGACAAGAGTGCGGCCCCCCCTCCTGAACCGTAGCAGGCCACATGCCCTCAACATTGGGAGGGTGCTTTGGGGTAGCCCCCCAAAACCCCTTGTCCCCATGTTGATGAGGACAAGGGCCTCATCCCCACAACCCTGGCTGGTGGTTGTGGGGGTCTGCGGGCGGGGGGCTTATCGGAATCTGGAAGCCCCCTTTAACAAGGGGACCCCCAGATCCGGCCCCCCCCGTGTGAAATGGTAAGGGGGTACTTACCACTACCATTTCACTAAAAAACTGTCAAAAATGTTAAAAATGACAAGAGACAGTTTTTGACAATTCCTTTATTTAAATGCTTCTTCTTTCTTCTATCTTCCTTCATCTTCTGGTTCTTCTGGTTCTTCCTCCGGCGTTCTCGTCCAGCATCTCCTCCACGGCGTCTTCTATCTTCTTCTCCTCGGGCCGCTCCGCACCCATGGCATGGGGGGAGGCTCCCGCTCTTCTCTTCATCTTCTTCTTCATCTTCTTCTCTTCTTCCTTCTTCTCTTTTTCTCTTCTTTTCTTCTTCATTTTCTTCTCCGGGCCGCTCCGCATCCATGCTGGCATGGAGGGAGGCTCCCGCTGTGTGACGGCATCTCCTCGTCTGACGGTTCTTAAATAATGGGGGCGGGGCCACCCGGTGACCCCGCCCCCTCTGACGCACGGGACATGATGGGACTTCCCTGTGGCATTCCCCGTGACGTCACAGGGAAGTCCCGTCAAGTCACCGTGCGTCAGAGGGGGGCGGGGTCACCGGGTGGCCCCGCCCCCCATTATTTATTACTATTATTTATTATTATTTAAGACTCCATGCCAGCATGGGTGCGGAGCGGCCCGGAGAAGAAAATGAAGAAGAGAAGAGCGGGAGCCTCCCCCCATGCCATGGGTGCGGAGCGGCCCGAGGAGAAGAAGATAGAAGATGCCGCGGAGGAGATGCTGGACGAGAACGCCGGAGGAAGAACCAGAAGAGCCAGAAGAACCAGAAGAAGAAGATGAAGGAAGATAGAAGAACGAAGAAGCATTTAAATAAAGGAATTGTCAAAAACTGTCTCTTGTCATTTTTAACATTTTGGACAGTTTTTTAGTGAAATGGTAAGGGTAAGTACCCCCTCACCATTTCACATGGGGGGGCCGGGATCTGGGGGTTCCCTTGTTGAAGGGGGCTTCCAGATTCTGATAAGCCCCCCGCCCGCAGACCCCCACAACCACCGGCCAGGGTTGTGGGGATGAGGCCCTTGTCCTCATCAACATGGGGACAAGGTGTTTTGGGGGGCTACCCCAAAGCACCCTCTCAATGTTGAGGGCATGTGGCCTGGTACGGTTCAGGAGGGGGGGCGCACTCTCAACCCCCCCTCTTTTCCTGCGGCCTGCCAGGTTGCGTGCTCGGATAAGGGTCTGGTATGGATTTTTGGGGGGACCCCACGCCGTTTTTTTTTTTTTTTGGCGCGGGGTTCCCCTTAAAATCCATACCAGACCTGAAGGGTCTGGTGTGGAATTTAGGGGGAACCCCACGTCATTTTTTTTTTAAATTTTGGCCGGGGTTCCCCTTAATATCCATACCAGACCTGAAGGGCCTGGTATGGAATTTTAGGGGGACTCCCACATCATTTTTTTTTTCAATTTTGGTTCGGGGTTCCCCTGTGGGGAATTCCCATGCTGTTTTTATCAATGAACTTCTATGTGTATTGTCGGCAATGCAATAGCCGCGGGTAGTCTTAAATGGGTTTTTTCCATCGAAATGTCATTTTGCTGTCAGACTGTTCTAAACACGGGAAACATGCGCCCCTTTACAGGCATACTATAGACACCCCCCAGGTACGAAATGTAAAGGGATATTACACTTTTATTGTTTGACTTTAAGCATTATTAAAATCACTGCTTCTGAAAAAACGGCCGTTTTTAAAACTTTTTTTGCATTGATCCATGTCCCCTGGGGCAGGACCCGGGTCCCCAAACACTTTTTATGACAATAACTTGCCTATAAGCCTTTAAAATTAGCACTTTTGATTATTCATGTTCGTGTCCCATAGACTTTAATGGTGTTCGCGTGTTCGGACGAACTTTTTTCCTGTTCGCATGTTCTGGTGCGAACTGAACAGGGGGGGTGTTCGGCTCATCTCTACTTACCATCATCAAGGGGAAAATGAGTTACCAAGTTTACCAAGTTGGCTTCAGAAAAAGAAAATGCGCCTTTTTGAGTGGCCCAGTCACTGCCCAGACCTTAACCCCATAGAAATGCTGTGGAATGACTTGAGTTGAATCAGTTTTGTAAAGAGGAATAGTCAAAAATTCATCCTGAATGTTGTGCAGGTCTGATCCAGAGCTACCAAATGCGCTTGCTTAAATTCACTGCTGCCAAAGGAGGTTCAACCAGCTATTTACGTTCACTTCAAATCAAAGGGTGGAACTCTTGACTCTTTGTGGGGAGAAAGAAATTGGGCACTAGAAACTTTAAAGGGTAACCCCCCTTTCCTGGGAAACAATTTTTGCAAACAATTTTTTTTATATATACCGTATACAATTGCAACAGTCATATTGTAATTGAATGTTATTAAACATGATCCTTCCTTTTCAATCTGCAGCTCTGTAATTTTCTGTAAAATATAATGCATTATGGTTACCTGGAGGCATTCTGTACACAGATGGTGTACAAAATGCCCCAAATATGTAATTTCCTGCTTGCGTGATTGGCTTACTGACTTTCCCAGCAGTCTGCACACAAATACAAATCAGATTTTGGGCATCCCCTGCAACAAAAATGTCATTGAAATACTCCCAAAGGGAAATGACATCTAAAGGGGTGCAGATCCTGCCACTTTCCTCATTAGAGCCCTGCAGGTGCAGCAGCTGACTGATAATTATAAAACTACTCCCATGCAGATTCACTGTTTACATGGACACAGAGAAACAAACAGCTATTTCTTCATAATAACAAACGGTCAGAATCTGCAACAACGTTTGCTAAAATCCTTGCAATGTACAGAGATCACCCAGAGGTGAACGTTTTTCTTCTCAACAAAAGTAGAGTTACTCTTTGATAAGTTTGTTAACCACTTCCCGACCGCCCCATAGCAGATATAATGCTACAGGGTGGCCGTTCTCTGCAGAAACACGTATATGTACGTTAATCTGCACTTCTGTCTAAGGGGGGTGCACATGTGCCAGCAGCGGCACGCTTCCGTTGTGATTACTCACAGCAGAAGCCGACCTGCGGGTGCCAGGCAGAGGATGTCCACCAGCACCCAGTGCCAGGCAGAGACACAGAATGGAACTCTGCCTATGTAAACAAGGCAGATCTCCGTTCTGACAAGGGTAAAGTGATGGATTTTGTGTCCCTGCAAAGCAGGTATTAAAATCCATCACTTCCTCAAATAAAGGCAGCACACAGTTTACACAAAAAACACTGGCTAGGCACAAAGTTAACCCTTTGATCGCCCTAGATGTTTAACCCCTTCCCAGCCAGGGTCATTAGTACAGTGACAGTGCATTTTTTTAGTGTCTGATTGTTCGCTGCAATACCGCTATAAGTCGCTGATACCTCCATTGCTAGTATAAAATATAAATAAATACAAATTCCATATTAATATCTCATAGTTTGTAACTTTTGCACAAGCCAATCAATATACGCTTATTGGGATTTTTTCTTGCCAAAAGCATGTAGCAGAATACAGATTGGCCTAAATTTATGAAGAAATTCAAATATTTTTTTTTTGGATATATTTTATAGCAGAAAGTAAAAAATATAGTTTTTGTTTTTTTCAAAATTGTCAGTCCTTTTTTTTTTACAGCTCCAAAAAAATAAAAAACACAGAGGTGATAAAATACCCCCAAAAGAAAGCTCTATTTGTGGGAACAAAAATGACATAAATGTAATGTTGGTACAGCGTTGCATGACCGCGCTATTGTCAGTTAAAGTAAAGCAGTGCCGTATCGCAAAAAAATGACCTGGTCACGAAGGGGGGTAAATCTTCCAGGGGTCAAGTTATTAACTGCTTGCCGACCAGCCGCGGTCATTATACTGCGACAGGTCGGCACGATTCCGCGAGCTGTCGTAGCTATACGTCGCCTCGCGGGATCGGGATAGCAGGCGCGCGCAAGCAGGAGCGATTGCGGGCACGAGAGGCAGAACAGGGACGTGTCACGTGTGTGTAAACACACAAATCCCTGTTCTCTTCTGTGAGGAAAGACAGATTGTGAGTACCTAATAGCTAGGAACCACGATCTGTCATCCCCTCTAGTCAGTCCCCTCCCCCTTCAGTTAGAATCACACACACAGGGAACACAGTTAACCCCTTGATCGCCCCCTAGTGTTAACCCCTTCCCCGCCAGTGCCATTTACACAGTAATCAGTGCATTTTTATAGCACTGATCTCTGAAAAAATAACAATGGTCCCAAAAATGTGTCAAAAGTGTCCGATGTGTCCGCCATAATGTTGCAGTCCCGATAAAAAACGCAGATCGTCGCCATTACTAGTAAAAATAATAAAAATTACAAAAATGCTATAAATCTATCCCCTATTTTGTAGACGCTATAACTTTTGCGCAAACCATTCAATATACGCTTATGGCAATTTTTTTTACCAAAAATATGTAGAAGAATACATATCGGCCTAAACTGAGGAAAAAAAGTAGCTTTTTTTTAAAAAAAAAATGGGGATATTTATTATAGCAATAAGTACAAAAAAATTGTGTTTTTTTTTCAAAATTGTCGCTCTTTTTTTTGTTTATAGCGCAAAAAATAAAAAACGCAGAGGCAATCAAATATCACCAAAAGAAAGCTCTATTTGTGGGAAAAAAAGGACGTCAATTTTGTTTGGGTGCAGCGTCGCACGACCGCGCAATTGTCAGTTAAAGCGACGCAGTGCCGAATCGCAAAAAAAGGCCTGGTCATTCAGCAGCCAAATCTTCCGGGGCTGCAGTGGTTAAGTACAATGAACTCAAGGAGAAAGGGTTTAGAGCCCTCTCACACTGACAGTGCCCGGGCGTCGGCGGCAAAGTTACGCCAGTTTTAGCGGCGCTTTACTGTCGTTTTAGAGGCAATTTTCGGCGGCTAGCGGGGCGCTTTTAGCCCCCCATTAGCGGCTGAATAAAGGGTTAAAAGGGTCCGCAAAGCGCCGCTGCCGAGGCGCTTTGGAGGCACTGGCCATTGATTTCAATGGGCAGTGGCACTTTAGGAGCGGTGTATATACCGCTCCTAAAGCTCCTCAAAGAAGCTGCTTGCAGGACTTTTTTTGACGTCCTGCCAGCGCAGCGCCCCAGTGTGGAAGCGCTCGGGCTTTCACACTGGGATTGCAGATGAGGCTTTTTTCAGGTGCTTTATAGGTGCTATTTTTAGCGCTAAAGTGCCTGAAAAATGCCGCCAGTAGGAAAGGGCTCTTAAGGTACAAGACACAAAAAAAAAACAAAGAAAAAAATGCCTCCAGGTGTCTGTGCTAGCGACAATCAATACAGAAATGAGAGCCTTTAAGCCAGACATGTATGAAACCGAGGACTGCCATATGGTAGAATTTCCACCCTTCAATTGACTATATAGAGACAATCCTGGAAGGATGGACCTTCGGCCTGCCTAATGGGGGGCCATAAGCAGTTTTTCTTCAGCTCTTCTTCATTCTTTTAATAGAATGTAATATATTGCTGAAAACCCTCAGGATTCAGAAGCTGCTATGTAGAGAATGATGTAATAAAGTCCTTTCTTAACCTCACCAACTGTTTATATCACATTATATATTCCACCTCTCATCTCAAATATGCTTCTGTTTTCATCTCTTAGATTAGCTTGGCTCGATCTGGGGGAAATTGAAAATAAAACTTTTCCTACAAGAAATTATTTCTGCAAACTTTCTGCTTTAACAGTCATCTCAACGTTAAGGCCAATGCACACTTTAGCACTGTGATGCATTAACAAACATAGGAATGCATTATTATAGAGGATTTGCACACACAGTTTGTGCATGGCTTTAGGAAATAAAGGGAGGCAATGCAGTTACAATGCAATTCAATACAATGGGGATCAGATGGCATACAATCTAAAAGATGCATGTTAACTGCGTTAAAGTGGTGTTACTAAACACACACTGCCTAATTTACATGATCCATTCATTTTATGTATATGGGTCATGGCACTGCATTCATTTTAACCCCTTCACAACCGCGCTACAGTCAAATGACGGCTACAGCGCGGCTGCAATTTTCCAGGAGGCCGTCTGTTGTCATCCTCCCGTGCTCGCATTGCCTTTCGCTCCCCCCTGTGGCGTGCATTGGCAGTGATCTGTGATCGATGTGTCCTTCAGACGGAGCTGATCACAGATCGGGGTAAAGACCCAAATACAGCAGCTCTTTACCACGTGATCAGATGTGTCCAATCACAGCTGATCACAATGTAAACAGGATTTGCCGGTTATCGGCAGTCCTCTCCTCACGCTGGCAGTGCGTGAGGAGAGCCGAAAAACGCCAAATCCACACAGGGGATATCTGCACTGACAATCAGGGCACTGATGATCAGTGTCCTGATTATCAGTGCAGCCTCAAAAGTGCCAACCAGTGCCCATCCGTGATGCCTGTCAATGCCGCCCATCAGTGATGCCTATCATTTCTGCCTATCAGTGCCCATCAGTGCCGCCTATCAGTGTCATCAGTGCTGCATATAAGTGCTGCCCATCAGTGCCACCTATCAGTGTCCATCAATGCCACCTATCAGTGCCCATCAATGTTGCCTCATCAGTGCCGCCTATCAGTGCCCATCAGTGATGCCTGTCAGTGCCGCCTATAAGTGCCCATCAGTGCCGCCTATCAGTGATGCCTATCATTGCTGCCTATCAATGCCCATCAATGCTGGCTATCAGTGCCCATCAATGCCGCCTCATCAGTGCCCATCAGTGCTGCCTATCAGAGCCACCTCATCAGTGCCCATTAGTACCGTCTATCAGTGCCACCTACCAGTGCCCATCAGTGCCGCCTATCAGTGCCCATCAATGCTGCCTCATCAGTGCCCATCAGCACCGCCATATCAGTGCAACCTATCTGTGACCATCAGTGCAACATATGAGTGCAGCCTCAGCACACATGAGTGATGGAGAAAATGTACTTATTTACAACATTTTATAACAGAAACTAAGAAAAACTTTTTTTTTTTTTAATGTTCAGTCTTTTTTGTTTAGCAAAAAACAAAAAACTCAGCAGTGATTAAATACCATCAAAAGAAAGCTCTATCTGTCTCGAAAAAATTATACAAATTTAGTTTGGGTACAGTGTAGCTTGGCCGCGCAATTGTCATTCAAAGTGTGACAGCTCTGAAAGCTGAAAATTGGCCTGGGCAGGAAGGAGGTAAAACGTGACCTGTAGGGAAGTGGTTAAATAAAAAATAAAAAATCTAAGGAACTTTTATGTCATGTGACCCAGTTCTTTCCCAGCCTGTCTACAGGGAGACATCAGTGGGAGGAGCTTCTAGTCCTTTGCTGCCAGTCACATGTTCAAAAAAAAAAAAAAATCAACCTTCAGAATACAGAAGAATGGTACATAATTATTATCAGATAAATATTTTAGATTGTCAAACAAATATATATTTGAACCCAAAGCTTTAGTATTTTTGTGCAAAAACATGGTGTGGATTGTCTAGAGAGAGGTTCTCCCAATCACAGCCTGTTTCACACCCCTCCAGCCTGTGTCTATGTGCTTAGACTTACAGGGAGTTGAAGCCTCCGTCAATCAACATGTAATATCCTGCCCTCATTGTGTTTAGCTGTTTAGTGGGCATGGAGGAGGAGGAGGGAGAGAGTTGGTTGTCATTCATCCAGAGTGTATACCCCCACTCTATAGTCATGTGGGATGCACAGATAAAAAAAAAGAGGAAATTAAAAGCTTAGAAGAGAACTGAAACTGCACCATGCTCAGTAGTTGACAACAGCAGGTTGCAGTGGGGACACAGGCAAGGAAGGAGGGACAGTGAACAGCAGGATCAACCAGATTTTTGCAGAATACAGAAAACAAATCCCATAATGACTGAGTGAGTATAAACAGTATATAATTCAGCATGTATTTGTATCGCATCCCACCCTTTTAAATATGTCCTCATTGGATCCAGCACTGTGCCTGTCTGTATCGGCTATCTCCCTGGATTCTCTGGGCGTACACAGCCCGGCTTGAGAAAGAAGCCCTCATGTGCATCCTCATGGCAAACGACTTCCCATGGTGGCAAACGGAGAAGAGGATTTGCCAAGAGCGCCAACAGGGGAACCCAAAAGAGGAAGCTCTGGGCCACTCTGTGCAATACCATTGCACAGAGCAATTATACCATCTATTTTTTTTTATTTTAGTAAAGTAAAATTAACTTTACAATGGCTTTAAAGCTGCCCATTCAATTTAATTCTGAATGGTGCCCGTGCTAAGCGGACGACCTTCTGTGTGCAGAATGCTAGCTAGCGGAGATCACTGGAGTAGTGGTGTCTACTTCATCAATTTTCCAGCTTCCAGGGGCATCAGCCAGGTATGGTATATACTGTACATAGTTACATTGGCTCAAGCTGGGCCAGTGTAACAATGTATAAAATATCCAAACCTGCAATTTTTTATTAACAGCTTTTTATTTTACTTGTTCATTAGGGAATATGCCTTGCCTGCAGTTCCCTTCAAGGCCAAGATGAGGGAGGGGTAGGAGGGGGCAGGAGGGGCAGCTGCCCCAGGCACAGTCATTTCATATGGGTAGGGGTACCAGATCTCTATGTCCCTAGTTCTAATCACTGGCTTTCCATTAGCTGACTAAGCAGGCTAAGAGCACAAACGTTAGGGACATTACTCATATAGGGCGTACACATGGTCGGACTTTGTTCGGACATTCCGACAACAAAATCCTAGGATTTTTTCCGACGGATGTTGGCTCAAACTTGTTTTGTCTACACACGGTCGCACAAAGTTGTCGGAAAATCCGATCGTTCTAAACGCGGTGACGTAAAACACGTACGTCGGGACTATAAACGGGGCAGTGGCCAATAGCTTTCATCTCTTTATTTATTCTGAGCATGCGTGGCACTTTGTCCGTCGGATTTGTGTACACACGATCGGAATTTCCGACAACGGATTTTGTTGTCGGAAAAATTTATCTCCTGCTATCCAACTTTGTGTGTCGGAAAATCCGATGGAAAATGTCCGATGGAGCCCGACAACACGCTCCGATCGGACATTTTCCATCGGAAAATCCGACCATGTGTACGGGGCATTAGTCAGCACAGTAAGGTTCCCTGTAGAAGGAGGGAGCAGGGAGGAGCGGTGGGCTGGTTATACACTCCCCTTCCAGCTACAGTGAACTAGCAGAAGTTGCATTCACTAGTGTGATGCAATGATCACATTTTCCTGCAGTTTACTGATTAAACATATACCCACCATAGCCCTGGCTTAGGGCTAAACAGCCTAAAAAAGGAAATAAATGCAGCCACCTCATCTGATGATTAGTAAGCTGCAATACATTAAATTTTTGGTTTTTGGTTTAATACTGTTCTCAGTCCAGTCCCTGGAGTACATATCAAGGCATTCTTAGCCCACCATTTTAAAAATAAAAGTTCCTTACATTGGGCATCCCACACAGGTGTTCAGCTTCATACACTAAAGCTGATTTTCACGTATGACAATTTTTACTTAGTTACAGTGCCTTGAAAAAGTATTCATACCCCTTGACATTTTTCACATTTTGTCATGTTACATCCAAAAACGTAAATGTATTTTATTGGGATTTTACGTGATAGACCAACATAAAGTGGCACATAATTGTGAAGTGGAAGAAAATGATAAATAGTTTTCAACATTTTTTACAAATAAATATGTGAAAAGTGTGGCGTGCATTTGTATTCAGCCTCTTTTACTTTGATACCCCTGACTAAAATCTAGTGAAACCAATTGCTTCAGAAGTCACCTAATTAGTAAATAGAGTCCACCTGTGTGTAATTTAATCTTAGTATAAATACAGCTGTTATGTGAAGCCCTCAGAGGTTTGTTAGAGAACCTTAGTGAACAAACAGCATCACGAAGGCCAAGGAACACACCAGACAGGTCAGGGATAAAGTTGTGGAGAAGTTTAAAGCAGGGTTAGATTATTAAAAAACATCCCAAGCTTCAAATATTTCACAGAGCATCATCTGAAAATGGAAAGAGTATGGCACAACTGCAAACCTACCAAGACATGGCCGTCCACCTAAACTGACCGGCTGGGAGAGGGGAGCATTAATCAGAGAAGCAGCCAAGAGGTCCATGGCAACTCTGGAGGAGCTGCAGAGATCTACAGCTCAGGTTGGAGAATCTGTCCACAGGACAACTATTAGTCGTGCACTCCACAAATCTAGCCTTTATGGAAGAATGGCAAAAAGAAAGCCATAAGAAGTCCTGTTTGCAGTTTGCGAGAAGCCATGTGGAGGCAGGGGCTGATCCAGGGTCTAGTCTCGGGAGGGGCACTGCCAGAAAATACATTTTTTGGGGGGCAATTTATCAGGGAAATGGCTGGTGTTAGTGCTTCAATCATCCCAGCACCATGGTTGTTATGGTGTCAGGATGATTGAAACACATTATTTCTATTATTAAATTGTTATATAAAATGAAATCGTTCAACTCACCATAATGCAGAATCAGTGGGAGCCCTAAGAGGGTCACTTGCCACTGTCACCTGCCACACGTTGTGGATTGTCACTTGCCATGTCGCATGTCACCAGATGCAAATTGTCACCTGCCAAGTCATCTGCCACACGTTGTGGATTGTCACACGTCACTTGCCTGCTACAATTGTAACTGTAGCTGTATCACTTTCCTGCTAAGGTGGTCTCTTGCTGTGTCCCAGAGTCAGGCAGCAGATTACCAGTCAGGCAGCAGAAAGATGATGTAATCTCTCTGCTGCCCCCGGCTGCCTGCACAGTGATGGCAGAACTGCAGGGATGCAGGGCAGGCGCCAGGCGGTGAGAGATGATGTCATCTGTCTGCTCCCCCGCCCGCCGGCTCCCTGATTGGCCAGCCGCCCACTCACCCTCCGAGCCGCCCAGCTGCTCGCCACTCTCTCACTTGCCCACCAAGCCTCCCACCCGCTCACTAACCGAGCCGCCCGGCAGCCCGACCTGCCAGCGGAGCCGCCCGCTCTCTCACCCAAGGCGCCGCCCGCCCGCGGAGCTGACTGCACACTCACTCATCCGCATTCTCAGTAGGGGGGGGGGGTAATTGTCCCATTGCCCCCCCCCACCCGGGATCCACCCCTGTGTGGGGGACACGGCAAATATGTGGAAGAAGGTGCTCTGGTCAGATGAGACCAATATTTAACTTTTTGGCCTAAAAGCAAAACGCTATGTGTCGCAGAAAACTAACACTGCACATCACCCTGAACACACCATCCCCACCGTGAAACATGGTGGTGGCAGCATCCTGTTGTGGGGATGCTTTTCTTCAGCAGGAACATGGAAGCTGGTCAGAGTTGATGGGAAGATGGATGGAGCCAAATACAGGGCAATCTTAGAAGAAAACCTGTTAGAGTCTACAAAAGACTGGAGACTGGGGCCGAGGTTCACCTTCCAGCAGGACAACGACCCTAAACATACAGCCAGAGCTACAATGGAATGGTTTAAATCAAAGCATATTCATGTGTTAGAATGGCTCAGTCAAAGCCCAGACCTAAATCCAATTGAGAATCTGTGTCAAGACTTCAAAATTGCTGTTTACAGACGCTCTCCATCCAATCTGACAGAGCTTGAGCTATTTTGTCAAGAAGAATGGGCAAAAATGTTACTCTCTAGATGTGCAAAACTAGTAGAGACATCCCCCAAAAAGACTTGCAGCTGTAATTACAGTGAAAGGTGGTTCTACAAAGTATTGACTCAGGGGGCTGAATATAAATGCATGCCACACTTTTCAGATATTTATTTGTAAAAAATGTTGAAAAATATTTGTCATTTTCCTTCCACTTCACAATTATGTGCCACTTTGTGTTGGTCTATCACATAAGATGCCAATAAAATACATTTATGTTTTCGGTTGTAACATGACAAAATGTGGAAAATTTCAAGCGGTATGAATACTTTTTCAAGGCACTGTACATTGGTCCAGCTTGTGCCATACCTGTGGGATTTTTGTGGAAGCTGCAAATCACTGTAGTAGACACCAGTCACTGTAGTATGTATCACTACTCCAGTGATCTCCAGTAGCTTCCAGGTCCCTTGCCTGTCCTCAGCCAGGTGTTGGCCTGGCCAGTGCAGACAGTCAGCCCTATCACAGTCTTTAAATCAATTAAATTGTAGTAATAAATCTAGAGAATGCTAGAGGGAATAAGCGAGTAGAGATCGAGCTTGGCAGCAGATTAATCGTCTGAATTCAAAACTGCACATGCGCAGTTCCGAGTCGCCGACAAGGAAGAGTTAAAGTGTTTTACCGCCAGCCTCGCAGCTTGCGAGTTGCAGGCGGCCTGCCATACACAATTTCTGCACTTCCTGAAAGCCAAAGCCCACAGTCAAACTGGAAAATGAGGTGATTGGCGAGTACCCGGACTTTTGGCTAGATTCCTTTTACTGACAGCAGAAATTCCAGATTCTCTTTTTGAGCTCTGAAGGAGGATGTAAGTGGGCACTCTGGTGAATGTAAGGGGGCATTCTGCAAGTATTCCCTTAGTACCTCCAGAGTGCTCCCTTAAATCCTCTTCCAGAGTGCCCCCCCTAGTACTACGGTACTAAGGGGTTACTCTGGAGGCACTAGGGGGGCACTGTGAAAGATGTAAAAAACTGTGGAGGCACCATGGGGGCACTAGAGGGGGACTTTGAAGGATGGAAGGGGGTACTCTGGATGCCTTAAGGAGGCCCTCTGGAGCAAGATATAAGGGGGAACTTTGAAGGTGCTATTTAGGTACCACTAGATTTCCCCCTTTTATCCTCCAGTGTGCCCCTTTACATCCTCCAGGTTGCCCTCTTTCATCCTCCAAAATGCCCCCCAGTAATAGTGAGGTGTCAGTGGCGAAACTACCAGGGTCCCAAGATCAGTGGGAAGAGCCCTGATGGAAAGGGCTCCGGGAATAGTGGGAAGGGACATGGGACCAGTGGCAAGGGCCCCAGGATCAGTGGCAAGGTCTCTGGGTCTGACGGAAAGGACCCCCGGGATGGGGTCAGGGGTGCTCTTCATGGTTTCTTGCACCAGGACCCTGAAGTTTCTAGTTACACCTCTGACCCAGTCCCTGTTGAATTGGCCAAATTTCAATCAGTGTATGGCCAGCTTAAACTGGAAGGTAAAACTTCTACTCTACTTCTGCTCAACTTCTACTTCTAAGTCTACTCCCACACCAATTTTAAACCTAATCTTATGACTCTGTAAAAGGAAAGATGTCTATACTTACCAACTCTGAAGTTGCTCCAGTCTGCTCACATGAATAGCTTCCAGCACCAGCTTTAGTTTTAGTTTAACAACGGATGCCCTATAATTGCCTATGACGCTGTCGGCAATCTCTCCTCTACACTGAAGACGGTGCTGGGACCCGATCAGGTGACCGGACCAGAGAAACTTCAGAATAGTTAAGTATAGACATCTTTCCATTTATAGGGTAGATAGAATAGCTTTAAAATAGGGGTGGGAACAGAGTTAAGCTTAGTTGGGTTTTGACTTGCCTTCCACTTTAAGACTCCATGGCCATCAGAGTCAAAATCTCGAAGGGGTGATCTCACTACTCAATTTCTTGAAAGCTCTGAGAAGCCAGTGGGTAATCCATTCTGTCAACTTCTATTCATAACCAAAATATCAGTACTGGGAGGACAGACCCTTTAAGCCTGTTTGGCTAAATCATCATCACCAAGGTTATATAAGGAAATCTACCTGTGGGGAACAATAGTCTCTTTCAGTCTCTCGTACTGTAATACTCAAATCTGCAATTGACGCTTCTGTCATCAAGCATTTGGGCAGACGGAGACTAGCTTCCGTCGGAGATGACAGCCAAGGGCCTGTAATCCAGTTTGCAAGTTAACAGGTTTCTCAGGTCTGATAGAATGGTGCCCCAGGTCATGTTATGGAGACGGGAACATGAAACATTGAGATTAGCGACACTCTCCCTCCTGACCTAATGCAAACACTCTGAGCACTTCACACTGACTTACATGTTGTAAAAGGTCAGATTGCATTTATTGAAAGGTTCCATTAGAAAGCAGGTAACCTTTCCAAAGCTAATATTATCTTACACAGAGGTTAGATGAAGTTTATCTCTTCTTGTATCTTATAAACATAGAGCTTGGCAGCAGAAAATCAGAGCCTCGCCAATGCAGTCAGTTATGTAGTCTTTTTATTTACCATCATTCTTATGCTAACATAGCAAGTAGCAAGTCCTTTTTTAAGAGAAACATTTACCCAGGAGGGTTATAATAATATAAATCTCCACTATTCAATCTTCATAATAGTGCAGCTTTTATTGACAGGGATTACTGTGATTATGTGATACCCATAGTGATACCATACACTCAATAAACTGCCTTATAGCAAAGATCCTGTCAGGATTTCATAAAAAAAAAAAAGTTCTTGTAAACAAGAAAACTTTTGCACACTGGAAGGATCATTGGTATTCACAGTTATTAGTACGGTTATCCACAAGCTTGACATTGACTAGCAGGGCCGGGACAAGAAGTGGGCAGGAGGGGCGGCTGCCCTGGGCACAGTGGTATCATGTGAGGTGAGGGGGCGCTGTGAGGATATTGGGAGGGAAGAGGATTCATCTTGGGAGGGGGAATTTGGAGTGTGTCATGGAGCAAGAATTGCTCTAGGAGGAGACATTTGGGGAGGGGGGTGCTAGGAGTGCATATTTAGAGGGATTTGTATTGGAGGGGAGGATGGGGGAAGAAGTGTTTGAAGAAGAGATATGGTAGAGGTAGGAGGGGAATTGTATTAGGAGGAGATTTTTTTTTTCGGGTGGGGGATTTGTGCTACTAGGGATGATTGGGGGGTGTTTGGTATTTGTGCCAGGAGGGAAAGTTTGAAAGTTTGAGGGAGGGGGGATTTGTGGTAGGAGCAGAAATTTGAGGGGTAGAGGATTTGTGCTTGAAAGGGTTACATAGTTACATAGTCAGGTTGAAAAAAGACACCAGTCCATCTAGTTCAACCATAATAAATAAATAAATAAATAAAATAAAAAATATCATACAATCCCATATATCCAATCCTATACCCACAGTTGATCCAGAGGAAGGCGAAAAAAAACAAACAGAAAAGCATGATCCAATTTGCTACAACAAGGGAAAAAATTCCTTCCTGATCCCAGAGAGGCAATCGGATTTTCCCTGCATCAACTTTACCTATAAAATGTTAGTACCCAGTCATATTATGTACATTTAGGAAAGTATCCAGGACTTTCTTAAAGCAATCTACTGAGCTGGCCAGAACCACCTCTGTTGGGAGTCTATTCCACATTTTCACAGCTTTTACAGTGAAGAAACCTTTCCGTATTTGGAGATGAAATCTCTTTTCCTCTAGACGTAAAGAGTGCCCCCTTGTCCTCAGTGTTGACCATAAAGTGAATAACTCAACACCAAGTTCACTATATGGACCCCTTATATATTTATACATGTTGATCATATCCCCCCTTAATCTCCTCTTCTCAAGAGTGAATAAATTCAGTTCCTCTAATCTTTCCTCATAGCTGAGCTCCTCCATGCTCCTTATCAGTTTGGTTGCCATTCTCTGCACTTTCTCCAGTTCCCTGATATCCTTTTTGAGAACTGGTGCCCAAAACTGAACTGCATATTCCAGATGAGGTCTTACTAATGATTTGTACAGGGGCAAAATTATCTCTCTCTCTCTAGAGTCCATACCTCTCTTAATAAAAGAAAGGACTTTGCTCGCTTTGGAAACTGCAGCTTGGCATTGCATGCTATTATTAGGATCTACCAAAACCCCCAGATCCTTCTCCACCATTGATTCCCCCAGTTGTACTCCCCTAGTGTGTATGATGCATGTATATTCTTAGCCCCCAAGTGCATAACTTTACATTTATTAACATTAAACCTCATTAAAACAGAAATGTTACTTTTAATCCCAGACCCAATATCATTTATAAAGATTTTAAAAAGTAAGGGTCCCAGCACTGAACCTTGGGGTACACCACTGATAACCTTAGACCATTCAGAGTAAGAATCAGAGTAAGAATCATTAACCACTACTCTCCGAATTCTGCCTTTTAGCCAGTTTTCTATCCATTTACAAACTGATATTTCCAAGCCTGTAGACTTTACCTTACACATGAGCCGTGTGTGCGGAACTGTATCGAATGCTTTAGCAAAATCCAAGTATACCACGTCCACAGCCACCCCTCTGTTCAAGGTTTTATTTACCTCCTCATAAAAAGAAATCAGGTTTGTTTGACAACTTCTGTCTTTCATGAATCCATGCTGTCTGTTGCTTAAAATATTTTTTTCCAGCAAGAACTCGTCTATGTGGTCTTTTAATAAACTCTGCAGTATCTACCCGACTATAGAAGTTAAACTAACAGGTCTATAGTTACTTGGTAAAGACTTTGTTCCCTTTTTAAATATAGGCACCACGTTCGCCCTACGCCAATCCAGTGGTACTATTCCCGTCATTAATGAGTCCCTAAAAATTAGATACAATGGCTTTGAAATTACAGAGTTCAATTCTTTTAGGATCCTTGGGTGGATGCCTTCTGCTCCATGTGCTTTATCCACCTTTATTCTGTCTAAATATTTCTGGACCATATCACTTTTGAGCCATTGTGGATCATTTGGGGCTGTGTCACTACCACCCCCATTATGGATATGAGCTCCCCCATGCTCCTTTGTATACACAGAGCTGAAGAAAATATTTAATAAATTTGCCTTCTCTTTGTCCCCAGTTACCCACTCAAGATTATTTTGTAAAGGGCCTACATGCTCAGACCTGACCTTTTTACTATTAATATCATTTAATTATTTTTGGGGATTTGTCCTGCTATCTTTTCCAATCTGTCGTTCGTTTTGAGTTTTTGTTGTTCTGGAGATCCTTGGTGTGCTGTTGACCTGATATCTTGCTGCAACTGGTATATGACCCCTGTACTTGCATAAATCGCCCACAGATACCCAGTGGTGAAAATCAAGAAAAGTAAACACCAGTGTGTAGCACCCTCCTAGAGTAGAATGCTAGGCAAATGTAGTTTTTGGCTCCATCTGTAGTCAATGAAGCAGTGATTGATTGCTCTGGTCTGTTCATGGTTTCACTGCTTCCCCCTGCTTCTGGAAAAACTTTCCAGATTATTGGGTTGGAAGAGTCAAATGACCAGACTGGATATTTATCATGCCGTAGCCAAGCCCTGGAGGCGAGTATCCAAAGGGTGGCTGGGGAGGGGGGTGATAAATGGTTTGCAGCCCTGGAGAGATCTTTCTTTCCTCATCAGGGAGGGTTCCAGAGCCTCTGGGGCTGCTGTCCCCTGTGAGCCTGTGGACTGTGTACCAGGTTTTGAGGCCTCAGCTGTGGCAGAGCTGAGAGCCTGAAGTAATCTTTCTGAGGAGCTGGCTTTGGGACTTCAGCTTATGGGATCTGATCTGGAGAAAGATTTTCTCCCTCACTGGACCGTGTCTGGGGCAAGCTGGAAGGTGTGCACCTGCCCTGGGATCTTGAGAGTACTGACTCTGAATTGTTATCCTTGGTAACTGAGTGTTTTGGTATGTAAGAGGTAGCTATGGACTGAGAAGGCTCTCATAGGGTTTCAGAGTACTGGTCAATTCCCCTGTGTACACAGGAGAATCCATGTGTGGGATTCTCACACATGGAGTCTCTCACATTCTTATCCCTCTCTTGTTTAAAGTTCTTCAAGCAATAAATCTCAAAAAGACATCCCATAGACCAGCTTTTCTCAACCAGCGTTCCATGGAAACACAGGGTTACTCCAGAAGTTACTAGGGGTTCCTTGAGCAATGAGCAACTTCTCCCTCTCAGATGAGTAACTACTGACAACAATGATCTTTTTAACTATCTGTAAAGGAGCATTCTTCCCATTGACCACAAATGCAAGGGCATTCTTCCCAATGACAATCACACTAATATACTGTAAGCTGTGACTATAGTGATTATTACCAGGGGTTCCCTGAACCCAGAAAGTTATTTCAAGATTTCCTCAATATTAAAAAGGCTGAGAAAGGCTGCCCTAGACTGAGTTTTTGGAGCCAGTGTGCATTGACTGGTGCCTGTGGGAATGGACCGGGTTACTATTTGGGAAAAACCTGTTATTACCAGTGGCCTTGCGGGGGTAGCACTACATATGTTTTGGAGCTGCTCCCTTTTAAGGCAGGTATGGGCAACTTAATTTCGGACATTCAGCCCATGGGAGAGTGAGAGTTAAGCACTTGATTCCACAATTCATGTTAATATCATGGATGGAGGAAGGAATTTTCATTGCATTCAGGCAGCCATGGCTCCTGATAGGATGCAATCAATGTTCAGCTGATAATTGTTCACCCGGCTCAATCGATGCAAGGCCCCTCAAGAATATAATTGTGTCTGGACCAAATTAGCAGGAATCAGGCGGGTGGAGCAAATGCTTGACACGGGGTCATGTTGATTGTCATGATTTTTCCATACATAATTGGCTGGCCAACACAGAGTTCAGCCCACCTACTCTCTCTTCCAACCCAACTTTAGAAAACATTTTGGATAGATCTTTGCATCCAATGCCCTGTTAACCTTCCACTAATATATCTTCCAAGTATAAATTCAATTTTCCTCAGAGGAGGAAACAGTCTGGAAAGTTGATGATTGTGCAAATTTCGGCATTTAGTAAACTGATTCCATTACCTGCCTTCTCATCAACTGGTTGCGTCCCAAACAACACAGAACAGACGTCTCATCAAATCTGGGAGAGAAGCGATAAAAACCGATACTCCAAACCGAGTCGACATCCTGCTGCTTGTATTTCTCCGTGACGTCCAATAAACCGCACACATAAAAACCGCAACCGTACATTTAATTTTTTACGAGGTGACATAACCGCCAAGATGTTTGCTCGCTAAACAAAACGCGAAGCTATGTAGAGCTGTCTCCACCTACCGTGATAAAAATCCAGGCAATTAGTAGAAAATCAATTAGGGCACAGCTAGATGAGACTTTACCAATTATTTTTTAATCAAGGAGATGAGAGAAAGTTTCATAAAAGCCGGGGAAAAATAATGGCGCATAGTTTTATCACGCCATCATTAATGATCTTACAAACTGAGGTGCGTTATGTAAATTATGCATGAAAATAGCTCTCATTGAACCAATCTACTGAGGGTACCCGCTGGATTTTTATGGGTCTTCCATTTAAATTTTGCATTAAACACATCTATATTAGTATTGCAAGAAAATTGAGATTCAGCAAAACTGATAATATACAGTAGATATACTGCATGCATTACAGGAAATATTTGATCTAAGTAGTAAATCACTCCATATAAAATCACTCCACTATCAAGTGAAAGCATGCGTTCATTCACAATCCTATCAATGACAATCAATGATATTCAAAATAAATAATAATAGTAATCCTATCAATGACAATCAATGATAATCCTATCAATGATAATTAATGATATAAATACTAATAAAAATTATATTCATATTCAATAATAATAGCAATCATGATCATAATCAAAGATAATTAATGACAATCCTAATGGCGCTTTGAAGTAATGGTGACCATATACGTTTTAATAAATGATCAATAATATTAATAATAATCCTAGCAATGATAATCAATGATAAATAATAATAATAATCCTATCAAAGACAATCAATGATAATCCATCAATAATAATCGATGATAAAATAATAATAATAATCATCATCATCATCATCATCATCATCATCATCATCATCATCATCATCTTTATGACAATCAATGATTATCCTATCAATGATAATCAATGATAAAATAATATTAATCCTATTAATGACAATCAATGATAATCCTATCAATGATAATCATTGATAAGCCTATCAATGGTGATCAATTATTTAAATAATAATATTATATTAATCATCATCAGCAGCATCCTATCAATGACAATCAATGATAATCCTATCAATAATAAATAATAATAATAAAAATAATATTAGTAATCCTATCAATAATAATCAATGATATAAATAATAATAATATAAATAATAATAATAATAATAATAATAATAATAATAATAATAATAATAATAATAATAATAATAATAATAACTAATAGTCATATTCAATAATAATGGCAATCAGTGATAATAATAATCAATGACAATCCTAATGATGCTTTGAAGTAATGGTAACTATACGCACTTTAATAAATTATCAAAAATAATAATAATGATAATCAATGATAAATATAATAATAATAATAATCATATGAATGACCATCAATGATAATCCATCAATATTAATCAATGATAAATAATAATAATACAAATCCCAAATCACAGATTTCCACATTGTAATGTCATAAACTGATTGAAACATGATACAAAGTATCTCCGCGCCATTCCACCCTGGCCAATGCACTCACATTGATCGAATCTGAACCTAAGTCTAAATTGTTTAGAAGGGAATTTATGACTATTTGATTGGATGCGGATTTAATTGTTTTGGTTGGCTCGCACATTGTTCAGATAAAATAAAAAGACGTGTGTGTGGCCACCATAACACTGAACTCCAACCCCTTCAGGCCGACCTCCAGCCCAAATTTTTTTTTCCACTTTTGGAAAGGGTGGTGAAGTGGTGAGATTTTTGTTGATTTGGAATGCCATCTGTGATATTTGTATTCCCTTCATGTGCCTGTGACACCAGGATAAAAGGAAGCGTGGTCACCAGAATAGGATGCCATAGACAATAATAAAAGCATGAGAGAGCCTCTGATCCTTCCCAACTCCACTTATTTTATTTTTTATTTTTTTGCTGTGTCTAGGACAGAAAGTGGCATAAACAACCAAAAAACATGCCAGAGGTTCTAAAACCTCCCCCGAAACCCTGTCAGGTTTTTATTGCGGTCTGTGCCCCTATTAGGGAGATTCGCCCCTTTTATTGTCCTGTTTGCCATCATCATTGAAAGTGAAAGTAAAAGGAAATCCCAAACTTTGGATTGTCACCAGTAGAGGGATAAAGAGCAAATCTTCCAATGGGGACACTAGTTCTGGTGACAATGAGGGATTTCCAAACTTTACCAGAACTAAAAAAAAACCCACTGCCAACTCATCCAGGGGCATCAGTGTTTGGGCATAAAAAAAGTTGACGCATGTAAACGTGCTTAAACCCTAGACGCTTTTAGCGCTTGAGCTTTACATCATTTCAATGGCCAGAATAAATTAGCCAATTAAATTAATTAATGCCCAATCGCTCAACATGCCATGCCAGAGGGAAAAGGCGTCTAGGAGAGAGAGCAAAATGCCCAGTGTGCACAAGGCCTACTTTTAGCTGTGGCCGGCTTTAAACCACTTGCCGACCAGCCTATAGTAAAAATGCATTTGACTTTGAATACCAGGGTTATGGCAGCAGCTATCTAACCATAGTAAATATTTGTTTTTGCTATAGCAAAAGTTAAACCACTAAGTTTACCACTTTTAACCACTTGCTTACTGGACACTTAAACCCCCCTCCTGTCCAGACCAATTTTCTGCTTTTAGCGCTGTCGCACTTTGAATGACAATTACGCAGTCATACTACACTGTACCCAAATGACATTTTTATCATTTTTTCCCCACAAATAGAGCTTTCTTTTGATGGTATTTGATCACCTCTGCGGTTTTTAGTTTTTGTCAAAAAAATTGAAAAAGACAGAATTAAAACAAAAAAAATTATATTTTTTTAAATATTTTGTTATAAAATTTTGCAAACAGGTAATTTTTCTCCTTCGTTGATGTACGCTGATGAGGCGGCACTGATGGGCACCAATAGGTGGCAGTGATGGGCACTGATGGGTGGCAGTGATGGGCACTGATTGCTTAAACTGATGGCAGCACTGCTAGGTGGCACTGATTGGCACCACTGGTGGGCACTGATAGGTGGCACTTGTGGGCATTGATAGGTGGCACTTGTGGGCATTGATAGGTGGGCACTGGCATGTGGCAATGGCAGGTGGCACTTGCAGGCACAGATGAGGCATATGTGCCTCCTTCCTCTTCGGGACTGATGTCCCTTTGACATAGGGGCGGCACAGTGGTGCAGTGGTTAGCACTCTCGCCTAGCAGTAAAAAAGGGTCGCTGGTTCGAATCCCAACCACGACACTACCTGCCTGGAGTTTGCATGTTCTCCCTGTGCCTGCGTGGGTTTCCTCTGGGTACTCCGGTTACCTCCCACACTCCAAAGACATGCTGGTAGGTTAATTGGCTTCTGTCCAAAATTGGCCCTAGTATATGAATGGGGACCTTGGATTGAGGGTAGGGACTGATGTGAGTGTGCGATGTACAGGGTTAGGGACAAGGGTCAGGGTTGTAGACACACACTCACTCAGGTTGAACTGGATGGACTGGTGTCTTTATTCAACCTTACTATCTATGACCATAAGCCGATGATCGGCTTTTTTTTCCTCCTCGCACTGTCAGCGTGAGGAGAAAAAAAAAGATCACCGAGCTTTTGTTTACATCATGTGATCAGCTGTCATTGGCTGACAGCTGATCACATGGTAAGGGGCCGGGACCGATGCGCGTGCACAGGGCAGGACGTCCCATGACGGCCTCCCGGAAATTGAGGTCCGCGCTGTGGCCGTCATTCGGCTATGGCCCGAACCTCAAGTGGTTAATCAGTTAAGGGCCAGCCGCCACAGTTATACTGTGGCAGGTTGGCTTTCCTGGGCGAATGGGCATCATTGTACGTCGGTCGCTTTAAGACCACTAAGGGGCACGCGGTGCGACGCCAGAGCCGATGCACACTTGGCCGGTGGCCGGGATGTCCGCCGGCCACCATAGCAAAAAGTAAAAAATATTGGGGTTTTTTTTCAAAATTGTTGGTCCTTTTTTGTTTATAGCGCAAAAAAAAAAAAGGCAGAGGTGATCAAATACCACTAAGAGAAAGCTCTATTTTTGGGCATAAAAGGACCGTGCAGTTAAAGCGTCGCAGTGCCGTATCACAAAAAATGGCCTAGTCATAAAAGGGGGGAAAATCCTTCCGGTCCTTAAGTGGTTAAAGGTAAATGAGAGATTTGGGGGTCTTTTTGACCCCAGATCTTTCAATAAAGAGGACCTGTCATACTTATTTCTATTACAAGGGATGTTTACATTCCTTGTGATAGGAATAAAAGTGATTGAAAAATAAATAAATAGACAGTGTAAAAATAAAAAGTAAAATAAATAAGAGAAAAAAATGTTTAAAGCCCCCCATTCCCCCCGTGCTCGCACGCAGAAGTGAACACACGGGTAAGTCGCACAAGCAAATGTAAACATTGTTCAAACCACACGTGTTCGTCGTGAACGTTAGAGCGAGAGCAATAATTCTAGCAGAAGACCTCCTCTGTACCTCTAAACTGGTAAGCTGTAAAATAAATAAATAAATAAAGTTTTACCTATGGAGATTTTAAAGTATCATAGTGTAGCAATAACTCTCGGTGGAGCTGCTGGTTTATAGCGGGCTGTTACCGTCACCTTCGTTACCTCTATTTCACCAGAACCGGGTCTAGGGTCCGTTGAGCTTAATACCAAACAATGTAGGCACCGGACACTTGAGTATCTTTTCCAATGCTTTAATTAACATAAACTGAAGGAAGTAGCAGGAAAGAGGTATAAGAAGAGTTGCAGGGAAGTTCAAATACCTTTTCTTAGTGTAGTATTAGGAATTGGAATCTTGTGGATGAATGTACTCTCCTTTTAGAGTTGAATCTTTGCCCGCCCGGATAGGTTTCTCTCACTAACCTAGCAGCCAGTACGTAGCACGAACAAAAGTCTCTGCCACAGACTTGAATGGAATAGAAACCCGTACGATCCTCTGCCACAGGATGTAATGGTTTAGGATGACTAGGACCCCCATGCGTATGAGAATGAGATCAAGCGACAATTGGATGATGATACAGTGTATAAACCTCTACAATCGGATCCCACATGGAGTATTAGAAAGATCTTGGAGAGTATTGTAAAACCAGCATTTAAAGAAGGGTTAATTTCACACGATCTGTATGAGTTTTTGTTACCAACACATACCCGTATCCCGGTCTTGTACATACTCCCCAAGATCCATAAGGACAAACATTCCCCACCGGGACGCCCGATTGTATTGGGGAGGGATTCGATTTTTGTACCCACGGCCAAATTATTGGATAGAGTGCTATCACCTTTGGTGAAAACCACCCCATCCTACATCAAGGACTCTGGTGACTTTCTGACCAAAATTAGGGACCTACCACAAATTCAAGATGAATGTATCCTTGTCACTTGGGATGTAACAAGTCTATACACATCAATTCCTCATGTGGCCGGCATTGAAGCAGCGTTGAGCCTAATCAAGAACTGTCATGAGTACTCAGAAGCTCAGATTGCCTTTTTTGAAAAGCTATTTAAGTTGATCTTATATAATAACTATTTTCTTTTCAGGGATCGGTACTATGTGCAACTGACGGGGGTTGCCATGGGTTCCAATGTTGCCCCGCCATATGCTTGTTCATTTATGCATGATTTTGAGCAGAAACATATTTTTGTCAATGATACTTTTCGGGAACATTGCACCACTTGGTGGCGCTATATAGATGACATTTTTGCCATATGGCGGGGCAACATTGAATCACTCAAAACCTTTGATGAGATGATTAATAGTATTTCACCAAATATTCAGTTCAAAATCCATATCGGCGGAGATTCAGTCCCCTTTCTAGATATACGGGCATACACAAAACAAGGACGGATTGAAACTGATATATACACTAAACCCACAGACAGGAACCAATTACTAAGATATGACAGCTAAGACACCGATCTACGATTTATGGTGCTAGAAGAGATTCCTCATGATAAAAGAGGGGGTGATAGGATTTTGAAATTGAAAAGACGTGAAGTTTGGTGGATTAATAAATTACAGTCCTTGCATCCTGATGGTATGAACAGGGATTATGATTTATATTTATTTGTGTAGAAGTTTTTGGTACGAGATTGAAAAGAAGTTACGATTATATTTTGAATATATTGTATTTTCTTTAGATCGATCACAAAGAGCTCCCGTTGGGAAGACTAGATAGCAGAATATCAACTGGAGTCTATGAAGAAATTTGAGACATGAACAAGAATATTAACACATGTATATTTGCGATAAATATTTGGAAAGACCTAATTAATTAAGTGAGAGAATCTAGTCAGTTCATAATAATATGCTGATGATACATGATACATAATAGTATGAATCTGTTGTAAATATTTCTTTATTAGGAAATCTAGGATGGTTTACTGGAATTAGATTTATGCAGTAGGGTTAAATGCTTGAATGTTTATAGGTGGTTTGTGTAGGATAATTAGTTAAGTGAACACAGGTGTGTACTGGACTGGGTGTTGATAAGAGAACATAGTGTGGTTTGGCTTTTCACACACAGCATGAAAAGCCTGACGAAGAGCGACTTGCGCTCGGAACTGTACAGTGGCTTGCTTATTTTGAATCATGTAATGGAATAATTTTCAGTAAAAGGACACTTTTTGCATCAAAGCATCGTTCCACGTGTTTTTCCTATCCTTTATGGTGGAAGTTTGGGAGTCCACCCTGACGGTGCCTTGATTGAACAAGGATATCAAGAGAAGAGGGTAACCCACCTGATGTTTATATATATATATATATATATATATATATATATATATATATATATAGAATGTTTGGGGGTTCTAAGTAATTTTCTAGCAAAAAATACTGATTTAAACTTTTAAACAAAAAGTTCCAGTAATGGAGTATTGCTTGTCGCTGTCCATGGTGCTGAATATCGGCCGTGTGTAACTGAAGCCAAGTGTATGAACCTCTCATCATTCCTGCAGCTTCCATCCAGGAAGGAGGAAGCCAACTGTACAACTGTCACCAACTGTGCCCAAATGTGCTCTCACACCTATCCATACGATCATTTAATTGATGCAGCTAAAATGATTGAAATCATAAATAACAGACTCTCCATTCAAGTGATTCAGTAAAATATCGACTGATTTATAGACAAGTGGCCAACGGAATGTTATTAATCGTTTTTGATGTATCTAATGACATAGGTGTCAGACAATCCATCATAATACAGATCAATTAAATGACCATTTTCAATGTATTGTTTCCGATTAGGGTTGCCACCTCATCCCTTTAAAACTGAACACATATTAATTACACAGGTTCTGTGGCTGATTAAGGTGATAATTAAACTCACTTGGTGCCTTATCTGCATGAAATTAGCCTCAGAACCTGTGTAATTAATATGTGTTCGGGTTTAAAGGGATGAGGTGGCAACTCTGTTTCCTATAGATTTAATTTATTCACTGATACGTTGTATGATTCAATATTTTAATCGATGATGAATCACTTATTTGAGATTGCTCATATCAAGATTGATTACAAACTCAAAAATGTTTGGCCAACTTTACAGAAAAAAAAAGGTGTCAGCCTGCATCTAAACTGTCGCTCCTCATAAAAGTAATCCCCTTTGGAACCACTTTACAAGCAGTGTGGATGTAATATGATGCCTCCTCACCACCTATTTTAACCTCATAATTGCTGCATAAATGCGTATTTCGGGGTATTTGCAAACTTTGTTCATTTGCTTTAATGGGTCCTGTCCGGTGGGGTTGCTGCCTGCTGAGCGTGGCATGTTGGATCAGTTTTGCCACAAGCACATCATGCAGCATTGCGACCATGGCACATGAATGCCCCTGTTCGCTGGCATTGCATCTTAGGGAGGGGGGCAGCTGGGGGGTACAAACAGCCATGTAATTTTAATGCCCCTCCAACCACAAGTCCAAACAATCCCTTAGCCTTTAGCAATTTTAAATCTTGCAACGCGAACACCTCTTACAGTGATGACTGTTGCCTCTACATGGCAAGGGGAGGGAAATGTCCCTAATGGGACACAGACAGCAAAATAAATACATAAATAAATATATATACTCTTGTAGGTGAAGGGAAGTGTAGGCTTACAGTTTAGCCTAACTATAGTACTACATATCTGCCAGAAGATGGCACTGACACACCTTCTCTATAGAATGTTTGCACTAAACAGGGAAAGGATGTTAAAGGAAGAGAGAGAGAGAAGAGAGAGAAAAGAGAGAGAGAGAGAGAGAGAGAGAGAGAGAGAGAGAGAGAGAGAGAGAGAGAGAAGAGTGAGAGAGAGAGAGAGAGAGAGAGAGAGAGAGAGAGAGAGAGAGAGAGAGAGAGAGAGAGAGAGAGAAGAGAAGAGAAGAGAAGAGAAGAGAAGAGAAGAGAAGAGAAGAGAAGAGAAGAGAAGAGAAGAGAAGAGAAGAGAAGAGAAGAGAAGAGAAGCGAAGAGAAGAGAAGAGAGAGAGCACATTTTGTGGAAACTGTGAAAGATAAGCAGTTGTAGGATGGATTGTTACAAAAAGATGCTCATAAATACAGCAGCCTTTTCTATGGACAGTCAGCCTGTGTCTCCAAGTTTGCATGCTTTATTGGTTAATATTATTAGCTGCTATAATGGAATTTTGAAAAAGAAAGGTTTCATAATGCAATAAATATTCCTGAAGAAGCGATGTCTTGCATTATATATATTGTAGTAGAAAAAAAAAAAAAAAAAAAGAAAAAAAAAAAAAAAAAAAAAAAAATATATATATATATATATATATATATATATATATATATATATATATATATATACAGTATATATACAGTTGTGCTCATATGTTTACATACCCTGGCAGAATATATGATTTCTTGGCCATTTTTCAGAGAATATGAATGATAACACAAAAACATTTATTTCACTCATGGTTAGTGTTTGGCTGAAGCCATTTATTATCAATCAACTGTGTTTACTCTTTTTAAATCATGATGACAACAGAAATTACCCAAATGACCCTGATCAAAAATTTACATACCCTGGCGATTTTGGCCTGATAACATGCACACAAGTTAAGACAAAAGGGTTTGAATGGCTATTACAGGTAACCATCCTCACCTGTGATCTGTTTCCTTGTAATTAGTGTGTGTGTATAAAAGGTCAGTGAGTTTCTGGACTCCTGACAGACCCTTGCATCTTTCATCCAGTGCTGCACTGACGTTTCTGGATTCTGAGTCATGGGGAAAGCAAAAGAATTGTCAAAGGATCTGCGGGAAAAGGTAGTTGAACTGTATAAAGCAGGAAAGGGATATAAAAAGATATCCAAGGAATTGAGAATGCCAATCAGCAGTGTTCAAACTCTAATCAAGAAGTGGAAAATGAAGGGTTCTGCTGAAACCAAACCAAGGTCAGGTAGACCAACTAAAATTTCAGCCACAACTGCCAGGAAAATTGTTTTTGGATGCAAAGAAAAACCCACAAATAACTTCAGGTGAAATACAGGACTCTCTGAAAACAGGTGGTGTGGCTGTTTCAAGATGCACAATAAGGAGGCACTTGAAGAAAGATGGGATGCATGGTCGAGTCGAAAGCCATTACTACGCAAATGCCACAACTTATCCCGCTTACAATACCCCAAACAGCACAGAGACAAGCCTCAAACCTTCTGGCACAAAATAATTTGGAGTGATGAGACCAAAATTTAGCTTTTTGGCCGCAACCATAAAAGCTACATTTGGAGTGGAGTCAACACGGCCTATGATGGAAGGTACACCATTCCTACTGTGAAACACGGAGGTGGATCACTGATGTTTTGGGGATGTGTGAGCTACAAAGGCACGGGAAATTTGGTCACAATTGATGGCAAGATGAATGCAGTATGTTATCAAAAAATACTAGAGGAACATTTGCATAAATCAGCCAGGAAGCTGCGCATGGGACGTACTTGGACATTCCAACATGACAATGATACAAAACACAAGGCCAAGTCCACCTGTCATTGGCTACAGCAGAATAAGGTGAAGGTTCTGGAGTGGCCATCTCAGTCTCCTGATCTCAACATCAATGAGCCACTCTGGGGAAATCTCAAACGTGCAGTTCATGCAAGACAGCCCAAGAATTTACAGGAACTGGAGGCTTTTTGCCAAGAGGAATGGGCAGCTTTACCATCTGAGAAGATAAAGAGCCTCATCCACAAATACCACGAAAGACTTCAAGCTGTCATTGTTAAAGGGGGCAATACACGGTATTAAGAACTGGGATATGTAAAATTTTGATCAGGGTCATTTGGGTAGTTTCTGTTGTCATTGTGATTTAAAAAGAGTAAACACAGTTGATTGATAATAAATGGCTTCAGTCAAACACTAACCATGAGTGAAAGAAAATTTTTTGTGTTGTTCATATTCTCTGAAAAATGGCCAAGAAATCATAAATGCTGCCAGGGTATGTAAACTTATGAGCACAACTGTATATATATATTTATATGTATATCATAAATGTATGACTTTATATTTGTATATATTTTTCTTCTATTGTTTAATACATTTGAGTGCAGCAACTCCAGACTTTTTTTTTAATATGTGGCCTGTAGGAGGGCCTGATTGCATGCACCCTGAAGACAGCTGAGTGCTGTTTGCCTCACCTGGATATATATATATATATATAAAGATAGATATATAGATATCTCTCTCTCTCTCTCTCTCTCTCTCTCTCTCTCTCTCTCTCTCTCTCTCTCTCTCTCTCTCTCTCTCTATATATATATATATATATATATATATATATATATATATATATATATATATATATATATATACCATAAATAAATAGATATAAAGAAAGGGAAGCACATACTGATTTTGTTGTAAACAAAAGTATTTGTCTACAGAAATTCTAACACCTAAAACATAGACATATTGGAGTTTTGGCGAGCTGAGAACACAGTGTTGTAATACTCAAGTTGTACACAAGGTGGCAACATTAGACAAAAGATAACACCATATCATGTCTCAGTACTACATTGCTCAGAGCTTGGTAGTTCCTACTGCTATTGCATAAAAATGCTTAGTGGGGCTAGAAATATTCAACATGGCAATCAGTTATAGTATTAAAACAGACATCGATACAAATTTTCAAGCTGATTTTTCTATGCATTCTGACTCATTGTATGACTTATAGTGGATTGTAAAGCCATTTTTTTATTTTTTAATAACAAACATGTTATACTTACCTGCTCTGTGTAATTGTTTTGCACAGAGCAGCCCCGATCCTCCTCTCCTGGGATCCCCCACCAGCGTTCTTGACTCCCCCTCTTATCCGATTGCCCCATAGCAAACTGCTCTCTATGGGGGCACGCATGCAGGCTAGATTGTGCACCTGTAACGGTAACAACAATTATGTCAGAGCTGATTAGCTCTGATTGGCCACAGGCAAAGTCACCTGTCCTGTAGGCGACTTCAAGTAAGTCGCTCAAAGTCACGTTGAAGTTGCCTCCAAATCACTTTGCAAAGTCGCACTATAAGTTGGGTTGCCACTGTGTGAACCAGAACTTACAGGCTTTGATTGGCAGAAATAGGATTGCTACTGAATCGAGAGAGAGAGAGAGAGAGAGAGAGAGAGAGAGAGAGAGAGAGAGAGAGAGAGAGAGAGAGAGAGAGAGAGAGAGAGAGAGAGAGAGAGAGAGAGAGAGAGAGAGAGAGAGAGAGAGAGAGAGAGAGAGAGAGAGAGAGGAGAAGAGAGAGAGAGAGAGAGAGAGAGGAGAGGAGGGAGAGAGAGAGAGAGAGAGAGAGAGAGAGAGAGGGGGGGGGGGGGGAGAGAGAGAGGGAGAGAGAGGGGGAGAGAGAGAGGGGGAGAGAGGGAGAGAGAGGGAGAGAGAGAGAGAGAGAGAGAGAGAGAGAGAGAGAGAGAGAGAGAGAGAGAGAGAGAGAGAGAGAGAGAGAGAGAGAGAGAGAGAGAGAGACAGAGAGAGAGAGAGAGAGAGAGAGAGAAGGAGAGAAGAGGAGAGAGAGAGAGGAGAGAGAGACAGAGAGAGAGAGAGAGAGAGAGAGAGAGAGAGAGAGAGAGAGAGAGAGAGAGAGAGAGAGAGAGAGAGAGAGAGAGAAGCGCTGCTCTCTGAATGGTGTCTATGCCAACTGCCAAGTGTGTGACCTCCTGTATTCACAATGCAGCAGCTCAGCATAAGACCTGGGAGCAGTGGAGATCATTTGGTCCCAAAAAGTGTCAAAAGTGTCCAATCTGTCCGCTACAATGTCGTGGTCCCGCTAAAATTCGCTGATCATCGCCATTACTAGTAAAAAAAATAATGAATATTAAAAAATGCCATAAATCTATCCCCTATTTTTGTAGACGCTATAACTTTTGCGCAAACCAATCAATATACGCTTATTGCTATTTTTTATCAAAAATATGTAGAAGAATACATATCAGCCTAAAACTGATGAAGAACTTATTTTTTTTATTTGTTTTTTTTTTAAGGGCTGTTACTGATTAATTTTAGCTGATTTAGCACCGTTATTATGGCAACGGCCGAAGCCGGACATAGTGGGGCATGGCTAGGACGTCACACGTCATAAACTCAGCTCACCATGCCCATAATCTCAGCCTCACCGAGCCCATAATGCAGTCTCATCGTGCCCATAATCGCAGCCTTACCGTGCCCATAATGCAGTCTCACTGTGCCCATAATGCAGTCTCACCGTGCCCATAATCTCAGACTTACTGTGCCCATAATCGCAGCCTCACCATTCCCATAATGAAGTCTCACTGTGACCATAATCGCAGCCTCACCGCCATCATAATGCTGTCTCACCATGCCCATAATCGCAGCTTCGCCGTGCCTATAATCGCGGCCTTACCGTGCCCATAATGCTGTCTCACTGTGCCCATAATCGCAGCCTCGCCGTGCCCATAATGCAGTCCCACCATGCCCATAATCGCAGCCTCACTGTAGTCAGTGCCTGTGCCTGGATTACACAGTCTGCGGGCATCTACCGCTGTGTGTCTCGGAGCTGAGTGTGAAAACTTTGGCCGCGCTGTGAGAAAAGTCCCGCCCTCCTCCTAGATCAGCTCGTGTGATAGACAGAACACTGCGTCTATAGACAGAACACTGCGCCTATCACACGTGCTGATCTAGGAGGAGGGCGGGACTTTCTCACAGCGCGGCCAAAGTTTTCACACTCAGCTCGGAGACACACAGCGGGAGATGCCCGCAGACTGTGTATGACATATAGTGGAGGAGGAGGGAGCAGAGCGCTGCGCTGCAGCCACAGCTTGGCCCAAAGCGGCCCCAGGGCAGGCAGCCTATCAATCAAAAAAATTTTGATCGATCAAAAAAATTAACGATTAATTGAGGAATTAATCGTTAATTTCCGCAGCCCTAGTTTTTTTGGATATTTATTATAGCAAAAAGTAAAAAATATTGTTTGTTTTTTTTAATTGTCGGTCTATTTTTGTTTATAGCGCAAAAAATAAAAAACGCAGAGGTGATCAAATACCACCAAAAGAAAGCTAATTTTATTTGGGCTCAACAGCTCATGACCGCGCAATTGTCAGTTAAAGCAGCGCAGTGCCGTATCGCAAAAAATGGCCTGGTCATTAAGGGGGGAAATCTTCTGGGGCTGAAGTGGTTGATGCATTAGGTGTGTTAATGAGTGCTTCAATTTATTTGCACATCTAAATGGGCCCTAAAGTGATGGGCAGGCAATAAACCTTTTTTAACCTTTCCTGAATGAGAAGTGAACAATGGCAGCCTCCATGTTTTTGGAAAAGGTTTCCTCCAAAGCAGTGGTCTCCAAACTCAGGTCAAGTGAGGCCCTTTGCCTGCCTTTATCCTGCCCTTGGGGCACCATTCCTTTTACTGACACCAATGATGGGGCACCATTCCTCCAACTGACACCAATTATGGGGCCCTAGGTGTGCGCAGGAGGTGTGACGGGTGTGCCTGGGAACACCCTAATCCAGGGGTTAGCAACCTGTCAATCACGGGAGGAGAGGCGTTTACAGGATCTGATCTGTATTTTTCTCCTGAAACCACTGAAAGTCTGCTTCTCTTCCTCTCCCGGTCGCTGGCATTTAGCGGCTGGAGGAAGAAAATACAGTGGATCAGTACAAGTTTATGCCACCCCCGCCGCTCATACTGTCCCTGTTCCTCTTCTTTTTTTCAATAGCAATCACTCACCATGCTCATTCATAACTGAAGCATAGTAAACTGTTTTTTTTATGCAATATGGATACCTAGTGGTGTACTGTACGCTGATAGTATACAGAACACCCCCCAGAAATGTCATTTCCTGCTTGTGCGATAGATTTTGGGCATCCCCTGCAGCATAATGTCGTACATTGCACATTGCATGGCTAAACTGTGTTTACTATGCTTCAGCTTGTGAATGAACAGGAAGCTGCTCAGCACAGAGCGCTTCCTATTCATTCACTGTCCAGTGCAGCTGAGGCTGCAGAGAAAGAGACTGGGAAATCTCTGTCCTCAAAAGTGAGACATCAGGGGCTGTTTAGACCCTGATATTTAATCTTAGACCCCCAACAGGGCTCCTAAAAAATAAAAAAATAAAAATAATAGAAAACTACTGGCACCGTCCACTGCCCCACTAACACCGTCCAGGTTTTAATACATTTTAAAATGTTTGTTTACATTCATTTATAAGAGTGTGTGTGTGTTTTTTAATAATAATAATAATATATATATATATATATATATATATATATATATATATATATATATATATATATACACTACCGTTCAAAAGTTTGGGGTCACCCAAACAATTTTGTGTTTTCCATGAAAAGTCACACTTATTCACCACCATACGTTGTGAAATGAATAGAAAATAGAGTCAAGACATTGACAAGGTTAGAAATAATGATTTGTATTTGAAATAACATTGTTTTTACATCAAACTTTGCTTTCATCAAAGAATCCTCCTTTTGCAGCAATTACAGCATTGCACACCTTTGGCATTCTAGCTGTTAATTTATTGAGGTAAGCTGGAGAAATTGCACCCCACGCTTCTAGAAGCAGCTCCCACAAGTTGGAATGGTTGGATGGGCACTTCTGGCGTACCATACGGTCAAGCTGCTCCCACAACAGCTCAATGGAGTTCAGATCTGGTGACTGTGCTGGCCACTCCATTACCGATAGAATACCAGCTGCCTGCTTCTGCTGTAAATAGTTCTTGCACAATTTGGAGGTGTGTTTAGGGTCATTGTCCGGTTGTAGGATGAAATTGGCTCCAATCAAGCGCTGTCCACTGGGTATGGCATGGCGTTGCAAAATGGAGTGATAGCCTTCCTTAGCTTTTACCCTGTACAAAGCTCCCACCTTACCAGCACCAAAGCAACCCCAGACCATCACATTACCTCCACCATGCTTAACAGATGGCGTCAGGCATTCTTCCAGCATCTTTTCATTTGTTCTGCGTCTCACAAACGTTCTTCTTTGTGATCCAAACACCTCAAACTTGGATTCATCCGTCCACAACACTTTTTTCCAGTCTTCCTCTGTCCAATGTCTGTGTTCTTTTGCCCATCTTAATCTTTTTCTTTTATTGGCCAGTCTCAGATATGGCTTTTTCTTTGCCACTCTGCCCTGAAGCCCAAAATCCCGCAGCCGCCTCTTCACTGTAGATGTTGACACTGGTGTTTTGCGGGTACTATTTAATGAAGATGCCAGTTGGGGACCTGTGAGGCGTCTGTTTCTCAAACTAGAGACTCTAATGTGCTTATCTTCTTGCTTAGTTGTGCAACGCGGCCTCCCACTTCTTTTTCTACTCTGGTTAGAGCCTGTTTGTGCTGTCCTCTGAAGGGAGTAGTACACACCGTTGTAGGAAATCTTCAATTTCTTTGCAATTTCTCGCATGGAATAGCCTTCATTTCTAAGAACAAGAATAGACTGTCGAGTTTCAGATGAAAGTTCTCTTTTTCTGGCCATTTTGAGCGTTTAATTGACCCCACAAATGTGATGCTCCAGAAACTCAATCTGCTCACAGGAAGGTCAGTTTTGTAGCTTCTGGAAGGAGCTAGACTGTTTTTAGATGTGTGAACATGATTGCACAAGGGTTTGCTAATCATCAATTAGCCTTCTGAGCCAATGAGCAAACACATTGTACCATTAGAACACTGGAGTGATAGTTGCTGGAAATGGGCCTCTATACACCTATGTAGATATTGCACCAAAAACTAGACATTTGCAGTTAGAATAGTCATTTACCACATTAGCAATGTATAGAGTATATTTGTTTAAAGTTAGGACTAGTTTAAAGTTAGCTTCATTTAAAAGTACAATGCTTTTCCTTCAAAAATAAGGACATTTCAATGTGACCCCAAACTTTTGAACGGTAGTGTATATATATATATATATATATATATATATACATATACACATTTGAGCTTTGGAGTGCACACCCAAATGCAATAGGCTGTGCACACCTATGGATGGGATACTATTCCTCCCAATGACACCAACAATGGGACACAATGCTGACCACTGACACCAACAATGGGGCACTATTCCACCCAATAACACCAATGATGAGACACAATGCTTACCACTGACACCAACGATACGGCACTATTCCTCCCACTGACACCAAGAATTGGGCATATGTCCTCTCACTGACACCAACAAAGGGGTAAAATTCCTCCTAATGACACCAGTGATGGAGCGCTATTCCTACTACTGACGCCAACAATGAGGCATTGTTTACTCCCGCTGACACCAGGACATTGTCTACTCCCACTGGCCTCAGTTCGGCCTCTCCCCACAGTCTGAAGGATAGGATATTCGCTCTTTGTTTAGAGAGTTTGGAGACCTCTAGTCTAAAATAAGAGTGCCCCTTGATGTTAACACAGCTTTTTTCACATAGGTTGCCAAGTGTGGCAGAATGTGTTACGTCACCATTAACCTGTAAACCCAGGGAACCCCGGGGCCCAGATCCCAGCCGATACAAGGGCACAGTACAAGGGACAACACCCCGATGTAGAAGGAGGCTAGGTGTACCTTCTATTTTCATCATTGGGTAGCAGTATACTGCATTCTCTGGAATATCGAAGCTTAATATAAAAAAAGAATTAAATGCACACAGATGAACACTTATCCCTTAATGCTTTGCAAAAACTTAATGAATCTGGGGAATAGTGTTTACTGGAGCAAATTTATGAATCTAGAAATTAAAGGCTGATAAGAATCTCAATGTACCTCTTGTGACGTACACTGCAAATGTGTTATGCAGAACCTCTGAAGACCACTTAACCCTTGATTGTACTTAAATGAGGATATTGGCTAAATGAGGTCATCCCTCACTTTTTCTGCATGAGCAGAACACAGAAGACTGGCAGTTATCCTTCTGTTTGATCTCTACGCTGCATGGATGCCACACATAATTCTGCACTGTTGCTCCTGGCTGTGCGGGGCTCTGCCAATGCCCAGCAGCCATGTGCAATGCATGATATTATGTTGCAGGGGATGCCCAAAATCTGACTCCTGGGGAAAATCAGTGAGCCAATCGCACAAGCAGGAAATTTCTGGGGACCGTTCTGTACCCTATCTGTGCACAGAACACATCCAGGTAGCCATATTGCATTTTACAAAAAAAAATACAGTGCTGCAGATTGAAAATTAAAGGTCATTTTTAACAACTTCATGAACGGGCACTTTCACCCCCTTCCTGCCCAAGTCAATTATTTAGCTTTCAGCGTAGTTGCACTTTGAATGACAATTGGCCGCTCATGCAACACTGTACAGATATGACATTTTTATCATTTTTTTGGAGAGGTAGAGATTTCTTTTGGTGGTATTTATTCAACACTAAGTATTTTTTTTTTGCTAAACAAATGAAATAAGACCAAAAAGTTTGAACAAAAAAAACGTAGTTTCTGTTAAAATTTTTTGTAAATAAGTCATTTTTCTCCTTCACTGATGGGCACTGATATGTTGCACTGATGATGCAGCACTGATGGTCACTGATGAAGAGGCACCAATGAGGCATCACCGATGGGCACTGATAGTGGGCACTAATTGGACAGCACTGATTGACACTGGTAGGCGGCACTGATGAGGCTGCACTAATCGACAGTGATGAGGAGGCACCGATATGCAGCACTGATGGGCACTGATAGGTGGTACTAATGAGGCGGCACTGATTGGCACTAATGAGGCGGCATTGATCGGCACTGGTGGGCACCCGTGATGGGCACTGATAGGCACCACTAATGGGCACTGATTGACACTGATGGGGCTGCACAGATGATCAGTGCCCTGATTATTTGTGTAAATTTCCACTGTCATACTTGCCAGTTACCGTCTCTCTCCTCTCCTTACAGCGCGTAAGGATATGACAAGTTTGGTTACATGTGATCAGCTGTGTTTGGTAAACAGTCGCGGTGATTGGGCCTTTGCTGTGATATGTGATTAGCTGCATACAAAGGACACCACAATCAAGGAGCGCACGGGATGCATGCCCCGTAGGCCACGTTGAGGACGTGGTTCTGGGAGGACGTCCATGGGTGCCCTCCCAGAATGAGGGAGGGTGCCCTCCCTCGTTCTGGGCACCCCTATATATATATGTATATATATATATATATATATATATATATATATATATATACTGTATATTTATTTTAATTTAGTGGTGCCAGGACGGCTCTTGGAGTACAGTGTTAATTTTGGCAGCACATTTCGATTTAGTTTTAGTCTTTTGACTGAAACACTATTTTAGTTTTAGTCCCATTTTAGTCCTCCGTAATTGTTTTAGTTTTAGTCATTTTTAGTCAACTTAGGCCTCTTTCACACGAAGGATCCGTATGTCCGTTTTTCATCCTTCCGTTTTCGGATGAAAAACGGACATACATGTATCCCTATGGAGCGTCGGATGTCAGCGGTGACATGTCCGCTGACATCCGACCCGCTCCGATCCGAAAAGTGTAACGGAGGAAAAACCTACTTTTCCATCCGTTTTCGGATCGGATCGGGTGACGACGGACACTACGGTCCGTCATCATCCGATCCCCCCATAGGGGAGAGCGGCGCTTTGACAGGTCCGTAGCTGCACAGTGTGCGGCGACAGACCTGTCATCTTTCTGCTCAGCGGGGATCGGCGGAGCTATCCCCGCTGAGCAAGCGGGTGTTCACGGGGCGGATCATCACTGATCCGCCCCGTGTGAAAGAGCCCTAAATCTCCAGTACATTTTAGTTGACTAAAATAATTTTAGTCAACTAAAATCTAATTGGTTAAGTCACATTGTAATGCATAGTTTAAGCATTTCTCTACAATTTCCAAACTCCTTATATGCTCCTGAAGTGAAAAATCGAATAACATGGTGTTATTTATGGCAGTGGTCATCAACCCTGTCCTCAGGGCCCACTAACAAGCCAGGTTTTTTGTATTACCTTGGGGAGATGCAGACTAGAATACTGCAATCACTGAGCAGCAAATGATATCACCTGTCATGTATTTCACTTATCTTGCAAATCTGGCCTGTTAGTGGGCCCTGAGGACAGGAGTTGATGACCACTGATATAAGGTATTAAATCGGAGTTCCACCCAAAAGTGGAACTTCCACTTGTATGCTTCCTCCGGCGACATATTTGGCACCTTTCAGGGGTCCCCTTCCCAACTTTCGCAGCCTGATCTCCCGGAAGTTTGATCTCCCCCCTCCTCCTTCCTCCGCCGCCGGGCCAGTTAGAAAGCGCAGTGCGCTTAGCGCATGCGCAGTAGGGAACCAACACTGAAACCGAAAGGCTTCATTGCTTGGTTCTCTTACTACTAGGAATGGTGGCGGCAGCACCCGGGAGTCAATCCGAAGATCGTCGGGGGGGGGGGGGGGGGGTGACATCTCGGGCTCCCTGGACAGGTAAGTGCCCTAATATTAAAAGTCAGCAGCTACAGTATTTGTAGCTGCTGAATTTAATTTTTTTTTTGGCTGTACCTCCTCTTTAAGGTTTGAATATGCACTACAGACACAGATTTAGTCATTATATAAGGTCTTTAAGGTAAACCAAGTTTCATTACAAGAATATTGCTTTTTTTGACAGAAGAGTAACGTTAAATTAAAATAAATGGATAAAAACTTTTCGTGTGATGATGCCACCATGCACTGCACATTTACATGAACTTTTCTGCTTAAAGAAAATATATTATGTTTGGTGGGGTGTTTATGTATTCTTAAAGCTAAATACATTTTTTAAAGCATGGGTGCAAAAGCAGCTCTGGCAGCAAAAGGGTTAATCCAGCACAGATCAGACAGTACTGCTCTCCTGTAGTGGACAAGCTGTGAAGCCTATTGACAAGGAGCAGGTCCTCTTCAGGGGGCCTCTATATATCAGTATGTGAGTGTGTGGCAGTGTGTGAGAGGGTTAACTACACAGCCAAGCCCCCCGCCATCCTAATAGAACATCCCCCTTCAAGCTGCAGATAACAGCCATTGATGGTCTAACCTTCTGCAGACAGCCTCCTATCTACAAATGCTGGGCTCCCTCTAGAGGAAGCAGGTGGAGCTCCGTGGAAACCAGAAGTTCCTGAGGGTAAATGTCCCTGCCTCACATTTTCATTTTGTTTTTGTTTGTTAACGAAAACGGAATTGATTTTCGTCATAGTTTTCGTCAGTGGAAAATTATGACGAAAACCTTTTAGTTGACCAAATTAACACTGTTGGTGTACTGAGAATGTTACCTTCACCCAGACCTGGGCAGTGATCAATTTGGCTCCTCAGGGGGCTTCTTGTACTTTTTTTTTTTACAAAAATGACTCCTGGTACAGCAATACGGGTAAACATACCGACATGTCATCTAAGTCTAAGATACTCACATCAAACTCATTGAGGGCAGCGGCCAGCTCCCCAATTCCTGTGTGGCCCTGCTTCTCATCAGTGGGCGAGGTGGCCTGGGCAGCGTTGGAGATCCCTGCAATAGCCTCCTGCACTTGTTTGAATACATAGTCCCGGTTGGCCCTGGTGGCTGCCACATCCGCGTGGCGGAGGAAAGCTTGTGAGGCTGTGTACAGCATGGTGGCGTTCTTCTTCAGAGCTCCTCGAGCAGCTGCCATCTCATCCCTACAATGGGGGTCTTTGAGTTCCTGCAAGAGAAGAAGAAGGAGAACGTTTTACCGCAGAGGAGGAACATCAGAATGAAAGAATGCACTAGATCTGCTATTTATTACATTTACATTTTTGGTTTTGGGTTTAATAACGCTTTAAAGTGTGGTGCTGTATTTCATACCAAGTTACCAGCACAGGTGACCGAACCCAGAAAGCCTTCACCTCCCACCTGCATGCTCTGAGCCTCCACTTCTATAGGACCAGCGCTGAGCCAGTGAAATTGAGTTGTAATTTTATATAAATTAAATCTGTAATAAAACCAAAACCATCATCTCTGCGGCACTGGAATTGTCACTGTGGGCACCCGGCTGTGGCTTCACAGCCGGGCACGCACTGCGCTTGCGCGAGCCACGTGGTGCGGCTTAACTGGCTGGCCAATCATCTGGGACCTGTGACATGTCCCAGATGATTGCCCTGAGGGAGAGGGGAGAGGTGAACTTTCTTCTGGCGCCGCGGTGCGCTGGGAGGAAGTGGGAGCTGGATCCCTCTAAAAAAAAAGGTATCCGCTCCCCCCAAAAAAAAGACACGCCAAATGTGGCATGTCAGGGGGTCACCTTCCCTTAAAGCGGAAGTTGGGTGGAACTCCACTTTAAAGCAAACTGTTTTTTTTTTCTTTTAGGATAAAGGAAAATGATGTCCTCTCAGAACGCACCCAATCGGGTGACTGATCAGGACGCTGCTAGTACCATGTGATCGTTGCTGTGACCAATCACAGCAGATCACATGACAATTGTACACAACGAATGGCTTTGATTCATGCCATTCATTGTGTACTATTGTGTTAAACTCTGTGATTGGTCGCAGTGATCACATGGTACAGACAGGGCCAATCACAGCCCATCTGTAACATGTGATTAGCTGTTGCCAATCACAGCTAACCACAATAGAAAACATTGAATGAATCCATTTCATTTATTAAAAATGGCTGTTTATAACAGTTAAATTCACTGGTATAAGCAATCATAGCGTGTGAAAAAAAAAAAAATCCTGATCACTTCCACACCATATTGCTCTGGTCACAGCGTGTTAAAAAAAGAGTAAAAAAAAAAGATAAAACTGTAATAAAAAAAAGAAAGAAAAAAGAAAACAATTGAAAAGAAAATTATTTTTTACTGTCCCCAGTCAGTGTCCCCGATCACCGCCACACCAGTTATATAATGACATTGTACTGCACTGGTGACAGTATGTAAAAAAAATAAATAAACAATTGTGAAAAAAACATTTTTTTAAAAATTTCTCCATTTTCCAAAAAATTGTGACAAAAAAATGACAAAACTTGCCATGCCTCTTACTAAATACCCTGGACTGTCGAATTTCCAAAAATGAGTCATTTGGAGGATTTTTGGACTGTCCTGCCATTTTCCAGCCTTCAGTACATCAGGATTGATCGATTTAATAATATACACTGATTTGGGTTATTTTCACCAAAGAAGTGTAGCAGAATATATTTTGGCCTAAATTTATGAAGAAAGATCTTCATAAATCTTGGTCTTTTTTCGTTTTTTTAAACAAAAAAAATTAAAAAACCCAGTGGCGATTAAATGCCACCAAAAGAAAGGTCTATTTGTGTGAAAAAAAAAAATTATACAAATTTCATATGGGTATAGTGCTGCATGACCACGCAATTGTCAAGAAAAGTGTGACAGCGCTGAAAGCTGAACATTGGCCTGGTCGGGAAGGGGGTGAAAGTGCCCGGTATTGAAGTGGATAAGCACCCCTACCAGTGTTAAATGGTTTGTCCCATCCCTGCAAACTGATACATCTGGAAGAGGGTTTGTTCTTTTGAAAAACAAGAGACTTACTGGCTGGATCACCAGATGTAAATAAAAGAAAGAAAACCTAAAAAAGAAAACGAATGCAGCCCCCCACATCTAAGAATTGTTAAGCTGCAATAAAAGAAATGTTTGCTTTTGGATTTAATACTGCTTAAAGGCTCCATTTCCAAGGTATTCATTACCCACACTCATACACAGATCAACTCACATAGTAGTGTAGAGAAATTGAAAAAAAAATTGCACCCAAATCATTAAAGAAAGACTATGTCCTAATCATATTTCAGAACTAAATCTGTTGTCTGGACTGGTAGCCACTTCAGTGCCCTAATAAATCTCCATTTCTTGTATCAAACTGAATAACCGGCCCCAGTCCCTGACCAGGAGCCAGCCATATCATTTACCCTGTTTCCCCGAAAATAAGACCTAGTGTGAATGTCAGTGATGGCTGCAATATAAGCCCTACCCCCCAAATAAGCCCTAGTTAAAGTCCTTGTAGGTCTTATCTTCAGGGTAGGGCTTATTTTCGGGGAAACGGGGTAGGGCTTATTTGGGGGGTAGGGCTTATATTGCAGCCTTCACCGACAGTCACGCTAGGTCTTATTTTGGGGGAAACAGGGTATCTCAGGTATACTGACTCCCATGTTTCTATGGTAGTATGCTACATTTGCCTTGATCCCCCAACAGGGCGGCATCCATCAGTCCAAGGTCTTCTTTGTAAATACAGTTATCACCTTAGGCTCTGGTCACACTTGTGCGTTGCGGGAACGTCTGCAAAACCGCACACTTTTGCGCAACGCACATAAACACGCAGTTCTTTAGCAGATGCGTGGCAGTGCAATTAATTATTAATGCTTAATGGCACCTCCTACGCATCTTGGTAACACACCTGTGCTGGCACATGCCAAAATACACGGTAACAAAACACCATGCGTCTTGGTGCGGCACAATTTTTAGAAAGGGTGAGTCCCTTCTTTTGTGCATATCTCATGTGAACATAATAGGTTGCCCTAAACGCGATGCTTGAAACCGCGCAGAAACGCACAAAAAGTGCACGTGCGTGCTCAATCGCACTTGCATAGGTGTGAACGGAGCCTTAGTTCTGTACATTGGGGGTGATTTACTAAAATTGGAGAGTGAAAAGTCTGGTGCAGCTGTGCATGGTAGCCAATCAGCTTCTAGCTTGTTCTATTAAGTTTTGACTACAAAACCTGGAAGCTAATTGGTTTCTATGCAGAGCTGCAACAGATTCTGCACTCTCCAGGTTTAGTAAATCAATCCCTGTGTTTTATATTATATACTTCATACCAGTATACTCTATACCCTGTTTCCCCGAAAATAAGACCTAGCGTGATTGTCGGTGATGGCTGCAATATAAGCCCTACCCCCAAATAAGCTCTAGTTAAAGTCCTTATAGGTCTTATTATCCGGGTAGGGCTTATTTTCGGGGAAACAGGGTAGGGCTTATTTGGGGGTAAGGCTTATATTGCAGCCACCACTGACAATCACGCTAGGTCTTATTTTGGGGGAAACAGGGTACTTGCTGCTTTAAATTGTTTTACTACATAATGATCCATTTAGAACAATGCACTGTACATTACTTACTCCATACCGCTCTGCTCTGTACACCATGCATTATTTTCTCCATACTGTTCCACTTTATACAATGTGTTATAGTATATGTTATATACTTTACCCCAGTCCACTCTGTACACTGTGATATACATTATATACTCCATACTGTTTCACTCTGAACACTGTGATATACAGTGCCTTGAAAAAGTATTTATACCCTTTGGCATTTTCCACATTGTGTCATGTTACAACCAAAAACATACATTTATTTTATTGAGATTTTATGTGATAGACCAACACAAACTGGCACATAATTGTGAAGTGGGAGGAAAATGATAAATGGTTTTCAAAAATGTTCACAAATTAATATCTGAAAAGTGAGGCATGCATTTGTATTCAGCCCCCTTTACTCTGATACCCCTAACTAAAATCTAGTGGAACCAATTGCCTTCAGAAGTCACCTAATTAGTAAATAGAGTCCACCTGTGTGTAATTTAATCTCAGTATAAATACAGCTGTTCTGTGAAGCCCTCAGAGGTTTGTTAGAGAACCTTAGTGAACACACAGTATCACCAAGGCGAAGGAACATACCAGACAGGTCAGGGATAAAGTTGTGGAGAAGTTTAAAGCAGGGTTAGGTTATAAGAAAATATCCCAAGCTTTGAACATCTCACAGAGCACTGTTCAATCCGTCATCTGAAAATGGAAAGAGTATGGCACAACTGCAAACCTACCAAGACATGGCCGTCCACCTAAACTGACAGGCCGGGCAAGGAGAGCATTAATCAGAGAATGGGCCCATGGTAACTCTGGAGGAGCTGCAGAGATCCACAGCTCAGGTGGGAGAATCTACACCACAGGACAATTATTAGTCGTGCACTCCACAAATCTGGCCTTTATGGAAGAGTGGCAAGAAGCAAGATATTGTTGAAAGAAAGCCATAAGAAGTCAGTGTGCAGTTTGCGAGAAGCCATATGGGGGACACAGCAAACATGTGGAAGAAGGTGCTCTGGTCAGATGAGAGCAAAATTGAACTTTTTAGCCTAAAAGCAAAATGCTATGTGTGGCGGAAAACTAAAACTGCACATCACCCTGAATACACCATCCCCACCGTGAAACATGGTGGTGGCAGCATCATGTTTTGGGGATGCTTTTCTTCAGCAGGGACAGGGAAGCTGGTCAGAGTTGAAGGGAAGATGGATGGAGCCAAATACAGGGCAATCTTAGAAGAAAACCTGTTAGAGTCTGCAAAAGACTTGAGACTGGGCTGGAGGTTCACCTTCCAGCAGGACAAAGACCCTAAACATACAGCCAGAGCTACAATGGAATGGTTTAGATCAAAGCATATTCATGTGTTAGAATGGCCCAGTCAAAGTCCAGACCTAAATCCAAGACTGTTCACAGAGGCTCTCCATCCAATCTGACAGAGCTTGAGCGATTTAGCAAAGAAGCATGGGCAAAAATGTCACTCTCTAGATGTGCAGAGCTGGTAGAGACATCCCCAAAAAGACTTGCAGCTGTAATTGCAGTGAAAGATGGTTCTACAAAGTATTGACTCAGGGGGGCTGAATACAAATGCGCGCCACACTTTTCACATATTTAGTTGCAAAAAATGTTGAAAACCATTTATCATTTTCCTTCTACTTCATAATTATGTGCCACTTTGTGTTGGTCTATCACATAAAACCCCAATAAAATACATTTACATTTTTGGTTGTGACATGACAAAATGTGGAAAATTTTAAGGGGTATGAATACTTTTTCAAGGCACTGTACAGTATATACTTCATGCTGCTCCACTCTGAATACTGTGATGTACATTATATACTCTATACTGCTCCACTACCCATGACAAATATCATATTCTTCCATAATCCAACTCATGATTGGTTCTCTTCAAACCTAGCCGTGTTACAGATATTTGGCAGTTTACCTGTTGCCTCCTTGCAGCCACATAGTTGAGTTTGACCATTTCTTTGCCAAACTCTTTGAAGCGGTGAGCCAAATCTTGTTCATTGGTGGCACATTTCACAGCTTCAAGAGCTTCCTCCACCTAGGAGAAAAAGAATGATATGCAATGTTATTAGTTGGTTCACCAAACAAAAATCTCTTTGATGATACATATTATAAAAAGCGACTTCGATTACAACGAAGAAACGTTTTCATTTTGTCACCTTTTATCTCATCATATGAATTAGTCGATTAGCAATGTAATAATGTATAGATTTTACCAGCTGTGAAATTTATAAGCTGCATTGTCATCTGGGATGTCCCATGTAAGCCTAGTATAGAGCCTTTGCCCGTATTCCCCCATTCACACCTGAGCCTTCTCGGACTCCAAGCTCCAAATCATTTGAACATCTGAAATCTGATGGTTTATCATTGTCCCTTCACATCTGAGCATTCAGTCTAAACGCCTGAAGATTGAAAAGGTACACAAGCCCAAAACTGCAATTTGTTAAGTCATCTCATAATAAAAGTCTGGTCAAAAGGTCACAATCTTGCCCCAAAGAAGCCCCCGTATGGCAGTTTACAAGTAAAAACATAAGAAATCGTCTACATATTTTAAGGTCAGAGGTGTAACTAGAACCTTCAGAGCCCCGGTGGAGAAATCATGAAGGGCCCTCCTGACTGCCGGGGCTCTTTCCATCGATCTCAGGGCCCTTCCCTCGCAATCTTGCCCCAAAGAAACCCCTGTATGGCAGTTTATGAGTAAAAACATGAGAGATCGTCCACATATGCTACGGTCAGGGTGTAACTAGAACCTTCAGGGTCCCGGTGGAGGAAACCATGAAGGACCCTCCTGACCGCCAGGGCTCTTTCCATCGATATCAGGGCCCTTCCCTCGCAATCTTGCCCCAAAGAAACCCCCGTATGGCAGTTCACAAGTAAAAAAATGAAAAATCATCTACATATGCTAAGGTCAGAGGTGTAACTAGAACCTTCAGGGCCCCGGTGGAAAGAAATCATGAAGGCCCCCCCCCCAGGGGCTCTATCTATCGGTCCTGGAGCTCTTTCCATCTGTCCCATGGCCCTTTACTCCCATTGCAGGGCCCGTTATAAGCCCCGGTTCACACTGCTGCGACTGCATGGAAGCCAATCAGCTTCGAACTTCAGCTTGTTTAATTAACCGCTTCAGCCTCGGAAGATTTTACCTCCTTCCTGACCGGAGCACTTTTTGCAATTTGGCACTGCGTCGCTTTAACTGACAATTGCGCGGTCGTGCAACGCTGTACCCTTTTTTCCCACAAATAGAGCTTTCTTTTGGTGGTATTTGATCATCTCTGCTTTTTTTATTTTTTGGGCTATAAACAAAAAAAGAGCGACAATTTTGAAAAAAAAAAAAACAATATTTTTTACTTTTTTGCTATAATAAATATCCCCAAAAAAGTTTTTTTTAAAAAAAATGTCTTCATCAGTTTAGGCCGATATGTTTTCTTCTACATAATTTTGGTTAAAAAAAAAAATCGCAATAAGCGTATATTGATTAGTTTGCGCAAAAGTTATAGCGTCTACAAACTATGGGGAAAGATTTATGGCATTTTTATTATTTTTCACATTTTTTTTTTATTGGTAATGGCGGTGATCTACGATTTTGAGCGGTACTGCAACATTGCAGCGGACAGATGGGACACGTTTGCCACATTTTTGGGACCAATGACATTTATACAGCGGGCGGTTACCCGGCTCCATTGTCGCAAATGTGAGCCTGGAACGGCACTGTGATTTCAGCCAACAGCAGGCTACAGCCCGCTGTCTGCCTAAAATGGGTCACAGGAGTGCAGTTCCACAGGAGAAGTACAGCCAAACAAGCTTTGGCTGTACTTCTCCTTTAATTTTCTGACTAAAGTTCCACTTTAACCCCTTGCTGACCAGCGCACGACGAAGCGGCATTGTGGGCGCGCACGTGCTCTGTGACGGCGGGTCCCGCAGACTCGATGTCCACCGGGGGCCCGCAATCGTGTCACGGAGAGGAAGAACGGAGAGATGCCAATGTAAACAAGGCATTTCCCCGTTCTGCCTAGTGACATGACAGAGATCACTGCTCCCTGTGATCGGGAGCAGCGATCGCTGTCCTGTGAGTTGTAGCCCACCCCCCCCCCCAGTTAGAATCACTCCCTAGGAGACACGTAACCCCTTGATCGCCCCCTAGTGTTTAACATCTTCCCTGCCAGTGTCATTTACTTAGTAATCAGTGCATTTTTATAGCACTGATTGCTGTATACAGTAAATGACAATGATCCCAAAATAGTGTCAAACATGTCCGATGTGTCCGCCATGATAAAAATCGCAGATCACTGCCATTACTAATAAATAAAATTAATAATAAAAAAAAATGCCATAAACTATCCCCTGTTGCAATTTTTTTTTTACCAAAAATATGTAGAAGAATACATATTGGCCTAAATTGAGAAAGAAATTTCCTTTTTTTTATACATATTTTTTGGGGATATTTATTTATTTATTTATTTTAAAAAATATTGCTTTTTTTCAAAATTGTCAGTCTTTTTTTGTTTCTAGCGCAAAAAATAAATACCGCAGATGATCAAATACCACCAAAAGAAAGCTCTATTTGTGGGAAAAAAAGGACATCAATTTTGTTTGGGTGCAACGTCGCACGACCGCGGCATTTGTCAGTTAAAGTGACGCAGTGCCGAATCACAAAAAGTGCTCTGGTCAGGAAGGGGGTAAATCCTTCCGGGGCTGAAGTGGGTAAAGCCCAACTCCAGAGACTGTGAAAATGTCACCCCTGCAGCGGGGTGTTTCTGCAAAGGTTCAGTGCTTGTTATGTCCAGGGGTGAATTGAAGAGGCTCTATCACTTACCTTATACCCTGCCCCCTCCTCCTCTGCCAAAAGCTCTGGTCTGTGGGCAGAGCCTTGGCATAATTACATACAATACAGGAACATTAACCCTGCATATTGAGGAGGCTGCAGTGTGACCAGGGCCTGTCATAGCTTACAGAAAAGGCTGTGGGAGACTGGTACCAGTGCTGGGGGGACTCTGCTGGAGTTAGGGGTAAGAAAAGTATTTACTCCCTTTCTCTTCATCCCTATACGTAATGAGCATTTAACCCTATCTATCTATCTATCTATCTATCTATCTATCTATCTATCTATCTATCTATCTATCTATCTATCTATCTATCTATCTATCTATCTATCTATCTATCTATCTATCTATCTATCTATCTATCTATCTATCTATCTCGATAGATAGATATCTATATCTATCTATATATATATTCATAGATAGTTAGATAGATAGATAGATAGATAGATAGATAGATAGATAGATAGATAGATAGATAGACAGACAGACAGACAGACAGACAGACAGACAGACAGACAGACAGACAGACAGACAGACAGACAGACAGACAGATAGATAGATAGATAGATAGATAGATAGATAGATAGATAGATAGATAGAGTTGTATTTAAAAAAACAAAACAAAAGAAAACAGAATATACAGTGTAGTATTACCCATGCAGGACTGCGGCATGTAAGTTTTTAGATCTGCCATAAATCCTGCAGATCATAATGTAGTGTGAATGGAGCAATGAAGATATAAAGATTGTCCGGTTGTGCTGACAGAAGACAGACTGCTTCTTTTATTACAAAGACACTAAAAGTGTTAGTTATGTTTAATGAGTTCAGTATTTTTTTTTTTTTTTATTATATTAAATTTTCAGAAAACATAAAAATACCGGACCAACAACATAGGGAGACGATGCACTCACTGTCACTGGTGACATATCAATATTGCATCAACAGGATTGATATATTTTTTTAATATCCTATCTTTTTTTTCTTTGGACTCTCCCAGGATCTTTTTGTTGTGTATTATTGTTGCATTTCCGCTGGATATATATGCAAAATAATTTTATTTTGTTATATAATATTCATCCACTAGATGGCAGAAGTGTCCTCCACACTATCATCGCCTTGTACTAGTAGACCTGCTAGCTGTATTGATGGAGATCTGAGATCATTACTAGGCCACTTTGTCTGTAATTAGCAGTGACAGCATCTCACATACCTCTCCCTCCTCTCCCTGTTGTGCCAACTACCAGTAATCTTTAATTTAAGAAAACAAATATAATATGCAAAATAAAGAATGCATAATGACATTTTACATTTTAAAAAAACAGTCAAATGAGGTAATGAGCGTTCTTTACGGAGATGAGAGGACAGCCTATGAAAGTCGCTTGAAGGACATAAATGGGAGCTGAAGAGCGGAGAGAACTGAAATGTAATGTCTGCTGCATAGGCGTGCGCACAGAGTATGCCGGGTGTGCCCAGGGTCAGAATGTGTTTGTGATAACTCCATTTCGACACCCCTGCTAACTTGTAGTGGTTCCAGTGGGATTATCTTTTAGTTGGATGCCAAATTCCTGGGAGAACTGCAGCCATTGGCTGCGGAGTAAGTAGTCAGGCAGCCGTATTTTCCGATACTGTCTCTTTATTTCCGGTGTTCTGTCGGATAGTGCCCGCTATCAGGAAGTGCCCGGGATGTACGGCGCATGCGCCGTACGGAACAGCACAACAGATGATTTTACGATCAGCTGTTGTGTCGGCGAGACGGTAGCCGACAGAAGAAATATTTCTGTCAGGTTGGGGCACGCGCTGGTGAGGCGTGTTCATGTTGGTGAGGGGCAGATTAGTACAAGATGGGGGCGAATTTTTAATTGAAGGCCAGTGCTGCAAAAAAATATATTTTTCAGATAAAGGGAAAAAAAATGGAAAGAGTTCCCCTGGGATTGTATGGGCAATGGATGGTACCAAGTACGAAAGTATAGAATGATAGAAAAATCCGCCCTTCAGTTGACTAAACACTCCCCACAAGCATCCAGGAAGAATAGCAGAAAAATATGTGTTTTGCAGGATTTCCTGCAAAAAATGTCCAAGTAGTTGTATTGCCCCCCTTTAAACACTTACCTGAGACCTCTCTTAATCCAGCGCTCAGCCTGTCTGCAGCAATGCTCTTCCCTTTTCCTCTTCTCAGAGGACACAGATGTAGTAGCAGACGCTATTGGCTTCTGCTGCTGTCAATCAAACCTGTGAGAAAGGGAGTGGGGAGGTGGGGCTGAGCCATGCTGGGTGTGTCTATAGACACACCCAGCCCGGCTCAGGAGTGTGCTCGCACGAATGCCCCTCACAGCATTTAGCTTGCTATGGGGGCACACACAGAAGAATAAGCACAAAGAGTGCTGACGGGGGACCCCAGAAGAGGTGGTAGGAGACAGCTCTAATGACTGCCTCCCGTGCATGAGCTGCCTGCCTGCCCCCTGTGGGGCGTGCACGGCACGCTCTGTGATCACTGAGTCAATGAGATTTGGCTTATCACAGATCGGAGTAAAGGGCCAATCCCGGCTTCTTACCACGTGATAAGCTGTCAGCCAATGACAGCTGATCACGTGTTGACAGCATGAGCAGAAAAAAAAAGCCAGGTTGTGTCAGAGGGACAGCGGTCCCAAAAAAGAGGGTGAGACATCACCCCAATATCTGTGCTCACCAGTGCCGCCTGCCAGTGCCCACCAGTGCCACATACTAGTGCATAGCAATGCCGCCAATTAGTGTCCACCAGTGCCACCTACCAGTGCCCACCTGTGCCACCTATCCATGCCCAACAGTGCTAACAATCAGTGCCCATCAGTGCCGCCAATAAGTGTCACCTATAAGTGCTGCATATGAGTGTCACCTAGCAGTGCCCATCGGTGCCACCTATCAGTGCCCTTCAGTGCCACCTATCAATGCCCTTCAGTGCCACCCATCAGTGCCCATCAGTGCCACCTCTCAGTGCCACCTATCAGTGCCCACCAGTGCCACCTTATCAGTGCCCATCAGTGCAGCCTATCAGTGCCCATCAGTGCAGCCTATCAGTGCCCGTCAGTGCAGCCTATCAGTGCCCATCAGTGCAGCCTCATCAGCGCACATCAATGAAGGAGAAAAATTACCTGTTTGCAAAATTTTTTAACAAACTATAAAACTGCTTTGTTTGTTTTTTTCAATATGTTCTTTTTTTTTTGTTTTTATTTGTTTTTTTAGCAAAGAATAAAAAAAAACATCAGTGATTAAATACTACCAAAAGAAAGTTCTATTTGTGTGAAAAAAAAGATGAAAAAATTCATTTGGGTACAGTATTGCATGGCCGCGCAATTGTCATTCAAAGAGTGACAGCACTGAAAGCTGAAAATTGGTCTGGGCAGGAAGGGGGTTTAAGTGCCCAGTAAGCAAGTGGTTAAATTGTGCTACACTATGCCGGTTTAGCGCTTTCTTCCCTTCCCTCTTTTCATGTTGTAAGGTCTGTCTGTCTGCTGCCCATCTCTTTCCACAACATCCTGGATTCCCTGTATACTTTGCAGCTTCTCCTCCATGTGTAAGAACTACATATCCCATGGTACCTTGCTGCTTAAAAGCAGTGACTCCTGTCCTGACTCCGCCTCCAGGAAACTCCTGCTCCCAGCACCTCTGTAGTTCAGAAGGCAGGCTATGTTTAATGTTTGACACAGCAGTGCCTACTCCACCACGTGTCACCGAGTTCAAGGAAGGAAATGTGTGGGGGGATCTTCACAAAGTAAGTTTACAGACTTCAAGATCGTTCTGAGTAATAGGAGATATAATTGGAATGCAATGTGGAAATGAATATATGGTTTTACATTTTTAGAATAGAAAAAGGATTGAATGGGTTGAAACAACTCTATCAAAGAACAAGTGGATTTTGTGAGCACAACAAGACTGTGTTTATCTAAAAATATAAATAAAAAAAAAAAAAAAAAAAATATATATATATATATATATATATATATATATATATATATATATATATTATAAATCTTTAAATCTTTAATACATAATATACTAATTAAAAAGACATTTTACATACAAAGCACTCTACTGGCAGAATCTGCTAGAACCAGCGGGGACACCCGTGGCTATACTCCTTGGTAGCTAGCAGACTCCTATACCCCATTTGTGAATCTGTGGGAGTGGCTATATACCCTGTGAGCCCCCCTCAATAGGAGGAAGCCCTTGGATATGCCTATATAAGGTTTCGGTTCAGCACATCAAGCTGAGGACTGGAAATATACCTGAGTGGATACATTTCATCACTCTGTTGGGGGCTCTCTATCAATGATTGAGGGCAAGTATAACAATCTTTAACAAATTACCAATGATCTTGGCTAGATCAGAGGTGGAACCTTCGTCGCTCGAATTCAAGTTTTAGGATTTCTGATTTCTTTTTCCATCCGCATTGGTGGATAGAAATTATTTTGGTTTCTTAATTACTCCATGGGGTGTCCCCGATATCTGATCCTGAAAATCATCAGCACCTACCCAGTAATGTCCTGTGGAAGCAATTTTGCGAAACGCGTTGACAAGAGTGCATGGAGATGCTTATGGACCCTATTTATTCATACACTTTATACATTATATGTGTCCATATGGACTTTTTCTATATCCATATCTCCAAGCTTATCGTATTGGGTATTTGTTGATCCTGTCAGTCAGTAGAGTGCTTTGTATGTTAAATGTATTTTCAATTAGTATATTTTGTAATAAAGATTTATATTTTTAGATAAACACTGTCTCATGTTGTGCCCACAAAATCCACTTGTTCTTTAATAGAGTTAAGGAAGGCATTGTATAGGTGTGTGACAATAAATAGTGATAAAGTGCTGTAAACACAAATCAATAGACAAAACAATCATACATAATAATTATGACATATAAAAGTCCAATCACTGAGTGAAGAAGTGTGAGAAAACTCCATAGGGCATATGTCCGATGAGAAGACTGTTGTTAGTTCCTCAATAACAAGTAATGAAATGGTGCAAACAAAGAAGTAGCTGTAAAGCACATGTAAAATGGGATAGGCATTCGTCTGATGGAAAATTGTAGATAAATACTTCTTACCAGACAAGGTGGACCCACCTGTCTTACGACAGTGGGTCAGTCAGGCTTGTATTGGCCAAGGGCCAGATGGTCATCGAAGGAGCCAACTTTGATGTCGATAAAACCTTTAGAGGAGTCGCTCTGAATCCAGATGTTCGATCAGTCAACAGGAGTGAAGCCCGGAGTGGCACAACCAGATATCCAAAGCTCAAAGGGATCCTCCAAGTGGATATTCGTTGAATCTCAAATCTAAACACCAGAACCGGCAACAAAATAATACATTATCACATTGGAACCTTATCTATAGAAGGCTTTTATAGATAAGGTTCCAATGCGATAGTGTACCATTTTGTCGCCATTGTTGAGTGATCGAACGTCTGGATTCAGAGCGATTCCTCTAAAGGTTTTATCTACATCAAAGTTGGTTCCTTCGATGACCATCTGGCCGTTGGCCAATACAAGCCTGATTGACCCACTGTCATATGACAGGTGGGTCCACCTTGTCTGATAAGAAGTATTTATCTACAATTTTCCATCAGACGAATGCCTATCCCGTTTTGAATGTGCTTTACAGCTACTTCTTTGTTTGCACCATTTCATCACTTGTTATTGAGGAATTAACACTCAGTCTTCTCATCGGACATGTGCCCTATGAAGTTTTCTCACACTTCTTCACTCAGTGATTGGACTTATATGTCATAATTATTATGTATCATTGTTTTGTCTACTGATTTGTGTTTACAGCATTTCATCACTATTTATTGTCACACACCTATACAGTGTCTTCCCTAACTCTATTAAAGAACAAGTGGATTTTGTGGGTACAACATGAGACAGTGTTTATCTAAAAATATATATCTTTATTACAAAATATACTAATTAAAAAGACATTTAACATAGAAAGCACTCTACTGACTGACAGGATCCACTAGAACCAGTGGGGACACCCGTGGCTATACTCCTTGGTGGCTAGAAGACTCATATACCCCATTTGGCAATCTGTGGGAGTGGCAATATACCCAGTGAGCCCCCCTCAATAGGAGGAAGCCCTTGGATACGCCTATATAAGGTTCCGGATCAACAAATACCCAATACGATAAGTATGGAGATATGGATATAGATAAAGTCCATATGGACACATATACTGTACAAAATGTATGAATAAATAGGGTCTATATGCTTCTCCATGCACTCTTGTCAACGCGTTTCGCAAAATTGCTTCCTCAGGATATTACTTTAACACCCCATGGAGTAATTAAGAAACCAAAATGCTTTTCAAAATTATCATGTATCATTGTTTTGTCTATTGATTTGTGTTTACAGCACTTCATCACTATTTATTTTCACACACCTATACGGTGTCTTCATTAGCGCTACACTTTTGTATATTACATTCGCTTGGACTTTGTTGGTTTTAGTGTCAGCAGCTTTAGTTTGAGTGGTTTAGCGCAGCAATTTTTCCTCCTTTTTACTTTAATAGAGTTGTTTCAACTCATTCAAACCTTTTTCTATATATTGGATGTTGGCATAGTGGGGGTTCTCCCTTTCTTTAATTGAAGTTTATGCAGTGTGTTATGGCGCCGGTGTGAAAGAGCGTTTTTTAGAAGTTCCGTATTTCAGTTCCTTCGGAGCCCCTCCCCGCCAGGCTCAGTTAGTAAGGTATACATTAGAATTTGGTGATAAAGTGGTGAAATAAATAAAAATTCCTTCCTTGATACAGAAGTTTTGCTGGCGTCAGAGTAGAGAGTAATAAATCACAGGCGGGCGAACATTACACCTGTCATCGCTGTAATAAAGCCGGTGTGTCTCCAGGATGGAGGGCATGTGTACAACCAAGAAAAATAATACAGAGGTAACAAGGCTTGATTATCCCTTGTGGAAAGCCTCGGCCGCCCGCCGCAATCCCTCCGTCATAAAAGATTCATTCTCAGCTGCCGGAGACACGTGAATGCGCTCTGAATGCTGCCTGGCAATACTTCATGTTTGGAAGTACCTCTGAAATTAATCTGATGCATTCTAAAATATCAATAAATATTAACGAGAGGCCAAACACTTGCAATAATGGGAATCCGAGGGAGGCGAGATAGCGGCCATGTTAATCATTCATCGCCGGTGTTTAAGTAATGACAGGTGCGCCGAATACTTATCTAATTCACTTGTTATTATAATTTTATCACCGCAGGGCTGATTTATAGAAAGGGAAAAATAAAAAGACATCTATATTGCACGTGGCCACCAATCAGGGTCTTTCTTTTACGTACTAATCTGCACTTGAAAAATGACAGCTTCTGTTTGGTTGGCTGGAGGATAGCAAACTGTTGTTACTAATTACCCAGTGACAAATGTTGTTAATGCATCTCAGTCAGACGACTGGCTTTTTTTTAACATGCTGTACATGCTTAACCACTTCAGCCCCGGACTATTTGGCTGGCCAAAGACCGGAGCACTTTTTGCGATTCGGCACTGCGTTGCTTTAACTGACAATTGCGCGGTCGTGTGACGTGGCTCCCAAACAAAATTGGCATCCTTTTTTTCCCACAAATAGAGCTTTCATTTGGCGGTATTTGATCACCTCTGCAGTTTTTATTTTTTGCGCTATAAACAAAAATAGAGTGACAATTTTGAAAAAAACGCAATATTTTTTTTCACTTTTTGCCATAATAAATATCCACCAAAAATATATAAAAAAACTATTTTTTCCTCAGTTTAGGCCGATATGTATTCTTCTACATATTTTTGGTAAAAAAAAAAATTCGCAATAAGCGTTTATTGATTAGTTTGCGCAAAAGTTATAGCATCTACAAAATATGGGGATAGATTTATGGCATTTTTATTGCCAGGCAGCATTCAGAGCGCATTCACGTGTCTCCGGCAGCTGAGAATGAATCTTTTATGACGGAGGGATTGCGGCGGGCGGCCGAGGCTTTTTTATTTTTTTTTTACTAGTAATGGCGGCGATCTGCGATTTTTATCGTGACTGCAACATTATGGTGGACACATCGGACAATTTTGACACATTTTTGGGACCATTGTCATTTTTACAGCGATCAGTGCTATCAAATTGCACTGATTACTGTAAAAATGACACTGACAGTGAAGGGGTTAACCACTAGGGGGCTAGGGAGGGGTTAAGTGTGTCCTAGGGAGTGATTCTAACTGTGGGGGGAGGGGCTGTGTGTGACACATCACTGATCTCTGCTCCCGATCACAGGGAGCAGAGATCAGTGACAGTGTCATTAGGCAGAACGGGGAAATGCTTGTTTACATTAGCATCTCCCCATTCTTCAGCTCCGTGAGACGATCGCGGGTATCCCCGCGGACATTGAGTCCTACGATCCTACTGCGATCCTACTCACTGAGCTCGCGGCAGGGTCACGCGCGTGCCGCCAGCGGTATGCACGCAACCACACAGCGGCAATTAGTGCCCTGATTACAGTAATGCCCCAGCAGTGCCAGCAATCAGTGCCCATACGTGCCACCAATCAGTGCCCATAAATTATGCCAGTCAGTGTTTCCCATCAGTGCCCATCAGTGCTGCCCATCAGCACCACCCATCAGTGCTGCCTATCACTGCCCACCAGTGCTGCACATCAGTGCCCACTACTGCCGCCTATCAGTGCCACATATCAGTGCCACCTATCAGTGCTCATCAGTGCAGCCTATTAGTGCCACCTCATCAGTGCAGCCTATCAGTAAAGGAGAAAAATTACTTATTTAAAAAATATATTTTTTTTTTTCAAAATTTTCAGTCTTTTTTTTTTTGTAGTAAAAAATAAAAATTCAAGCAGTGATTAAATGACACAAAAAAAAGGTCTATTTGTGTGAAGAAAAAGATAAAAAAAATTAATTTGGGTACAGTGTTGCATGGCAGCGCAATTGTCATTCAAAGTGCGACAGCTGAAAAATGGCCTGGGCAGGAAGGGGGTTAAAGAGCCCTGTATTGAGATGGTTAAAGGGGTTGTGAAGGCAGAAGGTTTTTCATCTTAATGCATTCTATGCTTTAAGATAAAAAGCCTTCTGTGTGCAGCCGCCCCCCTAATACTTACCTGAGGTCCCTCTAGCACCAGCAATGTTGTAGGAATGTCTCCGCTGTCAGGCACTCCCCTCCTCATTGGCTTAGACAGCAGCGTGGCGCCATTGGCTCCCACTACTGTCAATCAAAGTCAGTCAGCCAATGAGAATAGAAAGGGGGAGAGGCCGGGCCGCAGCTCCCTGTCTGCATGGACACAGGGAGCTGTGACTCGACTCGGGTGCCCCCATAGCAAGCTGCTTGCTCTGGGGGCACCCAACAGGAGGCAGGGGCCAGGAGAGCCTAAGAGGGACCTGAGAAGAGGAGGATCCAGGCTGCTCTGTGCAAATACACTGCAAAAGAGGAGTTAAGTATAACATGTTTATTAATTTTAATTAAAAAAAAAACGAGACTTTACAATCACTTTAAGTGGTTTAGCCCTGGTTCACATTGCAGCGATTTGGCATATCTGTACTACTTTTGCGGACTTTGGGGTGCGATTTCAATAAACATCTGTGCAGAAACCCGCTCAGATGTCTCTGAAATCGCCCCCAAAGTCGGGGCTGACATGCAGGAATGAAATTGTGTGAGTTCAGCTGAACTCACACAATTTCATTCCCGCTGTCAGTGTGAACCTAGGCTAAACTGACCTCATTTGCAGACTGAAGTTCATTTCCCTATATATCCAAAAGAACTTCACTGTTTACATGAATCATGGAAATTCTGGATTAAGATTGTGAGGGGGTTGAATCGAGATCACAATTTTTTTAACAATTAATGGTGCAGCTCTAATTTGAATATATATATACAGTGGCTTGCGAAAGTATTCGGCCCCCTTGAACTTTTCAACCTTTTGCCACATTTCAGGCTTCAAACATAAAGATATAACATTTTAATTTTTTGTGAAGAATCACCAACAAGTGGGACACAATTGTGAAGTGGAACGAAATCTATTGGATATTTTAAACTTTTTTAGCAAATAAAAAACTGAAAAGTGGTGCGTGCAAAATTATTCGGCCCCTTTACTTTCAGTGCAGCAAACTCACTCCAGAAGTTCAGCGAGGATCTCTGAATGATCCAATGTTGTCCTAAATGACTGATGGTGATAAATAGAATCCACCTGTGTGTAATCAAGTCTCTGTATAAATGCACCTGCTCTGTGATAGTCTCGGGGTTCTGTTGAAAGCGCAGAGAGCATCATGAAGACCAAGGAACACACCAGGCAGGTCCGTAATACTGTTGTGGAGAAGTTTAAAGCCGGATTTGGATACAAAAAGATTTCCCAAGCTTTAAACATCCCAAGGAGCACGGTGCAAGCGATCATTTTGAAATGGAAGGAGTATCAGACCACTGCAAATCTACCAAGACCTGGCTGTCCCTCTAAACTTTCAGCTCAGACAAGGAGAAGACTGATCAGAGATGCAGCCAAGAGGCCCATGATCACTCTGGATGAACTGCAGAGAACTACAGCTGAGGTGGGAGAGTCTGTCCATAGGACAACAATCAGTCGTACACTGCACAAATCTGGCCTTTATGGAAGAGTGGCAAGAAGAAAGCCATTTCTCAAAGATATCCATAAAAAGTCTCGTCTAAAGTTTGCCACAAGCCACCTGGGAGACACACCAAACATGTGGAAGAAGGTGCTCTGGTCCGATGAAACCAAAATCCAACTTTTTGGCCACAATGCAAAACGATATGTTTGGCGTAAAAGCAACACAGCTCATCACACTCAACACACCATCCCCACTGTCAAACATGGTGGTGGCAGCATCATGGTTTGGGCCTGCTTTTCTTCAGCAGGGACAGGGAAGATGGTTAAAATTGAGGGGAAGATGGATGCAGCCAAATACAGGACCATTCTGGATGAAAACCTGTTGGAGTCTGCAAAAGACCTGAAACTGGGACGGAGATTTATCTTCCAACAAGACAATGATCCCAAACATACAGCAAAATCTACAAAGGAATGGTTCACAAATAAACGTATCCAGGTGTTAGAATGGCCAAGTCAAAGTCCAGACCTGAATCCAATCGAGAATCTGTGGAAAGAGCTGAAAACTGCTGTTCACAAACGCTCTCCATCCAACCTCACTGAGCTCGAGCTGTTTTGCAAGGAAGAATGGGCAAGAATTTCAGTCTCTCGATGTGCAAAACTGATAGAGACATACCCCAAGCGACTTGCAGCTGTAATCGCAGCAAAAGGTGGCTCTACAAAGTATTAACGCAAGGGGGCCGAATAATTTTGCACGCCCCACTTTTCATTTTTTTATTAGTTAAAAAAAGTTTCAAAAATCCAAAAGATTTCGTTCCACTTCACAATTGTGTCCCACTTGTTGGTGATTCTTCACAAAAAATAAAAATTTTATATTTTATGTTTGAAGCCTGAAATGTGGCAAAAGGTTGAAAAGTTCAAGGGGGCCGAATACTTTCGCAAGCCACTGTATATATATATATATATATATATATATATATATATATATATATATATATATATATATATATATATTTATGGTCGGAGCCCTATGTCCGATATGGACATAGATAATACTTATAATAAAGATAAGACTTACCATCGGAAATAGACCTGGAAGTGTGGACTTACCATATGAAATGGACCTGAAAGTGTGCCTTGGTCTAATGGCCGGTATGCCAAAATAAGGGGGCATACCCTGGTTTTAAGAAATGATTATTCTGAAGAGAGAAATGAGATGAAATGAATGAAATGAAATGAATGCCTTGAAATGGGGATGGGAGGGTGGGTATCGCGCACAGGAAACCGACAAGCACCACAGGTGAGCGGGCTGCTTAAGTACCCACCGGGCTCCTCCCATAAATTCAGGCCACCATACTGGCCTTCCTACTTATGGTCGGAGCCCTATGTCCGATATGGACATAGATAATACTTATAATAAAGATAAGACTTACCATCGGAAATAGACCTGGAAGTGTGGACTTACCATATGAAATGGACCTGAAAGTGTGCCTTGGTCTAATGGCCGGTATGCCAAAATAAGGGGGCAAAAACATTCAGGTAGGGGTATAATATATAAGTGGTTTTCAGGTATTCATTGAGCCAATTTGGAGAATGCCTGTGCCATCTCCACTCAAGGACTGGGTATATACCGGGCGACGCAGGCCGACTTCCATCCGCCTAGTCTCCCGATAACGCGGTCCGGGACCCCCCGGCGGGTTGCCGCGGAGGCTGCTCCGATGCGGAAGGAGTGTCCGGAGTACTGACTGGGTTTAAGGTGAAGATTTGCGGAGAAGTATCCTTATGTGTTTTACAAAGTGACATGCGTTTAAGGGTTTAACTGGGAATGGTAGAAGAGGACTGGTGTCCGATTGTTCAGGCAGGAGTGAGAGGAGACGGTTAAGTACGGTGACTGGACACCAGCTGTTATTGGTTCTGTAGAGGTGAATGTCCACTCCAGAGCCTGTTTCCTGGGTTTAAGAAACCTCGAGGTGAAGGATGAAATGATCTTGGTGGCGAAGCAAGTGCCGTCTGCGTAATACTTGGTCTGTGGGGTGGTTATAGGTGAACCCGTAGTAAGCCAACTATATGGCTGCTTGTAGGACCGTGCTGGGCAGCAGACCGAATGGCGAAGTAGCCAGAATAGTCGACATATCCCTGAAGATGGGCCCCGTAATGGGTAAGCGCTTAGTACTGATCACTGGTTGTTGTTTCTGGATGCCCCTTAGGATGGCTCGTATAGCGTGTGATGAGAACAGTGAAGATTTTGTGGGGTCTTCCAGGGTCACGAAATGTTGTATGCCGGCTAGGTGTAGCCGAATGGTATTGTAAGATAAAGCCAGCTGAGTGTGGCAGTATGAAATGAAGGCTAGTACCTGTTTGACATCTATTGGTCCTTTACGGCAGGATGTGAGAAATTTATTGAACGCCTTTCAAGCTGTCTGGTAGGCTTTGAGTGTGTTATGAGAGAGTGAGTGATTGATGAGCTGCGTTGCTCCTTGTAAATGTTAAACTAGTCCAGGGTCAGTTGTGACCAGGCAGGGATAGGGGCCGACACTGGATCGGCTCCGGGAACCTGTTTGAAAAGGAGGTGTAGTTAGAACGTGGCAGTGCGTCAGCAGCTAAATTGTGTCTGCCTGGAATAAATGCACAGTGTATGTTAAAACTGATGCTGTAAGAACAGTTGTACCAATCTGCGCAGGAAGGACATGACTGCTGGGGAATTGGACCTGCCTTTGTTGATGTCTGCCGTGGCTTGATTGTCGGTGGTGAAGACTACGGTTTGCCCTGTCCAATGGTGACCCCAGAGTTGTGCAGCTGCCACCATGGGATAGAGTTCGAGGAGGGAGGATGTTTTGAATAAAGCCGGGTATCAACAGTATCTGTTGAGGCCAGGGTCCTGAAAACCAATGATGGCCAAAAATTGCAGCGAAACCTGTGGTGGCTGCAGCGTCTGTCACCACCTGGGGTGACAGGGCTGAAACCATGGGTATAATTAGGGATATGCCATTCCGGGAGGACGGAATTCGTCCCACATAGATAGGTCCGCTATTGCTGCGGAGTCTAGATTTAAGATCTGATCGGGGTCTTGTGTTTCTGGCAGGAATCTCAGCAGGCGTGACACGAAGGTGCGGCCTTGTGGAATAATTCGTATGGCGAAATTCAGCATTGCCAGGAGAGATTGCAACTGCTTCTTGGTACACCCCTTGGTGTGGGTGAATTTGTGAAGGACCGCCTTAATGCGGGTTAGTTTGTCGAGGGGGAGATTGGCTTGCATAGCGCAGGTGTCTAAGTTGGCCCCGAGAAAGGTGATGTTATGTGCTGGGCCTTCTACTTTGTGCTCGGTGATGGGAAGATTGGGTTTTCCGAATATCGCTCTGAGTTTGTCGAGGTCTCCTGGGGGCTTGCTGGGAGGTTCTATTAGTAGGAAGTCGTCCAGGTAATGGATGACTTTTGTCACTGAGCCTTGTGTAAAAGTATCCAAGCAAGAGACTGAGCGAATGTGTCGAAGAGCCAAGGGCTGCTCTTCGAACCGAACGTCAGTTCTGTGGCCAAACAATATGCCTCCTTCCACTTGACGCCATGCCAGCACCAAAGGGATGGACGGATAGGCAGGAGCCTAAGGCATCCGAGATGTCGGCTCTGGAAAGCCAGGCACCTGTACCTGCTTTGATGACTTCTTGTATCGGCATGTTTACGGAGGAATATTTAGGGAGAATTCTTCGGAGGGAATCAGGGAATTGAGACTGGGGATGTGGGAAGAATGAGGCGCAGACAGGTGGTACCCCAAACGTAATTTATCTGTGAATTTGCCCTTGACAAGCCCCAAATAGGGCTGACTCTCCAAGTGCTGAAAGGGGGCTGAGTGAAAGGCCTATAACGTACTCTCGGTCTAGTTCTGTTTGTAAGAGCCGATCTATGGTTTGTTCGTCGATGGCTGCTGAACGAATATTCCCACATTCGTACGTACTGTGAGGTAGTGAAAGGAGGCCTGTGTGAAAGCCGACAGAGGGGCCGTGAAGTCTTCGCTGCCGGCCTGTGACATGATTTGATCTGATGAGAATATCCTGTTTTTGAGCTCGTATATATATATTTTTTTTTTTTTTTTGTGAGAACGAAATGATTCGAAATGTTTGCCTTGATGTTTGTAATGACTGAACTGCATGACAAAGGTCCGGCCTGGTCGTGTCGTGACTGATGCGACCGTGAACCAGGCTCTGGAGCATGTACTGAAATGAGGCAACAGAAGAAACATTGGTGCACACCGGGACGAATCGGTGCTTGTTTGATGCATCTGGATTCGAATCGGAGCGCAGCATGAAATGAAATGAGAGAAATGTTTACCTTGACCGAGGCTTGAATTGGTTGTGCCGTGTTTTGCGACTGGCAACCGACCGAGCTCTGGTATAGGTATGGATTTTTTTTTTTTTTTTTTTTGAGGAAAATGAAAAGGTGACAATTCGTGAAGGGATTGCTAAGTAACTTGAAGCAATGATTTGTATGATGCTTGCAATCTTGTGATAATGAAATGATTCGAAATGTTTGCTTTGATTGTGAAATGAATGAACTGCATGACAGAGGTGCGGCCTGGTCGTGTCACGATTTGTTCGACCGTGAACCGGGCTCTGGAGCATGTATTGAAATGGGGCAACTGAAAATATTGGTGCTCCTGGGACGAATCGGTGCTTGTTTGATGCATCTGGATTCGAATAGGAGTGCAGTATTAAATGAAATGAGAGAAATGATTGTTTTGACCGAGGCTCGAATTGGTTGTGCCGTGTTAGCGACTGGCAACTAACCGAGCTCTGGTATAGGTATGAAATGCGATCGGAACCAGTGATGCATGCCGTGACGAATCGGTGCACCTCAGATGCGACTGGTTTCGAAACGGTGATGCGTTGTGGGAGTGAAATGGTAGAAATTGCATGACAGAGATACGGGTCAATCCCTGGTGTCTGCGATTCAGCTATGATCCGGATTTCTGGAGCATGTATCAGAAATGTGGCCAATCCTGGGCACGCCGAGACGAATCGGTGCATTTTCATGCGACTGAATTCCTGTCGGAACGTGATACGTGGGAATGAAATGATAACCATGACAGAGGTACAATTGACTGATAAACGCAACTCTGGAGCATGTATAGAAATGAGGCCAATCCTGGGCACGCCGAGACGAATCGGTGCATTTTCATGCGACTGAATTCCTGTCGGAACGTGATACGTGGGAATGAAATGATAACCATGACAGAGGTACAATTGACTGATAAACGCAACTCTGGAGCATGTATAGAAATGAGGCCAATCCTGGGGCACGCCGAGATGAATCGGTGCATTTTCATGCGACTAAATTCATGTCGGAACGTGATACATGGAAATGAAATGATAACCATGACAGAGATACAATTGATTGATAAACGTAACTCTGGAGCATGTATAGAAATGAGGCCAATCCTGGGGCACGCCGAGACGAATCGGTGGATTTTTCATGCGACTGAATTCATGTCGGGACGTGATATATGGAATGAAATGATAACCATGACAGAGATACAATTGACTGATAAACGTAACTCTGGAGCATGTATAGAAATGAGGCCAATCCTGGGGCACGCCGAGACGAATCGGTGCATTTTTCATGCGACTGAATTCATGTCGGGACGTGATACATGGAAATGAAATGATAACCATGACAGAGATACAATTGACTGATAAACGTAACTCTGGAGCATGTATAGAAATGAGGCCAATCCTGGGGCACGCCGAGACGAATCGGTGCATTTTCCATGCGACTAAATTCATGTCGGAACGTGATACGTGGAATGAAATGATAACCATGACAGAGGTATAGTTGACTGACAATAACGTAACTCTGGAGCATGTATAGAAATGAGGCCGTAATAACTGGGGCACACCGGAACGAATCGGCGCACCTTTTTGGTGCGATTGGATTCAAATCGGAGCGCGGTAGGTGACTGAAATGAGAAATGATTTGAAATGTCAGAAATGAGTTTTAGAAATGTTTTCAGAAATGAGAAATGATTTGAAATGTCCGAAATGAGTTTTCTGAAATGTTTTCAGAAAAGAGAAATGATTTGAAATGTCCGAATGAGTTTTTGAAATGGGTTTGATAATTTGCAATTTGCGACTGGCTATGGCTGTTTAGTAATACCGACATGCTAGAAATGAAGCGGCGTCAGCGTCGCTGTGCTATCGAATTGTGACATATCGAAAGTACGAGCGATATACATTGCAGTTTGTGCGATGCGGGTGAAACGAAATTTAGAACTCACGGTTTAGTGACATGATATGAAAACGAAAAGTCCGACGGGACCTTACCTGCGACAGCCAAGCCAGACGCGTGGTACAACTATAACGAAAACGCGGACTTCGAAAGTTTTGAGTACGGAGTATCGAATACGGGAACTGCGAGGCAAGAACTTGCGGACGCTGGTATGTCGAATAGTCGGCTTAGTGACGTATATCGCGCACAGGAAACCGACAAGCACCACAGGTGAGCGGGCTGCTTAAGTACCCACCGGGCTCCTCCCATAAATTCAGGCCACCATACTGGCCTTCCTACATATATATATACATATATATATATAATTTTTTTTTTTTTTTTTTACTTAAACCCTATATTATTATTATTATTATTATTATTAACCCTATTAAAGTGTACTACTTCTTTTAATATATTTTAATATACTTCATTTATATTATATAGTATTTTTATATTATATATTATATATAATTTTTTATATCATTTTTTTCTTTTTTTAATTTCATTCTAAGTTTATTGAAAAACGTCTTTACATACAAAATGTGTATACATATATGGTACTTACCACCAACCACAATACAAAATTAAGTATATACAGTATATTACAAAAAAAAATACAAAACAAAAAAATATGCAATTAACAACACTTATGAGAACCACCTAAGCATAGAATAGAGGAGCGCATTGTATATAATACAATAGCACCCCACAAAAAAATAAATAAAAATAGGACGTGTTATAAAGACCGACGCTAGTAGACAAGGGGACCAATACGCTTGCATATCTATAAGAGGGGTGCTAAGCACCAATTATTAGGTACTGGAGCGCAGTGAACAGCAGCCCCCCCAGTACCATTAAGAGTTATGGTCTATAGTACTTTGGTCTTTAACATTAGGCAGCAACTCCAAGAAAGGTATAGGTCAAGAGAGAAAAAAAAAGTAGGGGGGATTAAGATTAGAGTTAGAACAGTCAGGAGTAAGCAACCATAGAGAAACTTTGCATAATCTATTTTAAAATAATACTATAGCTTACTATTTATTTACTTATATTTATATTTATTATATTTATATTTCTTTTTGTATTTCTATTTATATTTATTATTTATTATATTTATTTATTTATAAAGATAGTAATATTTACCTTACTCTTTTTTGCTTTGTTTCCCCTTTCTCAACACTCTCTTTCCTTCCCCTCCTCATCGGTCGGAAAACCTCGTTCACATTTCCTTCCTTCTTCTTTGTCCATCCACTGAGGGCATGTGCGCCTCATCTCACGCATACATCATAACACATTAGAATTACCGGCAGAGAGTTGTGGGGTGGAGAGACTTTTTTTTTGTCCAACAGATGAGCCTCATGTCTTTTGGCATATGCATAAGATGAGGCGGAAACATCATGCATTATGTTGTACTCTTGTTGAGGAAAAAAAAAAAGCTTTGCAATAAAAAAGATCTTGCAAAATCAGGCAGTTTAGAAACAAGATGTTCCTTGAAGGCAAGGGTGATGTAGCCTTCCCAGGGTGCACCTGTGAGGCCCTGGCTTCATCACCAGTGCATCAAGAAACCAGGAAGTAGAAAACAATGTAAGTAAAACCTTTTTGTTTATGACTTAGGGAGCTTTAAAGATCAGTGTACATAACTGCTCAGCTCTTTACCTTTTTTAAGTACAGGTAAGTTCACATTTCAATTATTATAAAAAATACCTGCAAGTTATTTTGGATGTGATCTCACATGTTTATTATCTTGCTGTTCCACGTTTGTATTACTTAAGGAGGAACTACAGTCTGCTCACATAATTTGTAAGAAAAACATCTTTGCCATTCTGAAGCTTCCCTCCAACCACTTTGCATATTATTGTATATATACTGTGATTCTGTATTTGCCAAATATGCTGCAGAAATCTCCCTCCACTGAGTCTGGCTGCAACCATTTTAACTGTGGGCAGTTGAAGCTGCTGCCTGGTCACTTCCTGGATTTACACAGAGGCAAACCTCCAGCTCTGCAGCTCTTATTGGCCCTCTTATGACTCATCCCCCCTCCCTTCCTGGCAAACACAAGAGTGAGAGAGAGAGCTGTGCATGATGTCATAAGCCTAGGCTAATGACCAGACAAGAAACAGGAAGTGGGCTGTATAAGGGATTTACTGGCAGAAAATAAATATCTTACTATCCATATTAAAACAACAACAAGGGCAGAAGATTTAATAGATGGAAAGTTGAAAAAATTACTGAAGGTCCACTTTAGATCTCAACTCCAGCCTTCTCTTCAGTCTTGCACAGTTGTACAGACTCCTCTCCTGTACTAAAATTACTTGGGGCTCCTTTACACTTTCTTCGACTAAAACACACACTAACCTCTGCAATACTGAAGTGGCTAATTTCACCCCCTTCCTGCCCAGGTCATGCAACACTGTACCCAAATTAAATATTTTATATATTTTTTTAAACAGATAGAGCTTGCTTTTGTTGGTATTTAATCACCGCTGGGTTTAATGTTTTGCTAAATAAACAAAAAAAGAACCAAAATTTAGGAAAATAAAATTTTTCTTGATTTCTTTATAAAATTTTGCAAATAAGTAATTTTTCTTCTTAACCTCCCTGGCGGTTTTCCCGAGTGTGGCTCGGGGTTAAATTTCTGTCCTCCGCCCCGATGTCCTGTGTGCCGGGCTCCGTTCCGTGCGAGCGTCGCAACGCACGGGGGCGGAGCCTGGCGGCAAATTCAAAAAAGTGAAAATTCATAACACATACAGTACAGTGTAATCTTACAGATTACATTACTGTATGAAATCATTTCACCTCCCTTTTGTCCCTAGTGGTTTGTCCAATGCCCTGCATGCAGTTTGATATTATATATACTGTTCTTTCTGCCTGGAAACTGGAGATTGTCCATAGCAACCAAAAAGTGTCCCTTTACGTCAAAAGTGGTTTTAGACCAGCTAGAAAACAGTGATAGTAAATTAGAATCACTTGCAGAATTGAGAGATATTGAATTGTGGGGAAATTTATTGTATTATTATTATATTATTATTTTTTATAATTATTTATATTTATTTATTATATTATAATTCATGATTTTGTGTTTCAAACTTTATCATACCCGGGATATCTACTAGACTCTTGGTGGAAAGATTTAAGTGTGTTATTGCTAAGAATTACAGACCTAATATATAAAAGGCCAAATTTCTATGCAATTAATTGTACCGCTTTGAGACGCAAAAATCTGAAATAATCATACCGCCAGGGAGGTTAACAGATCTGCGCTGATGAGACTTCTCTGATGGGCACTGATGAGGCTGCACTGATGGGCACTGATGACACTGCACTGATGGGCACTGATGAGGTTGTACTGATGGGCACTGATGATGGTGCAGTGATGGGCATGAGGAGGCGACACTGATAAGCTGCACTGATGGGCACTGATGACACTGCACTGATGGGCACTGATGGGCACTGATGGGCACTGATGGGGTTGTGCTGATGGGCACTGATGATGGTGCAGTGATGGGCATGAGGAGGCGGCACTGATAAGCTGCACTGATGGGCACTAATGACATTGCGCTGATGGGCACTGATGACACTGCGCTGATGGGCACTGATGGGCACTGATGAGGTTGTACTGATGGGCACTGATGGGCACTGATGAGGGTTCACTGATGGGCATGAGGAGGCAGCACTAATGGGCACTGATAAGCTGCACTGATGGGCACCTCATCCCTTTAAAACTGAACACATTTTAATTACACAGGTTCTGGGGCTAATTTAATGCAGGTAAGGCACTAAGTAAATTTAATTAGTAAATTTAATTACCACCTTAATCAGCCACTGAATATGTGCTCGGTTTTAAAGGGATTAGGTGACAACCCTAACTGATGAGGCGGCACTGATAATCAGTGCCCTACATATCAGTGTAAAGACTGTACACTGTCTCTGTCTGAGGAAAGGAGAGCTGACAAGAGCCAAACCACGCTTTACATTGTGACAGCTGCGATTGGACGCAGCTAATCACATGGTAAAGGGCCACTGTGATTGGCCCTTTATCCTGATCTGTGATCAGCTGTTTCCGAAGGACACAGCGGTCACAGAGAATGCCTGATGCGCGCACGTGTGGGGATGTCCTCCTGGAGAGCCGCGATGTAGCTGTCTATTGTCTGTAGCGTGGGCAGGAAGAGGCTAATGTGCCTACCACTTCAACATGTTTTTTTAATGTGTTTTTGATGCATCGATGATGCTTTGTTTGAAGCTTTAATGAAGCTTGGCAAATGTCTTTTGTGTTTTTCTATTTATTTGAAAAAGGGCCCATTAAAACCCCAGCTCAGAAGTACCCCTGTTCAGCAGATCCCCAGCTTATTAGAACCCTCATTCAGCAGATCCCCTGCTTGGTAGTACCTCCAGCTCTGTTGATGGTCCACTCAGTAGTACCCCCAGCTTTTCTGATCCCCACCTCAGTAGTAACCCCCAGCTATGCTGATCCTCTGGTTTTCTAATCCCTCTCTCTCCGGTCTTCACTCATCTCCTGCTATATTGCTACCATGTTGCACATCATGTGTGCCATCTGCTAGCTGTTCTGCTCCAGTCTGGACCCCAATCACTTTCCTGCTGCTCCAAGCTGTACACCAGATGTAACATCTACACCAGACACTTCCAGAATATATACACATGAACCTAAAGTGACTGCTGTGTCAGGGCTGGGCTCAGCCCTTCCTTCTCTGAGCTGGCCGCTCAGCTGTCGGCTAATTGCCAGCTCCTATCTCTCCACAGTTACTCAGCTGTTGATGATATCCTGCTCGTCAGTCCTGCCTACTTAAGCCGTCCAGTCCAGAGGATCTCTGCCTTTGCCTTGGTCAACATCACAGAAACTATCTTCTGCTATCCTGTTCAAGACTTGATTTGCTAAAGTCCCTTCTGGCTCCAGATCCTGCTTGCTGTTCCACTACATTGATCCCTGACTTCTGGCTTGGCTGACTATCCGTTCCGGTTACTGAACTTTGGCTATGTTTTGACTACGTTTTTTCTTTTTACTTTTATTATTAAACAAGTGTGATTTAACTGTACTTCTGTCTCAGCCTGATTGCATGGTTTCTGACACGCTGATGATATCTTTCCAGTTAACTTGTTGGTTTCCCAGTGCATCCTGGGATATCTCATACCTACAATACCTCCAAAACAAAGCTAAGCTAACGCTGAATAAAAGCTGCTCAAAAGCCGCAGGAGTTGTAAGTGAGCATTGTCATAGACTTTTATGGAGGCTTTGGAGACGCTTTGAAGCACCAAGAAAGTGACATAGGGTATAATTTTTGAAGCAAACACAACAGTGTGAATAGGATTGTAAGGTAACCATTTTATTTAGTGATGGGTGCTTTGACTGACATTCAGAGAGCTTTAACAAAAGCATGTACAATGCCACTTTTTGAAGCAAGTGTAAACAAGCCCTTACTTCAATTTCACTGCACACTGTGAGCTTCTCACAATGTGCATTAGAAGCTGCAGCAAGTCCGACAGAACCCACCTTACTTCTGATCTGAAGGACATCCAGAATCATCTAACCCTTTTCTGGCCCACCCCCTTTCTTTCATTGGATTTAATTTCTTTCAATCATGGAGACTTAGCATCACATGCAAATGTTACATAGGGTAGCCTGCATACAAAAGAAGCCTGCCTAGGAATGCCCACTCCTCCAGACTAACACCCACCCATTAAAAGGTATTTTGGTGCATTCATGGCAATGTAAACGGAGCCTTCAAATGCAGAATGGCTTGAATATTTTTTTTTTATGGCCGTTCCTCCTCCTCCACTCTTCATATCTACGAATGTTATACAATGGTGCAATGTTTTCAGCCTCTTGGCAATCCTACTTCTGGTCATAATAACATAATGAAGGGGCGGGCAGAGACGCAACGTTTTCAAGGACGAGATGTAAAGCCGCGAATAATAAACTTTATACCAACCCTACACTTGCAGAACAAAATGTTTCCAGAAACAAATGCAGATAGTTCCTCCTCCTCCTTCTGTATCTCTAAAGGAATTCTTCAAAGCAAACTACAAGGACTCAGGATGCACAACATATAAGAAGATATTTATATCAAACGCAGATCCCACGGTAGAAAGTCATATTTTGTTATACTTTCATTTCATGTAGTTCGTTTTAAATTAAGCATTAAATTGGTCTCTCTGTGGGACGGAAGCCATACTGTGCTTCATTTATTTTTGCAAAATGCATTTATTTGCCCAAATTTAGGGGGAGACATAAAAGATAAACTGCTTTCCAATTATACTCTTTATTACCAAAAGTATTGGGAAACCTGCCTTTAACACACATGGAAATGTCTTGGTATGCTGACGTCATAAAGTGTTACTAAACCCAGTAATATGAAAATAGTTCATCCCCCCCCCCCCCACAGTGCCCACAGCTTAAAAATCTTCTTTTTACATTAAAATACTGCCACTATATACCTTTTTGGATTATCTGTATACCACGGTTACATGATAAACTGCCCAGTTTGTCCAGTGCTGAGAGTTCAGGTAGGAGGGAATTTCCACTACAGCCTGTATACACGCCCACATGTGTGATGTCAATATCATGTGTTCTGGCCAGCTCTGAGAACAAGTGTTCTCTCCAGCATAAAAGACACAACTGAGCATGTGCAGGTTGGCTACCCTGCCTGTGTTAGCTGGCCTTCCCCAGATAGACAATGCAGGGAGGGGGAGGATCTGTGCATACAGGTAAAAACAGCCTTTTTTTACACAATGCAGAGGATTAACCCCTTAAGTTCCACCATTAGGGATGAGCCGAACACCCATCAACTTGGGGACAAGGTGCTTTGGGGGGGCCACTACCCCAAAGCACCCTCACCATGTTGAGAGCATGTGGCCTGGTACGGTGCAGGAGGGGGGGCGCTCTCTCGTCCCCCCCTCTTTTCCTACGGCCTGCCATGTTGTGTGCTCAGATAAGGGTCTGGTATGGATTTTTGGGGGGATTATTTTGGCGCGAGGTTCCCCTTAAAATCCATACCAGACCTGAAGGGCCTGGTATGGAATTTGGGGGGACCCCCGCACATTTTTTTTTAAATTTTGGTTCAGGGTTCCCCTAAATATTCATACCAGACCCGAAGGGCCTGGTAATGGACTGTGGGGAAATCCCATGCCGTTTTTTTCAATGACTTTTATGTGTATTGCAGAGACCGACAATTCATTATAGCCGCGAGTACTTTTAAATGACTTTAGAAATGTCATTTTGCTCTCGGACTGTTCTAAACACGGGAAACATGCGCCCCTTTACAGGCATACTATAGACACCCCCAGGTATGAAATTTAAGGAATATTTCACTTTTATTGTTTCACTTTAAGCATTATTAAAATCACTGCTCCTGAAAAAACAGCCGTTTTTAAAACTTTTTTTTGCATTGATCCATGTCCCCTGGGGCAGGACCCAGGTCCCCAAACACTTATTATGACAATAACTTGCATATAAGCCTTTAAAACTAGCACTTTTGATTTCTCCCATAGACTTTTAAAGAGTGTTCCGTGGCTTTCGAAATTTGCTGCGAACACTCCAAATTGTTCGCTATTCGGCGAACAGGTGAACACCCGATGTTCGAGTTGAACTTACGTTCGACTCGAACATCGAGCTTATCCCTATCCATCATGAGTATAACAAGCATGCAATGCTGCATATACAGACTGATTTTACTGTTGTGGGTTTAGTAACACTTTAAGAGTTCCCTTCACTGGAACTATGGTGCCAACCCCAACCCCTAAAACACAACCACACACCATAATCTCCAACCTCTACCAAATGGTTTGGACCAGTTTACAAAGCAAGGTCCATAAAGACATGGATGAGTGAGTTTGGGGATGGAGGCACTTGACTGGCCTGTACAGAGTCCTGACCTTAACCTGATAGAACACCTTTGGGATGAATTACAGTGGAGACTGTGAGCCAGTCCTTCTTGTCCAACATCAGTGCCTGACCTCACAAATGCTCTTCTGGAAGAATGGTCAAACATTCCCATAGACACACTCCTAAACCTTGTGGACGGCCTTCCCAGAAGAGTTGAAGCTGTTATAGCTGCAAAGGGTGGGTCAACTCAATATTGAACCCTATGGAGTAAGACTGGGATGAAATTTAAGATCATTATGCGAGTAAAGGCAGGCATCCCAATAGTTTTGGTAATATAGTGTGTGTATATATATATATATATATATATATATATATATATATATATATATATATATATATATGTATTTTTTTACTTATTTATTTATTTATTTATTTTACAGACTGCCTTAGTCACTGCCAAAAAAATTCTGTTTGTTGGTTTAATCTGCCTGATGCAGCAACTTTAAACTTTTATAAACCCGACCATTGGAATGACAGCTCCTACCCTACACTTTGAACTGTGTGTGAAGTGGCGGCCCAGCTCTTAGAAGCAACAGCTACACAGCAGGGAAGGGAATGTGCTTTGCAATAAGGAGACTCAACTTTGTGTCAGCAGCATGCGTCTTTCTACAAATGTACAGAAAAACATAAAAAAAAAAAGTAGGGCTTATTCACACTGTAGGGTTTATTCAGATCAACGCAGGCTCAATCCAAGGATGCATAGAAAACATTTTTTTTTTTTTTATGTACCCTGTTCACACCACACTGTGTGCTGGGTTGCAGTGTGCTGTGTAAAAATGCAGTACATCACAACCTGTTGTGGTGCAGTGTAATTGTGTGATGCTTCAATAAAGTTAAAAAAAAAAAATATATAGTGCCATGCATTTTAACAAAGCATGGCACCACCCCTCACCTCCCCTGAACAATGGACACCTGGGATGCATTTTAGCGTGCAGGCTGGTGTGAATGAGCTGTGTATTTCTGTAGTTTATCTACTCTTTAGGCTATAGGAGTTATAGGGACCTCGAACACTGCAATGGTCGCCTGCTCAGCTATTATTCCCGTGTATGTTCTTGTAATGAGAATCAGCACAGAGTGACAGCACAGAAGCGTCTCACATGTAGAAAACGCTTGCACTAAGGTTACGTTCAGGTAACGTGTGCGCCCATACAAAGGCTTCAAATCTTCCCATGAACTTGGGAAGAACAAGCAAGCTTGCAACGGTGCTGGACAATGGTAAGTGTTCGAACATGTGCAGTATTGTGTTTTTCTGATGCGTAAAAAAAAAACAAAAAAAACCTGCACTATTTTTGGCATACCTCCCAACAGTCCCGGATTGGGCGGGACTTTCCCGCTTTGACACCTCTGTCCCGCTATCCCGCCATACAGGTGATTTGTCCCGCATAATGCTGTTGACTACAAGCTAATTTTTCTCTCAATAGGACCTGCAGCAGTGTGTACATCCAGTACAGCCAGGGATTGCCTAACAAGTCAGCTGGATGTGCACTGTGCAGCCCCAATGAGAGACTTCACCTGTCAAAAAGAGAGTGTGATGTCGGGTAGGGGCGGGACTGCTATCCAGACCCGCCCCTCTGTCAAACCAGTGCATAGCGAAAGAGCCGGTGACACAACACCGGCATTCATAGATTGCTGGCAGGGATCAGCTATCTATTCCTCTCCCCCAGAGTTTTTTCAGCCTCCATTAGCCCTGCACTCACAGGCAGCTCCCCACTTTCACCTAAATACATAAGCCTGACTTCTGCAGTTGAAAGTGAAAGTAACAGCTCAGCTCGGCTCCTTCAACAGGCTCTCTGCTCTGCAGTCTGCACTAAAGTCGGGACAAGTGAAAGTCTGACTGCAGCGTGTGTGAGGAGGGAGGAGGGAGGAGGGGGGAGGGGGGTGAGCTGCCCCCTAATCATTATCTCCTTCCTGCTCCAGGAGTCGAAGATACCCAGTGCACTGAAAGGAGAAGGAAGCTGTGGCTGCACTGGATAGAAGACATCTACAGAAAGGTGCTACTTTTACAAAAGTGTGTGTTATGTGTGTGTGGTGTGTGTTGTATGTGTGTGTGGTGTGGTGTGTGTTGTATGTGTGTGTGTGTTATGTGTGTGTGTTTGGTGTGGTGTGTGTTATATCTGTGTGTGTGTGGTGTGTGTTATATCTGTGTGTGTGTGTGTGGTGTGTTGTATGTGTGTGTGTGTTGTGTGTGTGTGTGGTGTTGTGTGTGTTATGTGTGTGGTGTGTGTTATATGTGTGTGTGGTGTGGTGTGTGTTGTATGTGTGTGTGTGTGTTATGTGTGTGGTGTGTGTGGTGTGGTGTGTGTTATATCTGTGTGTGTGTGTGTGGTGCGTGTTGTATGTGTGTGTGTGTGTGTGTTATGTATGTGTGTGGTGTGGTGTGTGTTGTATGTGTGTGTGTGTGTTATGTATGTGTGTGTGTTATGTGTGTGTCGTGTGGTGTGTGTTATGTGTGTGTGTGGTGTGGTGTGTGTTATATCTGTGTGTGTGTGGTGTGGTGTGTGTTGTATGTGTGTGTGTGTGTTATGTGTGTGTGGTGTGGTGTGTGTTATATCTGTGTGGGTGTGGTGTGGTGTGTGTTATATATATGTGTGTGTGTGTAGGGAGGGGGGTTTCAGATGTTATAGTTGAGGAGAAGGGCAATAGTGACATGTGGATGGATGACTGCACTCTGTACCTAGCGCTCTTGAACCCTTGCACTCTGTACGTAACGCACTCCAGAACCATGCACTGTGCCTGCACTCTGTACATAACACATGTCAATACCCTGCACTCTATATGTAACTCCAGAACCCTGCACCTTGTGCATAACACACTCCAGAACCATGCACTCTGTATCTAGCCCTATCCTGAACCCTGCACTCTGTACATAATGCACTCCTGAATCCTTCCACACTTTGTGTAATGCACACTTCCATAGTTTATGCAAAATCATTTGTAATGGAAGCTTTTTATTCCTATTTTTTGAAATGACTGTGCTGGGGTTTTTGTATGCATTAGTGAGAATCTTTCTTTTTGCCGCAGTGCACATAGCGCGAGTTCAGTCGCCTCCTCCCATAAGTGTCCCTCTTTCTGAAGTTCAAAAGTTGGGAGGTATGTTTTTGGCAATGCAGTGCACTAAAATTCATTTTTAGATTGTAAGCTCTAATGAGCAGGGCCCTCTGATTCCTCTTGTATCAAATTGTAATGTAACTGTAATGTCTGCCTTTATTTTGCTGTGCAAACTGTTAGCGCTATATAAAACCTTGTAAAAAGAATGGAAAAGGTCACGCTATATGAAAAAATTAATCTAAAAAAAAAACCCAAAACTGATATAAAAATGTTGCAAAACCCAAATAACATAGTGTCTGCAGGCATTGATGACCTTGCTATAGAGAGGAGGTCCACCTTATCTGGTAAGGGTCTCCACTACCTTTTGGTGTGCACCCCAAGGAGAGGTCTATCCCTCACTCCCCCGTAGGGATGAGCTTCGAGTTCGAGTCGAACTCATGTTCGACTCGAACATTGGCTGTTCGCAAGTTCGCCGAACACCGAACAATTTGGGGTGTTCGCGGCAAATTCGAATGCCGCGGAACACCCTTTAAAAGTCTATGGGAGAAATCAAAAGTGCTAATTTTAAAGGCTAATATGCAAGTTATTGTCATAAAAAGTGTTTGGGGACCTGGGTCCTGCCCCAGGGGACATGGATCAATGCAAAAAAAAGTTTTAAAAACGGCCGTTTTTTCAGGAGCAGTGATTTTAATAATGCTTAAAATCAAACAATAAAAGTGTAATATCCCTTTAAATTTCGTACCTGGGGGGTGTCTATAGTATGCCTGTAAAGGGGCGCATGTTTCCCGTGTTTAGAACAGCCTGACAGCAAAATGACATTTGGAAGGAAAAAACTCATTTAAAACTACCCGCGGCTATTGCATTGCCGTCAATACACATAGAAGTTCATTGATAAAAACGGCATGGGAATTCCCCACAGGGAAAACCCGAACCAAAATTAAAAAAAAAAAAAAATGAAGTGGGAGTCCCCCTAAATTCCATACCAGGCCCTTCAGGTCTGGTATGGATATTAAGGGGAACCCCGGCCAAAATTTAAAAAAAAAATTACGTGGGGTTCCCCCTAAATTCCATACCAGACCCTTCAGGTCTGGTATGGATTTTAAGGGGAACCCCGCGCCAAAAAAAAAAAAAAAAAAACGGCGTAGGGTTCCCCCAAAAATCCATACCAGACCCTTATCCGAGCACGCAACCTGGCAGGCCACAGGAAAAGAGGGGGGGACGAGAGTGCGGCCCCCCCCCTCCTGAACCATACCAGGCCACATGCCCTCAACATTGGGAGGGTGGTTTGGGGTAGCCCCCCAAAACACCTTGTCCCCATGTTGATGAGGACAAGGGCCTCATCCCCACAACCGTGGCCGGTGGTTGTGGGGGTCTGCGGGCGGGGGGCTTATCGGAATCTGGAAGCCCCCTTTAACAAGGGGATCCCCAGATCCCGCCCCCCCCTGTGTGAAATGGTAAGGGGGTACTTACCCCTGCCATTTCACTAAAAAAGTGTCAAAATAGTTAAAAATGACAAGAGACAGTTTTTGACAATTCCTTTATTTAAATGCTTCTTCTTTCTTCCTTCATCTTCTTCTTCTTCTGGTTCTTCTGGCTCTTCTGGTTCTTCCTCCGGCGTTCTCGTCCAGCATCTCCTCCGCGGCGTCTTCTATCTTCTTCTCCTCGGGCCGCTCCGCACCCATGGCATTGGGGGGGAGGCTCCCGCTCTTCTCTTCATCTTCTTCTTCATCCTCTTCTCTTCTTCCTTCTTCTCTTCTTCTCTGTTTCTCTTCTTAATTTTCTTCTCCGGGCCGCTCCGCATCCATGCATGGAGGGAGGCTCCCGCTGTGTGACGGCGTCTCCTCATCTGACGGTTCTTAAATAACGGGGGGCGGGGCCACCCGGTGACTCCGCCCCCCTCTGACGCACGGTGACTTGACGGGACTTCCCTGTGACGTCACGGGGAATGCCACAGGGAAGTCCCGTCCTGTCCCGTGCGTCAGAGGGGGCGGGGTCACCGGGTGGCCCCGCCCCCCATTATTTAAGAACCGTCAGATGAGGAGACGCCGTCACACAGCGGGAGCCTCCCTCCATGCATGGATGTGGAGCGGCCCGGAGAAGAAAATTAAGAAGAGAAACAGAGAAGAAGAGAAGAAGGAAGAAGAGAAGAGGATGAAGAAGAAGATGAAGAGAAGAGCGGGAGCCTCCCCCCCAATGCCATGGGTGCGGAGCGGCGCGAGGAGAAGAAGATAGAAGACGCCGCGGAGGAGATGCTGGACGAGAACGCCGGAGGAAGAACCAGAAGAGCCAGAAGAAGAAGAAGATGAAGGAAGAAAGAAGAAGCATTTAAATAAAGGAATTGTCAAAAACTGTCTCTTGTCATTTTTAACTATTTTGACACTTTTTTAGTGAAATGGTAGGGGTAAGTACCCCCTTACCATTTCACACAGGGGGGGGGTGGGATCTGGGGGTCCCCTTGTTAAAGGGGGCTTCCAGATTCCGATAAGCCCCCCGCCCGCAGACCCCCACAACCACCGGCCACGGTTGTGGGGATGAGGCCCTTGTCCTCATCAACATGGGGACAAGGTGTTTTGGGGGGCTACCCCAAAGCACCCTCCCAATGTTGAGGGCATGTGGCCTGGTACGGTTCAGGAGGGGGGGGGCCGCACTCTCGTCCCCCCCTCTTTTCCTGCGGCCTGCCAGGTTGCGTGCTCGGATAAGGGTCTGGTATGGATTTTTAGGGGAACCCCACGCCGTTTTTTTTTTTTTGGGCGCGGGGTTCCCCTTAAAATCCATACCAGACCTGAAGGGTCTGGTATGGAATTTAGGGGGAACCCCACGTCATTTTTTTTTTTTAAATTTTGGCCGGGGTTCCCCTTAATATCCATACCAGACCTGAAGGGCCTGGTATGGAATTTAGGGGGACTCCCACTTCATTTTTTTTTTTTTTAATTTTGGTTCGGGGTTTCCCTGTGGGGAATTCCCATGCCGTTTTTATCAATGAACTTCTATGTGTATTGACGGCAATGCAATAGCCGCGGGTAGTTTTAAATGAGTTTTTTCCTTCCAAATGTCATTTTGCTGTCAGGCTGTTCTAAACACGGGAAACATGCGCCCCTTTACAGGCATACTATAGACACCCCCCAGGTACGAAATTTAAAGGGATATTACACTTTTATTGTTTGACTTTAAGCATTATTAAAATCACTGCTCCTGAAAAAACGGCCGTTTTTAAAACTTTTTTTTGAATTGATCCATGTCCCCTGGGGCAGGACCCGGGTCCCCAAACACTTTTTATGACAATAACTTGCATATAAGCCTTTAAAATTAGCACTTTTGATTATTTATGTTCGTGTCCCATAGACTTTAACGGTGTTTGCGTGTTCGAGCGAACTTTTTTCCTGTTCGCATGTTCTGGTGCGAACCGAACAGGGGGGTGTTCGGCTCATCCCTACTCCCCCGGTGGTTGTGGTGGAAGTGAAACCTTCATTTTTCATCCTTACTTTCTTTATGTGGACTTTGTACACAGTGTTTTTTCCAATTATTTTGCACGATATGAATTATTTATGTATACTTTTTTCAATTATATATTGTGTTTATGGTTGTTGATTGGGTTTAACACTGTTTTTTGCCCACACTACATTATTTGGGTTTTGCAACATTTTTATATTTTTACACATTTTTATATATGTTTTTTTTTTTTTTTAGAGAGATACATTTTTTCATATAGCGCGACCTTTTCCTTTCTTTTTGCACTGTTTTAGCATGGATATCACATGTTTTTTGTGTCACAGCCTTTCCTCATAGGAATCAAAAAATTTTTTTTTCATTGTTCACTAGTAGCGCGGTATATGCACTTTTATAGCAATATAAAACCTGTATAATAATAATAGTAGGGCATTACAATACATTGTGGTGTGCTGCAACACACGTGCATTGAAGCTGCATTACATTAGTGCAGTGGTCTCTAAACTGTGGCCCACTGGCTGGATGCAGCAGTATGCTTACCTTTATCTGACTCATGGGGCTCCATTACCCGCACTGAAACGAGGCGTTATTTTTCCAAATTACACCAATGATGGGGCACTCTTCCTCCCACTGACACCAACAATTCCTCCCACTGGGCACTATTCATTTTACTAATGTCAACAATGGGACACTATTTTTTTTAAGAGACGCCAACAATGGTGCACTATTCCTCTTACTGACACCAATGGGGCACTATTCCTCCCACTGACACCAATGGGGCACAATTCCTTCTACTGACACCAACAATGGAGCAATTTTCCTCCCACTGACACCAACAATGGAGAACTTTTTCTTGCACTGACACCAGCGATGGTGCACTATCCCTCACACTGACACCAGTGATGGGGCACTATTTCTTCTACTGATACCAATGGGCCACTATTCCTTCTACTGACACCAACAATGGAGCACTTTTCCTCCCTCTGACACCAAGAATGGAGCACTTTTTCTTGCACTGACACCAACGATGGTCCACTATCCCTCCCACTGACACCAGTGACGGGGCACTATTTATTCTACTAACATCAACAATGGGCCACTATTCCTTCTACTGACACCACAATGGGCCACTATTTCTTCTACTGACACCAACAATGGGGCACTATTCCTTCTACTGACACCAACAATGGGCCACTATTCCTTCTACTGACACCAACAAAGGGCCACTCTTCCTTCTACCGACACCAATAATGGAGCACTTTTCCTCCCACTGACACCAATAATGGAGCACTTTTCCTCCCACTGACACCAACAATGGAGCACTTTTCCTCCCACTGACACCAACAATGGAGCACTTTTTCTTGCACTGACACCAACGATGGTGCACTATCCCTCCCACTGACACCAGTGATGGGGCACTATTTCTTCTACTAACATCAACAATGGGACACTATTCCTTCTACTGATACCAATGGGACACTATTCCTTCTACTGATACCAATGGGACACTATTCCTTCTACTGATACCAATGGGACACTATTCCTTCTACTGATACCAATGGGACACTATTCCTTCTACTGACACCAACAATGGGCCACTATTCCTTCTACTGACACCAATAATAAGGCACTATTCCTCTCACTTACAAAAATTATGGGGCACTATTCTTATCACTGATGCCAATCTGGGGCACTATTCCTCCCATTGATGCCAATCATGGGGCAATATTTCTCCAACTGACATTGGTAATTTTTTACTCCCTCTGGCTACAGTCTGCCCTCGCTGAGGGACAGTAAACTAGGCCATTGTTTAGGAAGATTGGAGACCCGGCCTTAGTGCATTGGCGTGCTATTCAAAATGAATGGCAATGCAACATGCCAATGCACAAAACGTGTTGCAGTAACTCATCCCAGCAGAAAAGGGTCCCTCCAGACCTTGGCGTAGTGGTGCATTGTGTTAACACACGTGCATCAACATGCATATTTTTGCCGGTGGTATGCTGTGGCATGCTTTACTGCATGTGCATTAAAGGTGTCATGCCTTGGTGTGTTGGGGGGGGGGGGGTGCAATTAAAAATGAATGGCACCACAATGTGCGTATGCATGCAATGTTCATTGGTGCAACCCGCATGTTGCCACAACACATTAAAACAAAAAAAGCGTGCAATGCCAAGCCATGGCACCACGAATATCCCATCATATCTTCTTTCCATGTACTGTATATTAGCAATCAGTCAAAGCCACTAGACTTTTATCTTAATACTAACGAGAAGACTAGGGTAAGCAGCCTCTTTGTACAATAATACTGTATGTTGTACTTTTTAACCCCTTCACACCAATCTAAATAAAATCCAAATATGCGGCCTCACTGGACTTGGCATTTTTTCCGTGAGGCCACATATTTGCGTATCTCACCTTTGTTCTGGGAGTGCGCTGCATGGCACTCTCCCAGCAAAGGGACCGGGGATTCATGGAGAGCCCCATACTAATGATCAGGACGCCTACTCCAGGTTCCGGGTCACCTGTGATAGCCTCTGATTGGCTGCCACAGTGATCAGTCTCTGTGAGCCCGCCCCTGTGTTTGTTCTCTGTGAATGGAGGAGAGAGATGCATCAAATCGCTCTCTGTCCTTGCAGAGTAAAAAATAAATAAATTAATAATAATTAAAAAAATAAAATAAAAACACAACAAAATACCTAGGTCAATGTTTTAATCTAGGCCCGTGTCGGGGCTAGTGTTTGGGTCAAGGTCAGGGTCAATATTTTTTCGGACAGGATTTTTAATAATTCTTTTTCAAATTTCTATTGTTCCTGGGCTGTACTACGGGTACAAACAACAACTAACATAAACATATGTGGTATCGCAGTAATCGTCAGGAGCAGAAGAATTTAGTGAGGTTGTTCTCTGTAGGTTATGGTAGTAGCAATATATATATATATATATATATATATATATATATATATATATATATATATATATATATATAGATAGATAGATATGTATATATCTATCTATATATAGATGGATATATATATCTATATAGATATATCTATCTATCTATATATATATCTATAGATATATATATATATATATATATATATATCTATATCTATAGATATATATATATATATATATATATATATATATATATATATAGATAGATAGATAGATAGATAGATATAGATAGATATACCTATATCTATCTATCTATATATATATATATATATAGATCTATCTATCTATCTATCTATCTATCTATCTATCTATCTATCTATCTATCTATCTATCTATCTATCTATCTATCTATCTATCTATCTATCTATCTATATATATATATATATATATATATATATATATATATATATATATTATATATATATATATATATATATCGATATATATATATATAGATATATATATATATATATATATATATATATATATATATATATATATATATATATATATATATCTATATATATATATAGATATATATATATATATCTATATATATAGATATATATATATATATATATATATATACACTACCGTTCAAAAGTTTGGGGTCACCCAAACAATTGTGTGTTTTCCATGAAAAGTCACACTTATTCACCACCATACGTTGTGAAATGAATAGAAAATAGAGTCAAGACATTGACAAGGTTAGAAATAATGATTTGTATTTGAAATAACATTGTTTTTACATCAAACTTTGCTTTCATCAAAGAATCCTCCTTTTGCAGCAATTACAGCATTGCACACCTTTGGCATTCTAGCTGTTAATTTATTGAGGTAAGCTGGAGAAATTGCACCCCACGCTTCTAGAAGCAGCTCCCATAAGTTGGATTGGTTGGATGGGCACTTCTGGCGTACCATATGGTCAAGCTGCTCCCACAACAGCTCAATGGGGTTCAGATCTGGTGACTGTGCTGGCCACTCCATTACCGATAGAATACCAGCTGCCTGCTTCTGCTGTAAATAGTTCTTGCACAATTTGGAGGTGTGTTTAGGGTCATTGTCCTGTTGTAGGATGAAATTGGCTCCAATCAAGCGCTGTCCACTGGGTATGGCATGGCGTTGCAAAATGGAGTGATAGCCTTCCTTATTCAGAATCCCTTTTACCCTGTACAAAGCTCCCACCTTACCAGCACCAAAGCAACCCCAGACCATCACATTACCTCCACCATGCTTAACAGATGGCGTCAGGCATTCTTCCAGCATCTTTTCATTTGTTCTGCGTCTCACAAACGTTCTTCTTTGTGATCCAAACACCTCAAACTTGGATTCATCCATCCACAACACTTTTTTCCAGTCTTCCTCTGTCCAATGTCTGTGTTCTTTTGCCCATCTTAATCTTTTTCTTTTATTGGCCAGTCTCAGATATGGCTTTTTCTTTGCCACTCTGCCCTGAAGCCCAAAATCCCGCAGCCGCCTCTTCACTGTAGATGTTGACACTGGTGTTTTGCGGGTACTATTTAATGAAGATGCCAGTTGGGGACCTGTGAGGCGTCTGTTTCTCAAACTAGAGACTCTAATGTGCTTATCTTCTTGCTTAGTTGTGCAACGCGGCCTCCCACTTCTTTTTCTACTCTGGTTAGAGCCTGTTTGTGCTGTCCTCTGAAGGGAGTAGTACACACCGTTGTAGGAAATCTTTAATTTCTTTGCAATTTCTCGCATGGAATAGCCTTCATTTCTAAGAACAAGAATAGACTGTCGAGTTTCAGATGAAAGTTCTCTTTTTCTGGTCATTTTGAGCGTTTAATTGACCCCACAAATGTGATGCTCCAGAAACTCAATCTGCTCACAGGAAGGTCAGTTTTGTAGCTTCTGGAAGGAGCTAGACTGTTTTTAGATGTGTGAACATGATTGCACAAGGGTTTGCTAATCATCAATTAGCCTTCTGAGCCAATGAGCAAACACATTGTACCATTAGAACACTGGAGTGATAGTTGCTGGAAATGGGCCTCTATACACCTATGTAGATATTGCACCAAAAACTAGACATTTGCAGTTAGAATAGTCATTTACCACATTAGCAATGTATAGAGTATATTTGTTTAAAGTTAGGACTAGTTTAAAGTTAGCTTCATTTAAAAGTACAGTGCTTTTCCTTCAAAAATAAGGACATTTCAATGTGACCCCAAACTTTTGAACGGTAGTGTATATATATATATAGATATATATATAGATATATATATATATAGATATATATAGATATATATATATTTTACTATTTTGGGCCAGTTTTCCTTTGATAATAAAAAATAAATAAATCAGGAGATATTTGTTACCATTTACCACCAAAATAAAGCCCAATTTGTCCTGGAAAAAAAATGCGGTATAATCCATCTGGATGCACAAGGTACCGTAGTGATGATATGTATGGTTTTACTAATACATGGCAAAGTTGCAAAATTGGGCATAGGCATTTTTTTACCCTAAAGCCACACGATCAGAAAATCTTACGGAAAATACTGCTTTTGAAGCGACCGTACGATAATCAGATCCTTAGTACAGAGCTTTCAAGAGCTGATCATGACAGTTCATCCAATATTATTCTATCGAACGTGCACGGAAAAAAAAATTGTACGATGCCAGATCGTACGATTTTCGTTTAATCAGTACAGCGATCGTTCGAAAATGCAATACAAATGCCTTACAACACATGACATCACCGAATTATATTTTTCTGTCGTACGGAAATTTTTTGTGACTTTAGTAAACTCATCAGATTCGATCTGAGATTAGCATGCAGTTATTTATTTTTTTTCAGACCTTTTCTTGTTCTCTCGGGCTCACGTTTAAGAGAGTGTGTGGAAACTACATAACACATTATTTACTTTTACCCTATTTTCTTATCTTTTATTAAGTTGCTTGTCCCTCTATCACAGCGTCCCACTACTCCACTGACCTGGCACTTGCATCAATACATATTGAGTTGTCAGACATCTGAGTCTGGAGAACTGTCGGGGGATACAACTCCCTTGTGTGTCCTGCAGAAGCCTCCCAAGGGCATTACCCCTCCTAAAGGATAGGTCTTGCTGATCTCCCCCCACCCATAACACCATTACTATCACACCAGCCAGCGTGTTGCTTAGCAACAGTGTACACCACCTTCCACTCATTCCCAGTAGAGCTGCACTGGGCCTCAGCAATTGTTGCTAAAACACACCGGGGTAATTATGCACTACATTTCTGTATCTATTTGTCTTACACAGAGACTCTGAAGCTCAGGACATGGTAATGTGCAGGGATTTTTCTTTTTTTTTTCAGCAGGAACGAAGCTGTACACAGTTCCAGTGCCCCCAACATATTTCTTAACACCCCCAAACAGCAGTTGCCATATACTACTGTATATCCTATTATTATTGTGTAATTACATTCCTGCGTGGCATTTAGTTGTTGTTGTAGTTGGCATTAGCAGATGCATGTGGAGTGAGATTGCCCTCTGTCAGCAATAGAAGAAGCCACTGTGCTGTCCTGACTCCCCCCCCCCCCCCCCCTGGCTTCCCGCGTCCCTCTTTGTAGCCTGCTGCAATAAAATATTGTTACCATTTATTCACTGAGTCTATTGTTCCTCAGGTAGATCTATTGTTGCTGGTGAGGGATCCCAGAGGAGTCGTTTGTTGCTGGAGGGGATCTATATATGCTGGGGGTGATCTATTGTTGCTGGAGAAGATGAGCTATTACTGGGGGGGTCTGTTGATGATGGCATCTGGGAAATATATTGTTGCTGGCAGGGATTTATTGTTGCTCATGTGGATCTATTGTTGCTGGTGAGAGATCTATTGTTGCTGGGGGGGTCTTTTGTTGCAGGGGGAGATCTATTTATGCTGGGGGTGATATAGTGTTGCTCATGTGGATCTATTGTTTCTGGGGGGGGTCTTTTGTTGCAGGAGTGGATCTGTTTTTGCTGGAGGGGATCTGTCTCATTGCTGGGGGATTTATTGTTGCTAGGGATGATCTACTGTTGATGGGGGGAGGTCTACCTGGAATCTGAGCAAACTATTGTTTCTGGTGGAGTTCTATTGTTCCCCAGGTGAATCTATTGTTCCTGTTGGGGAGTCTATTGTTGCTTGTGGGGGAGGGGGGGTGTTTGTTGCTGAAGGGGGTCTATTTTTGCTGGATTATGTGATTGAGCCAGCATTTCAGCTCAGGAAGTAGATGCTGACCATGGATGATACCCAAACAAGGATGGTGCTATGCTGGGGGGGGGGGGCAGATGAAGACAATGGGGGTTATTTACTAAAGGCAAATCCACTTTGCACTGCAAGTGCAAACTACAGGTGCAAAGTGCACTTGAAATTGCACTGAAAGTGCACTTGGAAGTGCAGTCGCTGTAGATCCGAGGGGGACATGCAAGGAAAATAAAAAAACAGCATCTTAGCTTGCACATGATTGGATGATAAAATCAGCAGAGCTTCCTCTCATTTCAGATCTACCCCTCAGATTTACAGCGACTGCACTTCCAAGTGCACTTTCAGTGCAATTTCAAGTGCACTTTGCACTTGTAGTTTGCACTTGTAGTGCGAAGTGGATTTGCCTTTCGTAAATAACCCCCACTGTCAGAGGAAATGGAAAAAAGATAACCCCCTCGAAATGGTTGGTGGGACTTGGAAGGCAACGGAGTAGTAAAAAACAATTTTATTGATACAAATATCCAAGTGTACAAAAATGAAAAAATCAACACATAGATCAAATAATTTATAAAAGACACTAAAAATATAAATATGCTGGTGTAATGGTCGAATGTATATTCGTGCAGTGTTCCACGTGGGCCTACGCGTTTCGGGACTGAATAGAAAGTCCCTTTATGAAGGGACTTTTATGAAGGGACTTTCTATTCAGTCCCGAAACGCGTAGGCCCATGTGGAAGACTGCACAAATATACATTCGACCATTACACCAGCATATTTATATTTTTTAGTGTCTTTTATACATTATTTGATCTACGTGTTGATTTTTTCATTTTTGTGCACTTGTATATTTGTATCAATAAAATAGTTTTTTACTACTCCGTTGCCTTCCAAGTCCCACCAACCATTTCGAGGGGGTTATCTTTTTTCCTTGTATCAGGGATGGTGGTAACCACTATGACCTAATTGGATGGTATCGTCTTTTCTACACTGTCAGAGGAAATGATCTCTGGGCAAGGGGATACATATCTGGAAGTGTTAACACATTATTCACATTACTTAGCATAAATACTGTACACTTATGAAAAAGATATCCGCTGAGTCCACTTTAATGGCTGTCAGGTGAGCACAGGTTATCTTTAAAGGGTAAATTCAACTTTACCAAAAAAAAAAAAAAAACTGCATGTAAGGGGCAGTTTTAAATAAAAACAAGCTGTGCAGCTTTGACTAAAGTTGGATAATGCCCTTGCTATAGGTGTAGGCCAGGGATATGCAATTAGCGGATCTCCAGCTGTTGCAAAACTACAAGTCCCATCACGCCTCTGCCTCTGGGTGTCATGCTTGTGGCTGTCAGAGTCTTGCTACGCCTCATGGGACTTGTAGTTCTGCAACAGCTGGAGGTCCGCTAATTGCATATCCCTGGTGTAGGCCATCTACATACCTCCTGAAGCCTGGCTGAAAAAAATACTCTTGTCCTGCTGGTTGCTAGGATGTTACTAAGACACTTCTAGCTGTTACTGCTCACCCCCAACGTCATAGGAGTGAGCTCCAAATCCCCCCCGCAAATTCACAGTTCACTATATTCTCCATTACAGCATCATTGTCCTCAGAGTTATTGTGACGGAAGAGACAGAGTGCATGTAAGGGGGGCTTGAATCTGAGAAGGAGTTCACACCTGTGATGCTAAGGGTGAACATTATTGGCTGGAAGTGTCTTAGCAATGTTCTAGCATCAAGGCAGGATGGAGGAGGGTGTCTCTGGGAATTTTTCAGCCAGGCTTCAGAAGGTACTTCATTTATAGCAATGGTATTTTTCAACTTTAGTCAAAACTGCACAGTTTGTTTTTATTCCCTTACCTGCAGAGGCAGTTTTTTTGGGAAAGGTGAGCTAACCCTTTAAGGTAGTGATTCTCAACCAGGGTTCCCCCAAAGGTTGTTGGGGGTTCCTTCAGCATTGGGCAATTTCTGCCTCTCAGATAAGTTCCCACTGACACCATTGGGCTTTTTAGCTATCTGTAAGGAGGTAATTCTTCCCAATGTCCACAAGTGTAAGGACTTTATAGAGAAGGAGGTACCCCCAAAGAAACTCGGACTTTAGCGGCAACAAATGTACAAAAATACAAAAATACAAATTGTATTAAATAAATATACATATATACAAAATATCAAACCACTAAAAAGTAGATGACAAAAATGATGAATTTCCATAGAATCCAGACATCCCGACGCGTTTCAGGACACAGACGTTCCTTCATCAGGGGCAAAAAATCAAATACATAAATGAGAAACAAGTGTAAGGACCGTTCTTCCCAGTGACCATCACACTAATGTATCATGAGTTGTAGATTTCTAATTTTTTGCAGGGGTTCCCAGAGACCGGAGAACTATTTCAAGGTTTCCTCTGTGTTGAAAAGGTTGAGAAAGGCTGCTTTAAGGTGTGAGTCAGCTCCTGATTATCAGGCTGCATTCATACCTGAGCATTTCCAGCTCATAAAACACCTGAAAAATGCCTGAAAAATGCCTGAAAAACGCCCAATAAGCAAAATCCCATTAATTTCAATGGCACCTGTTCACATCTGAGCGTTTTGTCACCTGAACGCCTGAAAAACGCCCTAAGTTCAAAAAAGAATATGAGCTTCTTTGGGGCAGTTTACAGGCGTCTTTCTGCCTTTTACATTGGTGACCTGAACAAAAAAGCGTCAAAATCGCGGTAAAAAACGCTGTAAAAACGCCCTACTTTGAAACGCTCAGGTGTGAATGCAGCCTCAATGCCAGGGCATTTTGGTTTTCCTTTGGTTTCATGATTCTCCCTTGTGGAGAGGTAAGGGTTACACTACGTGCCTCTTATACACAATGATTCTTAGTAGTCATTTGTTCCCAGCTGTGAAATGCCATGCGGTTATGGGAACTCCATATGCAGATGAGTGAATTACACATTCATGGGCACTTCATTAAGGTGCAAGCTTGTGCATCATCTGGAAAATTACAGCCATCTCCCCAAGGTGGATGATTTAGGAGAAGAGCGATGGAAGAAGAGAACACTCAACAAATTATCTCTCTGCCCGTTTGCTTGCCTGGTAACGCTTTGCAGGTCCTAGATATTTACGTCTTCTCTCCACGCTCTTACATGTCTAAGAACGCCAACGCTCAGAAGTTTACCGCAAATATTGTTCTGTAACCCCAACTGAGTTGTTGATTTTGCAACTGCCAAGCTCTAATGTCTTTTTAAAAGAGCATTTTGTTTTCTCTTAAACTGGCAGTAAAACTATATGAGACACATCGCGAAGGGATTCAATACAAGCTCACCAATGGACGGCACAGGAGTCGGGTTAGCAATTTAGCAATGGTTTGCTTGAGTCATCATTAAATTTGGACTCCATACAAATTAGGGTTAGGGTTAGTTCACACATTTTCAGAACACTTAGGTTTGCAAAAATCACTGTTTAGTAATGGTTGGAATAATTCATTAGTACATTTTGGATTCGATACAAGTTAGGGTTAAGGTTAATTCACAAATGCTTGGCAGTCGCAATTGAATAATAGTTGGATTGAGTTATTACTGAATTCGGAATCAGTTACCATCAAAACTAAAACATATGCCACATGGGAGTAAGTTTGTATGCAACATTTTTACTTATATTATTTTTTATTATTCCTATCTGTGTTGTATTAAGTAAACTTTCCTATACTTCCTGTCCAGTGGCATGAAAGGAAGTGAGAGAAAATCTCTCCAAAGTTGGGGAAATTCACCTCTTATGTCTGGTGCACATGTTGAGTTTCTTTTCGCTCAACTCAGCAGGCTGAATGAAGAAAAAAAAACTGGTGGAGCTCGTTGTACTAACTATGCAATGTTAGTACAGCGATCTTTCCACTGTGCGATTGTGTTCTGATTGCCCCCCCCCCCCCACCAGAACACACCAGTCAGCACCTGCAGCCTACAACTACAGCCTTAACTACAAGTGCTGTTCGGATACCAATCGGCTGCTGGTTTTCCAGCATGCTTGTTCGACAGTCTCTGGTCATGAGATTGGCTTCTGTCAGGATGTGGTGGGTGTGTAGGCAGATGCAGTCTACTTTCTCCACTGCAGGTGGCGCTCTTCTGCAGCGATATTGCAGCTGGAGAGGAAGTTGAGAGGAACACACTTCCTCTATGGTTTCCTGGGTCAGTGGGGAAGCACCCAATCGGATGCTTCCACCCCATGTGACTCTCGTAGCCATCTTGGGTCAGCCAAAGCATATTTAAGACCCTGGCTCCCAGTCTTGGTGTGCTTTTTGTGAGTGGGTACCCTGTACCACTAGTGCTGTCTGTGAGGGATAGTACTAGTGGTAGGGAAAGGTCTCATATCTTCTGGACACCTTCCCAATTGGTTACTCGATGGCCAGGCCATCTTCTGCCTCCTCTCAACAGATGCTGCAGGTCAACTTAATTCTGCTCCTTTCACGTTTCTGAAAACTGTGAGAGCACCCAGCTGGGTAGCTTTCCCCCGGATTTGTTGTAAACTGTTACTGCATTACTTCAATACAGGTTTTCTGTTGCACCTGTCTGTGTGAATTATTGCTTCCGCACCACGCTGCACCCCCACCTACAGGTGGATCACCAGAGGGTAGGAGAGAGCACATGGTGGGTATTACCAGCACAGAGATTTTGCCATCTCTAGTCTAGAGTTGTCCCAAGAGCAGCTTGTAAGTTGTGTTGGTTCATGGCAGATGTCATCAATGGGGGTGCCTAAGAGCAGTTTGAAGGCAAGGATGTGGTGGGTTGATCACCAAAAGGAGGGAGATAGCATATGGTGGGTATCACCAACACAGGTGGTGTGGCCATCACTAGTGTAGAGGTGTCCCAAGAGCAGATTGGAGACAAGGTTCTGGTGAGTGGTCTACAAGAGATAGGAAAATAGCCCAGGGTAGTTGTCACCAATGTAAAGGTGTCCTAGAAGAGCTTGGAGGCAGGGTGTCAGGAAGAGAGCACATGATGGGTGTCACCAGAGGGGGCTAAGAGCAGCTTGGAGACAAGAATGTGCTGGATGGATGACAAAGGGGAGGGAGAAAGCAGTGCGTGGGTGTCATCAGTATGGAAATTTGGCCCACACCAGTGTTGAGGTGTCCAAGAAAAATATGAGTGGGGCACAGTATAAATGCATACTCTTAAAAGTGTCATAGTGGGTTCACCACACAAGAATCTATACATTATTTTTACAAATCCTTTGAAAGTTAATCCAATTCCTGCATCAGCATTACAGCTATATATAAGCTCCTTGGTTGGAGCAGCCCTTTGAACCCCCTCCAAAATAAGATATTGACAGGCTGAATGCATCTAAATAACATTTACTTCTTTTTCTTCAATAAAGAGCAGTTTACATTTAACTCAGGTCAAAAGATTGACTCTCTCCCTTGTATATATTTATTTAAACGCTGCAATATCAATACACAGCAGTGGTTGATTAGATCCAGTTGACTGGGAACAGTACGAATAATTACAAGCTGCTTGTGTTTTACTGGTCTGATTGCATTACTAAATACAGAGTGTGAGGGAAAACCCTGGGCCCCGCTGCCAATGTCTTTTTGGCTGGGTTAATGAAACCAAATCTGCCTTCAAATGGCCCTATTAGCAGCTATTCCAAATCAGATACTGTAAATTGTGGCTCCCTAATAAACCCTCAAAATGAACTTGACTTGACAGCTAATGACTTTTCTGTACTTGTCAGTGTGAGGACGGTAAATGTTTCGGTGACAAAAGGAAAATTTAATTTGCTGAGGATATTTTAGGTGTGTTAAAGGGGAGCTGTGATGGTTTTTAGTGAGAGAGTTACTTTTTTTAAATTTTTTTTTATAATTATTAACCACTTCAATATTAGGCACTTTTACCCCCTTCCTGCCCAGGCCAATTTTCAGCTTTCAGTGTTCTCACACTTTGAATGACACTTAGTCATGCTACACTGGACCCAGTTTATATAAGCGAAAAAAGAGCGTAAACCTGGGGGGGTAAAAACACTTTTTTTTAGTTTCTATCATACAATTTTGCAAAAAAGCTATTTTTGTTCATAAATTTGGGCCAAAATGTATACTGCTACATATCTTTGGTAAAAGTAACTCAAATTATTGTATATTTAGTCTGTGGGAAGGTTATAGAGTCTACAAGCTATGGTACAAACTACTAATCATTGAAAATTGAGCACACCCGATGTACTGACAGCCTATCTCATTGCTTGAGGCCCTGAAATGTCAGGACTGTACAAATAACCCCCAAATGACCCCTTTTCTGAAAGTAGACAGTCCAAGGTATTTAGTAAGAGGCATGGCAAGGTTTTTTTTTTGAAGTTCTAATTTTTTCCCACAATTTTTGGGAAAATTAAGAAATTAATTTGTTTTTTTTTTTTGTTTTTTTAATATGACAAAATTGTCATATTAACAGGTTATTTCTCACACGCTGCATAGGCATGCTTGCAATGACACCTCAAAACACATTTTGCTACTCGTCCTGAGTATGACCATATCACATGTGTGAGACTTTTTCACTGCCTGGCCACATACAGAGGCCCAACATTCAAGTAGCACCTCCAGGCATTCTAGGAGCATGAATTACACATATAATAGGGGGCTTGGCTTGGACTGCACTGAGATGGCGGTGTAATCCCAGAGCTCCGGCACTCGGCAGGCTAAAATAGCGTCTCACAGCAGCACAAGCCACCAAACAGCGAGTACTACACAGCGGATTGCTTCCCCAGCATCCTGGCATCATGCCCAAGAGATGGCAGGCGGAACATCGCCCTAAAAAGCTGACGGTGTACTTCACACAGCAGCTGCAGCCTCGTGGGCAAGATGGCGCCTCGTCCAGCCCATGAATGGCTCTCAGACTTCCACAGAGCCATGACGATCCTGCATACAGGAATGCCTACATCTCTGGGGAGACCTCACAGACCTCCTCGCCCCTCAACAAGAGCCCAGCTAAAGCTTGCTTCGGGATGGAAGATCCAGGACTGTAGCAGTGTGAGGTAAGTTGTACTGCAGACTCACAGGAGGACACCAGAGAACTCCCTGAGTCCATAGTCTCATTTCCCACAGTGAACCACCCAGTTCTGGACACAACATTAAAGGATATGCTTATCTCATTAAGAAGCACTATCCATACTGATATGATGGCATGTATGAGGAAATTAAGCTCTGAGCTCACTACAGTGGAGGACAGAGTTGACCATATTGAATCTAAAATAGGGGAATATGCAACAACAATGAATGATTTGGTAGATGCACGTGATACAGCAGAAGAGAAACAAACATGGATCAAAGCAAAGTTAGCGGATTTGGAAGACAGGTCCAGAAGGAACAATATTAAAATAAGGGGCATACCAGAAACAGTACAACCTTCTGAATTACTCTCCTATACCACCGCAATGCTTTCAACCCTAATGCCAGATCTTCCTGCTATTGAGCTCTCCATAGAAAGGACCCACTGTCTCCCAAAGCCCTCATTCATACCAGAACATGCCCCTAGAAATGTTTTATTCCGGATGCATTTTTATCAAACTAAAGAACGTCTGATGCAAATAACACGTAAAGGGGAACACTGCACTACTGATTACTCTAGCCTGCAATTTTATGCGGATTTATTTACTCTACAACTACAGGTGGGGATATCCAACTAAATTGTTAATCACCAAAGATAGATCAACTCATGTGATCACCTCCCCCACCACGGTTTCTCCAAAAATGGAAGATCGTACCGAGCGAACTTCCCACATCTCCAAATGCAGGTAGCCCCAGCAGAATTTCTGACTCTTAAAGCCATAGGAATCATACTTTAATGTCCTGATGCCTTAAACAAATGCCCCAATACAGTGCCCTGCCTTTTGGAGCTCTATCCCATAACACAAGCTCCCATACACCTGAGCAGAAATGTTCTGCACCTGGGTTCTGAATACCCTCCTTTTAAGTTCAAGTTATTTTCCTTTTTTTACCCATTACCTTTTCAGAAACTGTACTTGTTACTATGCTCGGGAATCTTTTTTTATGAACGTCCAGAAACGCAAGTGACTCAGGATGCCTCCTGGTCCATCAATGCTTTGGAACAACGGATGCTCATCTTCCACCGGTCAACTGCCAACTGGCCCACATGTAAGTACACTCATCACTTGACACTCAACGTACCACCCAACATGTGCCATGCCGGTTAAAATTCTTTCAATAAACGCACATGGACTTAACCATCCAGCCAAAAGGGCGTCCCTCTGGAGAGAAGCTGATTCTTCCCACTGTGACATATTATGCGTCCAAGAGACACACTTTCATCACAAGGCTCCGCCTAAATGCACTCATAAATCCTTCGTACTTCTCCTCCAACATGACAGCAAAAAGAAGAGGGGTAATGATTGCAAGGACTCAGTCTCCTTCCACCTACTTTCAGAAACGTTAGACCCCTTTGGTCACTATCTTATCATAGTTTGTGATATCAACAATATCTGCTATACCTTGGTGAACGTTTATGTCCCTAACAAACATCAAATTAGATTTCTCAATGGGCTCTTGAAAAAAAGTGAAGTGGATACAGCAGGGATCCCTTAGAGTGTGCGGGGACTTTAATATTGTACCAGATCCACGAATGGACTCCACCACACCACCCTCTAAAAGAACACCATCTTTGACATCCTTTCTGCGATCACACGACCGAAAAAAGGATGACCTTCTATTCTACCAGCAATAAAGCAGGGAAATCACTCGCTCACAAATTGCAAGGACAACGCTTTAAGACTAAAATAGCGCATCTTAGTCACCCTAAAACTAAACAAAAGGTGTTTGACCCCCAAAGTATCGTGAATGCCTTTAGCGACTATTATGGATCTCTTTATAATTTAAAGCAAGACAACCTAATAACACAACCCTCTCAAACAGACATAGAAATTTTTTTCACAGATATCAAACTACCCCAACCTTCCCCTTTACAAATCCAGTTAAACTCCCCTTCTCCCTGACTGAATTGTTAAAGTTTATCAACACACTCCCGAGCAACAAATCCCTCGAATTTTAAAACAATCCTAGGGCCGTACCTCCTCAGGGTATACGATGCCGTGGCTGCCTCTGCTTCCTTTCCACCTGAGATGCTGGAAGCGCTGATAGTAACGCTGCCAAAACCAAGACACCGGATATACCCCAAAATTTTTAGGCCTATATCCTTAGTGAACAATGACCTAAAGATTTATGCCAAAATGATAGCATTAAGATTGGTGATCATTTTGCCCGCCCTAATTGACCCAGATCAATCAGGATTTACAAAAGGCAGGCAAACGTCGGATGCCACCGGACGTCTAATAAATATAATCCACCAAGCCAAGAAAGAGCGGACGCCTTCTCTGCTTCTAGCTTTGGATGCAAAGAAGGCGTTTGATAGAGTGCACTGGCTGTACCTGACTAACGCTTTGGAAAGATTTGGCTTTACAGGCCATATGCTTTCTGCAATTCTTGCCTATATACTTCCCCACCGGCTGGAGTATATACATCTGGTATGTTGTCCAAACCCTTTGGGATTACAAGCGGCACCCAACAGGGATGTCCACTATCTCCCCTCATTTTTAATCTTCTAATGGAATCACTAGCCTCCAGCATTAGACAAAATCCTGAAATACGGGGCTTTGTGATCAATAACCGTAAACACGTCATAAGCCTTTTCGCTGACGACGTGATTCTAATTAGAGGTCGACCGATATGGGTTTTTCTCTGGCCGATGCCGATATTTAGAAATCACGGTGGCCATGGGCCAATATGTGATACCTATTTTTTTGGGCCGATATATTAGGCCGATTTTTCTTTTTCTTTTTTTTTTCCCCCTTTATCTCATAAAATCTAACAGTTAGACCCCTTTCGCACTGGGCCATTTTCATTGGCTCTTTACCCTGAACTGGGATGTGCTGTGTCCCCCGAGCGTTGTGACCAGGAGAACATCATATGATGTCCACCCGCAGGGAGAAAAGGTTCCTGCCGGCGTCAGTTTGTAATAGGCCTTGTGGGAAAAGGTTAACATAACATTTTACAACTTTTTATAATGTGACTTTTAGGCCTCATGCATACAGGATGTTTTTTTCCTCCCCTGGATGCCTTTGCTCTAGGGGAGAAAAATGTAGCTGAAAAAAAGCCTGCCTAAAGCTGCATTTTGCATGCATATTAAAATGTGTTTGGCATTACTGAATTTTATTGGCCAATAATCATTTATTTTGGCCATTAAAATGCATTATTGAACAAATGCACCTAAATTCATGTTTGCTATTTTTTACACCCAAATGCTCCTCTCCTGAATGTGTTGGTAGTTTGTTTCTTTATCTGCCACTAAATGCTCCTGCCTCTAGATGTCTGTGAAACGTCTATGTTTACTAAAACATTGGAGAGTGTAAAGTCTGGTGCAGCTCTGCATAGAAACCAATCAGCTTCAAGGTTTTATTGTCAAACTTTAACTGAACAAACTAAATTAGAAGCTTATTGGCTATTATGCAAATCGGCACCAGACTCTGAGTGCTTCGGTTATAGTAAATCTCCCCCACAGGGTAACATAGAGAGTGATGTCTGTGTCCCCCATTAGCAAGATTCACCCTTCACTATTTGTCCTGTTTATCATTATTACTGAGAGTGAAGGAAACCTCAAATTTGGGGTCTTCACCAGAACAGGAATAGAGGTGAAAATTTCCAACAGGGACATTAGCTTTGGTGACAACCAGGAATCCCCTCACCTTCCTGTTGGCTTTGGGATAGTAAGTAACCCCCCCCCCCCCCCCCCCAATAGGCCAGAGATGGCAAAAAAAATGACAGGGGCTAAAACCTTTCTTTACCTAAAAAAAAAAATGCCTATAGTTCTATTTTACTGCAACAAAGAAAAATTATGTCTCCTCCCCTGCCTGACAGGACTGTGCAAGACTGTGTAAATTTCAGGAGTGGATGGACACTAATGATGACAGATCATTTGGCTCTATCCAAAATGAAAAATGCCTTTAGTTCTACTTTAAAGTAGAACTATAGGTGAAACCTTTTTTTTATTTTTTATTGTGGAGTAAGGAAGGGTTATATCTCCTGTGTTTTTTTTTGTTTTTGTTTTTTTGTTTTTTGCCATCTGTGGGGAGATTTCCCTTCACTTCCTATCTCAAAGCCAAAACAGGAAGTGAGAGGGAATCCCTGCAAATTAAGGGAATCTCTTTGAGCCCCACTGGTCACCAGAACTAGTGTCCCCATTGGAAGATTCCCCTTCTCTTACTTTTCTGGGGACAACCTAAAATTTGGGATTTCCTTTTGTTTTCACTTTCAATGATAACGATAAACAAGACAAATAGAGAGGAATCTCTATAGACAGCAATAAAAACCCAACAGGGATTCTAATCCATTTCCATTCTATCCAAAATTGAAAATAGAAAATTGCCTTTAGGGATAATCTAAACATGGTATGTTGGCATGCTTTTATTATTTAAAATCAACATATAAGCTTATATGACCCGGACAACGTCATCGCGTGACGAAATGCGTAGGGAGGGGCGACGTGTTGACATCATCGCATTCTTCGAATCCCAGAAGTGCAGGCTGTTCATGTATCACCAGCGAGAATTTTAACAAAGGTGTTTTTAACATTATCTTGATGTACGTGCAACCTTATTATATTTAATACATTTCTTGTAAGATTTTAGAATAAGAATACAGCAGTAGGCCTTTGATGGCAGTTTTAGGTAAAATCCTGCAATGCAGGTGAGACACAGCAAAGAGAAATACACAATAAAAGCACACATGGTGAATACGGTAAAATTGTTTAGGCCGAAATATACCATCATATATGGACCAAAGATAGTCAAGTAGAAAACTGGGGAGCGGGTGTTCTAGATCAGTAAGTAAAAGTTAAGTAGGCTGGAGCCAGGTGCCTGCTTTGTTCTGCACCTGGTAATATTGTAGGCATACAGTGCCTTGCAAAAGTATTCATCCCCCTTGGCATTTTTCGTGTGTTGTTGCCTCACAACCTGGAATTAACCTGGATTGTTTGAGGATTTGCATCATTTAATTTACAGAACATACCCACAACTTTGAAGATTTTTTTTATTTTTATTGTAAAGCAAACAACAAATAGGACAAAATAACAGAAAAAGTCAATGTGCATAACTATTCACCCCCCTAAAGTCAATACTTTGCCCATTCCTCCTTGCAAAACTACTCCAGCTTCTTCAAGTTGGATGGTTTGCACTTGTGAACAGCAATCTTTATGTCTGACCACAGATTTTCTATTGGATTGAGGTCTGGGCTTTGACTAGGCCATTCCAACACATTTACATGATTCCCCTTAAACCACTCAAGTGTTGCTTTAGCAGTGTGTTTGTGGTCATTGTCCTGCTGGAAGGTGAACCTCCGTCCTAGCCTCAAATCACACACAGAGTGGTACAGGTTTTGCTCAAGAATATCCCTGTATTTAGTACCATCCATCTTTCCCTCAACTCTGACCAGTTTCCCAGTCCTGACTGCTGAAAAACATCCCCACAGTATGATGCTGCCACCACCATGTTTCACTGTGGTGTTCTTTGGGTGATGTGATGTGTTGGGTTTGCGTCAGACATAGCGTTTTCTTTGATGGCCAAAAAGTAAAATTTTAGTCTCATCAGACCAGAGCACCTTCCTCCATACATTTTGGGAGTCTCCCACATGCCTTTTCCCAAAAAAAAAAATGTGCCATTTTGTTTTTTGCTGAAAGTAATGGCTTTCTTCTGGCCACTCTGCCATAAAGCCCAACATTATGGAGCATACGGCTTATTGTCATCCTATATACAGATACTCCAGTCTCTGCTGTGGAACTCTGCAGCTCCTCCAGGGTTACCTTAGGTCTCTGTGCTGCCTCTCTGATTAATGCCCTCCTTGCCCGGTCCGTGAATTTTGGTGTGTCTCTTGGCAGGTTTGCTCTTGTGCCATGTTTTTTCCATTTGGTTATGATAGATTTGATGGTGCTCCTAGGGATCAGCAAAGATTTGGATATTTTTTTATAACCTAACCCTGACTTGTACTTCTCAACAACATTGACCTTTACTTGTTTGGAGAGTTCCTTGGTCTTCATGGCAGTGTTTGGTTAGTGATGCCTCTTGCTTAGGTGTTGCAGTCTCTGGGGCCTTTCAAAAAGGTGTGTATATGTAATGAGAGATCATGGGACACTTAGATTGCACACAGGTGGACATCATTTCACTAATTATGTGGCTTCTGAAGGTAATTGATTGCACCAGAGCTTTTTATGGGCTTCATAACAAAGGGGGTGAATATATACGCATGTGCCAATTATCGATTTTTAATTTCTGAAAAATAGTTTTATGTATATATTTTTCTAATTTTACTTCACCAACTTAGACTGTTGTGTACTGATTCATCACATATAATTCAGATTAAAAAAAACATTGAACTAAAGGCTGTAATGTAGCAAAATAGGTAAAAAGCCAAGGAGAGTAAATACTTTTGCAAGGCACTGTACCGTCAGAATACAATACAACCCTTTGTGATCGATAAGAGATCACCATGCCTTCAAAGGAAGAGAAGAAAAGAAAAAAAAGAAGAAGAAAAAAAGAGAGAAGAAAAAAAGAAAAGAAGGGAAAGAACTACAGCCTGCCTGAGTGCCAGACCCAACCACCGGTGGAGCCTTTTTGTATTTCTGCGATGGGTCTCTGGAAGCATCATTTGGAAGGTCTTCACCTATGACCCTGAGGAGATCTAATCGAAAGGCCCTGGCTGGGTGTGTAGCCACAAGTGTTGTTGACCTTCTTTGATAGAAGGTCCTTTTTAGCTGGTAAGCGAGCATTCTGTCTGCATACAGGTCGTGGTGTTCCAGACAAGATCTCACTCTTGGTGATGGATGGTGGCTATATTGCATATGTATTGACAAGAACTTATTTTCACTTTATCACTTTTTGGACTTTATTATTTTTTTATTTGTGGGTGCAATACACTACTTATATAGCGCAACTCTGTAGATGTTCTGATTATTATAGTACTGTGTCTCTATCTCACAGGAGAGTTGATGCTTGAATAATTTGTCTAATTTGGGTATTTAAATAAGCATATTTTTTTCTCTTTCTTATCAACATATAAGCTTGAATTGCCCTTTAGGCAAAGTGTAATTTCATGTTTTGTCATTAAAAAGGCAAGCTCAAAATTAGCATCAATCCATCACAGTTTACCCTCGCAAAAAATATAATACTCCAATGATCTTTCCAGAATGTATCTAATCTTTTTACAAGCTCAAAATGTCACAGGACTGCCATAATAAATGGCAAAACACAACATGTTAAACACACGGCTCTGCCGCATTTGCATCCCATTTATTCCCTATAAAACCTCCAGAGAATGAGCGTGAAAATTTCTGAATGAATCGGAGGGACCAAGACATTATTTCACCAGACCTGACATTTTTACATCTCTCAGAATGCAAATCCCTGATATTTGATGGGGAAACAGATGCGCCGTCTAAATGGCAATCCAATTATCTATGACTGCATTGCACATTTTCCGACTGGTTCCACAGCTGAGGATTGCTCAATGGGGTTGCGCATTACATAAACAAAGTGATTTTCGAAGCAGGAGTTTGCTTATTGCGGTCATGGTTTGCTGGTCTAGGTCAAACATTTACTTTGTATAGACCGAAGCCTAATTTATGGCGCTGGGCTTAATCGATAGGACATTTCAATTACTAGATCTGCATGGCTGAGGTCAAGTGTCGACACAGCGGCCTCGGAAAGGCCATGGATAAATGTTAATGCTTCAGCAGAGCCTCAGCAAGTTCATGATCACGTAGAAAGCGGCATACAAAAGTCAAGTTCTACAGCATGGCAACAGCAGCATGGTTCTACAGCATGTAGCCGATCCGTATTACTGTAAGTTATGAAGGGCATTTAGGGTAGATGTCTGGCATGTTGAAGCCTAACTCCTGCCAATTTTTTTTTAGGGAAGAACAGAAAATTTTCTGTTAGATTTTATTTCTGTATGTAACCCAATTTGGGAGATTTCCTTTTACTTACTGTTCTTCTGACACCAGGACAAGGAATGTGGAGAGTGGTGTGTAGGCAGGTGCAGTCTTTTTTCTCCTCTTCAGGTGGCGCTCAACCACAGTGGCAGTGCAAAAAGAGAGGAAGTCAGGAGGTACATGGTTGCTATATGGTTTCCTGAGTCACTGGGGCAGCAATCCATTTGGATGCTGACAGCCCATGTGACTCTGGCACCATCTTGGGTAGGCAGAGTCTGTTTAAGACCCTGGCGTGCATTTAGCATGTGGGTAGTGTAGGGACAGGTCACCGATCTGCCAGGGACAGTATTAGTGGCAGGGAGAGATTCCAGATGAGTAGGGAAAGCATTGGGATCCGACCATCTTCCTGAAAGCCTCATCTCTTGGGTTTGCACTGGCCAGGCCGCATTTTGCCCCTTAAGAAAGATGTCAGCTCGGCTGAGACCTGCTCTGCCACACACTGCTGTCATCTGTGAGTGTTCCCTGTTGGGCTTTCTTACGTCGGGCTTGTTGCAAAACTGCTTTTCTTTAAAGTGTAACTCTACATTTATTGAGAAAAAAACATTTCCCTCTGGGTGATCTATGTACATTGCAGGGATTATAACAAACTTTGTTGCAGATTCCTACCTTTTTTCATTCTGAAGAAATCCCTGTGTGTTTGTCTATGTCTCTGTTCTGAGTGGGTCTAATGAGAGTGGCTTCATAGATATCTGTCAGCTGTGCAGCTGCAGAGCACTGATGAGGAAATCTGCTGGGCCTGCATCCCTTTAGATGTGTTCCTTTTTGAAGTATCTCTCCAAAAATGAAATTTTTGTTGCAGGGGATGCCTGAAATCTGACTTGTATCTTAGTGTAGACTTCTGGGGAAATTGGTGAGCCAATCACAGAAGCAGAAATTATGATGTTTCTGAGGTGTGTCCAGTACACATTCTGTGTACAGAACAACTCAAGTTAGCCATATTACAATGCATTTTCAGAAAATTACAGAGCTGCGGGTTAAAAGGGAAAGGTCATTTTTAATAACATTCAATTACAATATGATGTGTGTCGCAATTATATGTGCAATATTATTTTTTCTTTATTTGCTATTTTTTTTCCTCACGAAAGTGGAGTTACCCTTTAACTGCATTATAAGTTCTTTCAATTGCTTCTGGACTTTTAAGTTGTCACACAAAAGAACAAATAGCAAAAAGATCTTTCCCTTCCCTGCCTTTCTAAATATTTTGTCTGTGTCCCCATTGGAAAGATTTCCCATCACTTTCTTGTCCTGAATCCCCAACAGGGACATAGATAGCCATAAATACCTGACAAAGGCTCTAACCTTCTGTGGTCTACCTGAAACAAAATAGGTGGCCTACTACCTATAGACAGGGCCACTGGAACATGGGCATATTGTTTCCATCCTGTGCACCACTAACATGCCTATTGCCCCAGAGGGAGCCAAAAAGCATACAATTATCAGAGCATGTACATGTCCCATGCTCAACATTTCATCCAGCATTGTTCCCGGTTGAGCCAGGTACCAGTTTAAAGGATAGGCCGTTGGTAGCAAGAAGTGAGTTACATTTTTTTTAAAGCTTTACTTTCACAACTACTGTAGGTAGACAACGAGGTAGACAATTTCAGTGCATACAACTCCTCACCAATCATGGCAGCAGTCATTGGCACTTTTCAAGGTTGGCCAATCTATGTCCTGTCTCCAGTTAGAGGTAGAAAACCAAACACTGAAAGTTCTACATCTCTGCAGAAAAGTCCCTACTAAGTCCTGTGACGGCCACCTGTAGAGTTTTACTCCTGTCCTGTAGACTCTCTGCCCAAACTCCTACTCTCTAACGTAGCCCACTATTAATCTATGGGGAGGGCGCCACGCAGTGGCCAAACTAGAAATTGCACTAACACCCCCTACACTCCTACATAAATGTAGATGAAGCTTTTGAGGTACGTCTGCTAAAAACCACATATGTGCCAATTCCCAAGTTATGGCTGGTAAAGACAGACTTCATGTAAAGAATACTAATATGGATGTGTGCAGTGCCACTGGTTGTGGTTTCATTTTCTGGTGCAGTAATGCGGAGACATAGAAGGAGGATGTCTCAAGATCAGCCATTTTCAACCAGGATTCTATGGAACCCTAGGGTTCCTCCAGAGATTACTGGGGGTTCATTCAGCTGTGGCTGTTTGACCTTTCATGCTGTGCTTGGATCCGAGTCCAGAGGCACTTGACAGAGCCAGCAGCATGACACCAATAATCTTTTTTAGCTGTTGGTAAGGTTGGCATTTCGACCACAACTGCTCTTCTCAGTAACTACCAATGTAATGATGTATTAATTGTAGCAGGGGTTCCCTACTAAAAAATGCATTCAAGGGTTCTTTTTCTGGAGCAAAATAGTTAAAGACTGCTCTAGATAACCCAATGAATAGACAAAACATGCATATGCTGAACAAAACCCTCGCCAGTCCAACTTGCCAGCCCCACTCGCAAGCCCGTTTGCCAGCATCGCTCGCCAGCTCCGCACTTACCCCATCCAGGTCCCGTGTGGCCTTGACCGTTCCCTCGGCTTTTCCTGCCGTCCAATCCAGTCACTTCTCCTCCCAGCCAATCCGGTCTCAGGACCCGCTTACTGTCCTGATTCGCTGGGAGGTGAAGCAGGAAGACAATAGCAAATGTTGATTCGTTATTATCACAAACGAGTGGGCTCAGGGCGCAGTACTCTGTGCCCCAAGCCCACCCTTTTTGAAGCCAATTAGAGCCTCCGGATCTAATCATGTGCTTTGCAAAAAAAAAAAAACCCCTGTAGAACTCTATGCGTCGGGTGCCCTGCATGGAGAATAGGGGCTGGGTGCATAATCTAAAACAACGTATTTCATCTCTTAGCATGCAGAAGGATCATATTCGTTCATGAAGAGGTTCATTATTCGGACCAGCACAAGCTGGAGGTCCATTTTTTAAAATGTGTCAAAAGAAAAGAAAAATGGGTGGGACTTTACATGTGGTGTGTCTGTGCATTTGATAATTGAAATAGTATATAAGTATATATTCTGTAATGGAGTTTGATAATGGTGTGATGTGGTGCGGTGGCTTCGCAGATTAATGCAAAGCCACTGCACACATCAGACCAGTACAAGTATATTGTTTGATTAGGATAGTCAAAAATTGATAGCGGTAATGATAACAATAATGCATCACCACCAATAATGTTAATATTCATGATAATAATAATAATAATAATACTCATAATAATATTAATGATAATAACATTAACTCTACTATCGGTATGCTTTAATCAAAAACACGTCAATTCATAATTGGATAGTAAAAGGCATTGTTGGTACAGAAATGAAGAATTGATAATCAAAAGAGAACATATATAGACATGACCAACAAAGCAGATCCAGAATAGCATGGTACATCCAATATGCACCTCAGTATACAGCATTGATAAAATATTATATTAGATTAAAATCCATGATTATGACGAGCTTGTCTGAGCACCCTTGTTGTAGACTCTACGCGTTTCATAGCCTAAAGCTACTCATCAAGAGTGGGATGCAGTGATTGTACTATAATTAAAGAGAGGACCATTAGCATATAGTGTCCTGAAAGGGACACAACTATGAAAAAGGGGCTACACATTTAATCAGAGACTTACGGTTCCGCTCATGGACCATGCCCAATTCTGAGATGGAAATGCAGGGGGTACGGAGACGCTATTATTATTATTATTATTATTATTATTATGAGTATTATTATTATCATGAATATTAACATTATTGGTGGTGATGCATTATTGTTATCATTACCGCTATCAATTTTCAACTATCTTAATCAAACAATATACTTGTACTGTTCTGATGTGTGCAGTGGCTTTGCATTAATCTACAAAGCCACCGCACTGCATCACACCATTATCAAACTCCATTAAAGAATATATACAGTATACTGTTTATTTCAGTCATCAAATGCACAGACACACCTCATGTAAAGTCCCACCCATTTTTCTTTTCTTTTGACACATATATATTTAGGGATGGAGGCGCGTAGGTGCTGGTTGTGGCTGGTCACATCTGTTTTTAAGTAGCCATTTTTTAAAATGTTGAATGTCAGGCAAAAAAATACTTACACTGGAGTGGATGTCAAAGAATGTATAATTTTGTTCAGCCAGTCTTCACTTTTCTCTACTGCATTTAAAATGGAAATACACTGCCGCAATAAACAAATCAAACAATAAGCATCTGTATATGCAGACGAGTGAAAATAACACACCCACACATTCTATATAAAGATATATGTACTTTTCTGTCTTTTTTTTGCAGCATTCTGTATATGAGTTTGTGGTCAGCTTTTCATTGCGTTCGCAAGGTAGGTGGTCACGTGACATCATAGTTCCTGCCGCAAAGCTCTTATCCTTACAATTACAGGATGTGGAGAGTGTGAGGGGGGCTAAGCGACATCACAAGTTGATTGGTGTCGGTAATAATAGCCAGCAACTTTGAATATAGATAGATGACAATACCAGAGCATGGACAGAAACGAAATCGGGTACAATAAGTTTATAAAGGGAAATGTAGCATGTGGCTGATTATTGTATACTGGTCAATTGTGGGGTAAGAGCGCTCCCCGCACAGAGTCCAGGGTCTCACTGAGAGCTCCGGGCCCCATACTAATGATCGGTACCTGGAACTCCCGGTAACGGCCGGGTCACCTGATCGCTGTGGTAGCCTCTGATTGGCTACCACAGTGATCAGCCCCTGTGTTTTTTTTTTCTTTTTGTGAATAGAGAGATAGATGCAAAAAGAAAAAAAAGTGTTTGTAAAAAAAGTTTAAATAAATAAAATAATAAAAAATAAAATAAAAAAATAAAGAAAAATACTTAGATCAAGGTTTGATCTAGGTCAGTGCCAGGGTTAGTATTTGGGTCAATTAAGGGTCAAAGGTCAGGGTCAAAGTTCAGGGTCAGGTTTTTTTTTTATTAGCATCAGTGTCAGTGTGTTTTTAGGTAGGACAAAAAAAAAATAAAAAAAATAAGCACTATTGCTTCTAGGCTGTACTACAGGTACAAACACATATGTGGTATCATTGCAATCATCAGGAGCAGGAGAACTTATTTTGGGTTCTTCTTTGGGGGTAGGTTATGGAAGTAACAAAAAATATACAGTTACATTAAATTTTTTATTTTTTTTTACTATTTTGGGCCAGTTTTCCTTTGACAATAAAAAAAAGCCCAATTTGTCCTGAAAAAAAAAAACAAGCAATAATCCACCTGGATGCACAAAGTAGTTGGGATGATATGTACGGTTTTACTAACACATGTCAAAATTGCAAAATTGTACTTTTAGATCTGTTTTACCCTTAGGCATGAAGGGGTTACTATAAATTGTATTTCATTCATATCAATGTATTAATACCCCAAATATTTTTTTTTTTATATAAGCCCCCGTTCACACCCTTGCGACTTGTTATGCAATTTGACAGTTCCCAATTGCATGGCAAGTCGCACTCTATTGTCAGCAATGGAAACGGTTAAATCGGTGCAACTCCAACTTTGCGGTGCACTATTTTTTGTGATTACAGGTGCGACTTTCACAGGCATCTGTGTATGAAATCGCACTGAGCTGCGGCTTTAACATTGTGCTACTTCAAGTGAAGTAGCAAGATTTCAAAGTTGCATTCGGTGTGAACCAGGGCTTATAGTTAGAAAAGTTATTTGTATTCCATGTTAAAGTATGCTGAATGAAAGCACTGGAACAGTGTTTGTACCAGATTGTGTTTTTTAAAGTAATATTAAATCTGCAGTAGTCACCTATATAGGTGTTTGTGTTGTTTTAATTGCCTATTGGATTTACAAGAAGTGATTCTGAACACTTTTTTGAGGCTTTGAAGTTCCCTTGAATAACATTTTTTTTTGGGAGCAGAAAATCAAACATAACTATCTTTATAGCCAGCAGGTTCAATACCATGGCCTTGATTACCATGTACAACACCCTTCACAGCATTGGAATTATCTCCATAATCGGAATGTGTATCCGCCAGTAAAAAAGCTTTAGGCTCCATCATATTTCATCTATTTTTTGACCTGACAGTATTCATGGTTCGTTAGCTGCCTTAGTAGATGTGACACTCAAGCTTTTGGTTTGGGCAGGAGTTTACGTGGTCCAGTGCCTCAAGGCTAAGGTCAATGGCAAGTAACTACAGTATGCCATTCCTAGTACACAGCAGTGGTCTGCAAGACTAAGTCTAGAGAGGAACACAGTTTTGCCTTTACACACTAAAACTAAAACATTAAAATCATTCATAAAAAACTAAAACATTAAACTTTATTGGCATCCCAGTCTTAGTACGTAGGGTTATTGAGCTGGCCCGCCCTTTGCAGCTATAACAGCTTCAACTCTTCTGGGAAGGCTGTCCACAAGGTTTAGGAGTGTGTCTATGGGAATGTTTGACCATTCTTCCAGAAGCACATTTGTGAGGTCAGGCACTGATGTTGGACGAGAAGTCCTGGCTCACAGTCTTCACTCTAATTCATCCCAAAGGTGTTTTATAGGGTTGAGGTACAGGCCAGTCAAGTTCCTCCACCCCAAGCTTGCTCATCCATGTCTTTATGGAACTTGCTTTGTGCACTGGTGCGCAGTCATGTTTGAACAGGAAGGTGCCAACCTCAAACTGTTCCAATAAGGTTGGGAGCATAAAATTGTCTATAATGCACATGTGGCCTGGGCACTCCCAGCACAGTTACCGGTGGGGACCGGAAAGCTCCCAATGTGATCGGAGCTTTCCGATCATGTGACCTGTGTGACAGCCAATCACAGCAGTCATATAACCCAAATGCCCACCTCTGCATCTAGAAGCTCTTAAAGGGCCAGGAGGCAGCGGGGGGAAGGGGTTAAGATGGTTTTGAGCTTTAACGTAAACCTGTTTTTATTTTTCCCCACAGGTTTACATTTATTCGGGCCAACAAACTTTTCCATGACTTTTGGTACAACCCTGGAATGGATAGAATATTATGTGTGGCCCCCTGGAGATGTCTGGGGCTGCAGTTGAGGTTCCTTATACTTGGAGAGTTGGCCACCACTGACTTGAAGCATCAAAATCTTGGGCCAATGGCGCTCACACATTTCCTGAAATTCAGACAGATTTTGTGAAAGTGCCTGATGCATTCTAAAGGCCCTTTAACACAGGCGTTCTGAATAGGTCCGTCTGTGAGTTTTTCAGGTGGACCTGATTTGTCCTTGTCGAGACTCTCCTCTATGGAGTGGTCGATGTCAGCGACACATGTCTGCTGACACCCGTCGCCATCCGATCCAATCCTGCCCGCAAAATCCAGACGGATGGTGGTCCTATTTTCCATCTGTCTGGCGGATCAGATAGGATTGGATGAAAACGGACAGGCAATGCAATTTGCACCTGATTTTCCCTTAGAGGAGAGCGGGGCTGTGTCCGTGTCCGCTCTGCACAGTGAGCGGACATGGACCTGTCATTCGCCTGCTCATCAGGAATCAGTGGAGCGATCCCCCCACTGAGCAAGTGGAATCCATAAAACACGGAGGTGCCTATGTGAAAGGGACCTAAAAGTGGCGCAGCATGTGCCAAATTATGTACCTGTCTAGAACTTGTACTTGAATTTGACGCATACTGCACCACAATTAGAATGAATACGAGACAATTTCACAAAATATGTTTCTGTACACCAAAAGAAAGATGGTCCTAGTTAGTGCCAGATACAAACTATTGGGATTTTATTTTAAATTTGGCGCAGGCATTGCACAGCAATGTAGTAGTGGAACAATTTCGAACGACCTGAATTTGGCCCACGAGTCGCTGTCAGAACCAAAACTGTTGCAGATGTTTTTTGAATTAGGCGCAACACATTAAAAAAGAGCAAATAACATCACAAAAGTGGCACTTTATTGAATCCCCCCATTATGTTTCTGGTCATACTTCCAATATTTCTGATCCATAACTCCCAACTATACATGTGCATGACAAACAAATGTGTTCCGTTTTGTTTAGATTCGTTTAGATTTTTTAATCGAGTTATCTAGTTTTGTTAAATTTGGTTGATTCGTTCAATTCGTATTCAGAATTTGTTTTATTTCTTTTTTGAGTTTTCTTTGAACTTCCTGTTTTTTGTTTTTTTTTTGGATTTGTAACATTCAAATTGATAAATTTTGAATCGGTCGTAAAAAACTTTAGATTTGCTTTTTTTTTTTTATTTGAATGTGGTGAAGTGAACAAACAAAAGAAAAATCTTCATCAAATGATTACAATGACTCTTTAAATCACCTTTGGCTTAACAAAAACAGCATTAGTTCAAAATGGTACTCTAATAACATACACAGTCTTTCATTTTAGAAATATGTCTACAGTTTGAATTCGACTGGAATTCAATGTAAAATTCTATTCGAATTTCAATTTGAATTTCAGAAATTCTGAAGAATTTCGTTTTGTTATTCGGAACATTCAGCAAACTTTGTTTATACTATAATTCGGCTATTCGGATATATCCAAATAATAAAAAATTTGTGTTTTTTGAGTATTTATTCGGAACGAAACACACCGCGCATGTCTACTTCCAACTGTCCCTGATTTCGAGGGACTGTCCCTGATTTGGAGCAATGTCCCTCTGTCCCTCTTTCCTCCTCATTTGTCCCTCATTTTGGTCTGATCTATATAGTTGTATATAAAATGCACTTTTTTTCTTTCAAAAAGCATTTCCCAGTGCTAAACGTTTCATCCAATTTCTAAATTTTTGCATTTGCAAATTTCAAAAGCCAATATAAGGGAAAAGTAGTGGTAAAAAAAGCCCTTGTGGGTTTAACCACTTCAATACTGGGCACTTATACACCTACCTGCCCAGACCAATTTTCAGCTTTCAGCGCTGTCGCACTTTGAATGACAATTGCGCAGTCATGCTACACTATACCCAAACTAAATTTTTATAATTTTGTTCCTACAAATAGAACTTTCTTTTGGTGGTATTTGATCACCTCTGGGATTTTTATTTTCTGCTAAAGTTAACAAATAAAAAAAAGACTGAAAATTTTGAAAAAATAAATAAATTTGTAAATAAGTAAGTTTTCTCCTTCACTGACGGGCACTGATAAGGCGGCACTGATGAGGTGGCACTGATGGGTACTGGTGATGGGCACTAATATGCGGCACTGATGGGGCACTGATAGGCGGCACTGATAGGTGACAGTGATATGCAGCACTGATGGGTACACATAGGTGGCACTGATGGGCACTGAAAGGCAGCACTGATGGACACTGATAGGTGGCACAGATGGGCACTGATAGGCGGCACGGATGGGCACTGATAGGTGGCACAGATGGGCAAGGATGAGCAATGATAGGTGGCACTGATGTACACTAATGGATGGTACTGATGGGCATCACTGATTGGCAGGCATCCATTGTGGGCACTGATTGCTATCCCTGGTGGCCATGTGTGGCATACCTGGTGGTGACTAGTGGTGGACATCCCTGGTGGTCCTGGTGGAGTCCCTGGTGGTCCAGTGTGGGCATCCTCGGGGGGGGGGGGGGCTGCGCTGATAATCAATCAGCACGGACCACCCCCCTGTCAGAGGAGCAGCCGATCGGCTCTCCATTACTCGCGTAGTCAGACGCAAGTGAGGAAAAGCCGATCAACTTCCTGTTTACACTGTGATCAGCCGTGATTGGACACGGCTGATCACGTGGTAAAGAGTCTCCATCAGACTCTTTAGCTAAATCAGTGTTGCGGTGTGTCAGATTGACACACAGCAACAACGATCGCTGTGATGCATTATCCTGAAAGATGTCATATGACGTCCGGTCAGGATAACACAACCACTTTGCTGATGTCATTTTGCTATATGGGGGGCGGCAAGTGGTTAACTAATCTATTTTTATATATATAATTCTTTTTTAAGGGGGTGTGGCAGGGGGCGTGTCCTATGCCTACCTACTTTTGCTAATAGATGTCCCTCATTCCCATCTTAGAAAGTCAGGAGGTATGCTGATCACACTTTCAACGCTTTCCCATGCTGAGGAAATTTAGCTTTTTACAGTCTCATCTGGATGTCAGAATCTTAAGACAGGAGGGATACTATGGAAACACAAATCACTTACTGTTTTTTTTTTTTCTTCTAATAATTGAAATGCCCAAAGCAACCACATTCCATTGTGTTTCTGCAATAACTAAGAAAATGAGAACTAAACAAGAAAATAATTCTGACAAGTTGCTGTGGGCAACAACAGCAACATTTTTCTGCAAACCGATAATAATTTACGTTGTGGACTTTGACATAAACAACACAAACATGACTAGAAATTAAAAAGCAACCCCAGGAAAAATGTTTGCTGCAAATTCATCTTACTGAGCCTAATGCAAACCCATAAACCTTTTGTAAAATGATCTCTATGGCCACGATATCACCAATTCAAAGCCTAGCCAGGGAGGCCATAGTGGCTAATAGATTCCCATTAAAGGACACATTTTAATGTCTGCCATTCTTAACCACTTACGGACCACCGCACGCCAATATACGTCCTAACATTGAAGAGAAATATCGTTGTTATGGCAGCAGCTAGCTGCCATAGCCCCGGTATTCTCTTCTTCGGCCGGCGGTCCACTTTCAGATAAAAGTTGTCTCACCATGATTGGCCCCCCTCCCGCCACGCTCTGGTGCCCTCCGCCGCTTACTGGAGCTGTCGGCAGCGGCGGAGGCGATCGGATCTTCCCTCTTTTTGAGTATGGAGACGAGTGAGGGGAAGATGGCCTCCATCCATCTCCATACCATTGCAGGGCGGAAGCGACATCAAAACGTTGCATTTTAGTGTAAATATGAGATCTGAGATCTTTTTGACCCCAGACCTCATATTTAAGAGGTCCTGTCATGCTTTTTTTCTATTACAAGGGATGTTTACATTCCCTGTAATAGGAATAAAAGTGACACATTTTTTTTTTTTTAAAGAACAGTGTAAAAATAAAAAATAAAAGCTAAAATAAATAAGAATAAAAAAAATGTAAATGCGCCCCGTCCCGCTGAGCTCGCATGCAGAAGCGAAAGCATACGTGAGTAGCGCCCGCATATGTAAAAGGTGTTCAAACCACACATGTGAGGTATCGCTGCAATCGGTAGAGGGAGAGCAATAATTCTAGCCCTATACCTTCTCTGTAACTCAAAACATGCAACCTGTAGAATTTTTTCAATGTCACCTATGGAGATTTTTAAGGGTAAAAGTTTGTCGCCATTCAACAAGTTTTGAAGCATGAGATGTTGGGTATCAATTTACACGGCGTAAAATTATCTTTCACAATATAAAAAAATTGGGCTAACTTTACTGTTGTCTTATTTTTTAATTCAAAAAAGTGTATTTTTTCCAAAAAAAGTGCGCTTGTAAGACCGCTGTGCAAATACGGTGTGAAAGAAATTATTGCCACGACTGCCATTTTATTCTCTAGGGTGTTAGAAAAAAAAATTTAAAATGTTTGGGGGTTCTAAGTAATTTTCTAGCAAAAAAACCTGTTTTTAACTTGTAAACAACAAATCTCAAAAAAAGGCTCGGTTCTTAAGTGGTTAAAAGTGTGCAATCCATTTCGTAACGAACCGAAATTCGGCCAAATTTTGCATCTTTCGGACGTTCGGATGCATCTGAATGTCTGAAGAAAAAAATAACGAATTTCAACTAATACAAAAGAAATGATAGCGAAAATAACAAATGAATTCGGCATGATTCGTTAATTTGTTAAAGGTCTAATGAAACAAAAGGTCAACTCAGAGTAAACCTTACAGTCCAATCAGCTGATTAATTTTGTGCTGGAGGTTGGATAACTGGCAAAGTGCATTCCTGAGAAGTGAGTGAGAAGGGTGTTGTATTGTATTTGAGCAGAGGAGAAGAGATATTGTCATTGTGTGTGTTAATGGATTCAATAAACAAACTACTTTCCAAACTACAAATCGTTAGTTATCACGAATATATATACATACATAAACAATGAAATATCCAAAAACGAATCGATTCGTTATAACGAATATCGATACTCTACAGAAATAACTAGTTGTCCGAAAACGAATTAACATAACCTAACGAATAAAACAGAACGAAATTATGTATTTTACGAATAAAAACAAAATTACATTTTTTGTCGTGCACAAGTCTCGCCATTCTGTTTCTTCCAGTGTCACTGTTCTGAGAAACAAAATATCAGACCTATACAATTCTTCCCCTTCTCCCCCCTTCCCTTTTTCCCCCTCTTCTTTTTTTCCCCCCTAACCCAATATCTCCTCTCCTCCTCCTCTTTCCCTTTCCCCTTTTCCTCCTTTTTCCCCTCCCTCCCACCTTCCCGTTCCATGCCTCTTCCCTCTTCCCCCATTTTCCCCCACTGCGTTTCCCTTCTCCTCCCCCTCCCTCCCTCTCCCCTCTTTCCCCTCCCCCAGGTCCTGTTTTTGGTTTCCGTCCCTCCTTCCTTCCTTTATCTTCCCCCTGTTCTCCTCTCCTTTTTCCCTGCTCTCTCCCTGCTCTGATTCTTCTGTCGGGTTTCACAATAAAGTGAGATTTTTTCATATACCAGCCATGGAATATAACAACACTTATTCTAAAACATCTTTAAATATGTGTGTTTGTGACTGTCCCCCCTGTCCGCCGTGGGGGGAGTACCTTTGGTTTGCCCTCCTGTTGCTGCTATAATTGAAACGTAATTAAAACCTTCCCCTTTTCCCCCTATTGACATGTTTTCACTAGCTTATTACCTTCTGTATTGTCTTTACCACAGATAGTAATTAATTCCTCCTGAGGAAGCGGTTGTCACTGCGAAACATGTAGAAGATTTATTGCATATCAAGAATTAATTATATCCTATGTCCTTAGGACCCACCTGAGGATATTTTATTACCAGCAATACCAACGCAACAAATATGTTATTGCAAGCATTGTTTGTTTTAGGTATACAGAAATATGTCCCTCTTTAACCAATTTTTGTATTAATAAAATCTAAACTTTTTTATTACATAATTTGTGCTACTTCTTGGGTACCAAGATAGTCCATTTTCCCTATGCTAAGGGTTCAGTAGGGGTATCTCCTGGCTACACCAACATTGCTATCAAGAGGATGATACCCTGTACCTGGTAGAGACTTAACCATTTTGAGGCATATATTTTCTCAAGGTCCTCATATAAGGACATATTTTAATGTCTGCTATTCTGTTACCTCCAGTGTCACTGTTCTGAAAAACAAAATATCAGACTTTTACAATTTCCCCCCCCTCTTCACCCTTTTCCCCATCTTTCCTCCCCCCCTCCTTCCCTTTTTTCCCCCTCTTTCTTCTTTTTTTCCCCCTTAACCCAATATCTCCTCTCCCCCTCCTCTTTCCCTTTCCCCTTTTCCTCCTTTTTCCCCTCCCTCCCCCTTCCCGTTCCATGCCTCTTCCCTCTTCTCCCGTTTTCCCCTCACTGCGTTTTCCTTTCCCCCTCCCCACTCTTTCCCCTTCCCACAGGTCCTGTTTTTGGTTTTTCCCCCTTCCTTCCTCCCTTCCATCCCCCCATATTTTATGGTTCTATCCCCTCATATTTCATAGTTCCTTTCTCTTTTCTGCTGGTTCCTCTTCTCTCCTTCCCCCCTCCCCCTCCCTTTATCCCCCCCCCCCTCTCCCTGCTCTGATTCTTTTGTCGGGTTTCACAAAAAAAATCAGATTTTTTCATATCCTGGCCATGAAATATAACAACACTTATTCTAAAACATCTTTAGATGCGTGTGTTTGTGGATGTCCCCCGTGTCCACCGTGGGGGGAGTACCTTCGGGTTCCCCTCCTGTTGCTGCTATAATTGACTGCTGGTTTTCTCTGGGTAAGCAACGTAAATAAAACCTTCCCCTTTTCCCCCCTATTAACATGTTTTCACTAGCTTATTACCTTCTGTATTGTCTTTACCACAAATAGTAATTAATTCCTCCTGAGGAAGCTGTCGTCACTGCGAAACATGTAGAAGATTTATTGCATATCAAGAATTAATTACATCCTATGTTCTTAGGACCCACCTGAGGATATTTTATTACCAGCAATACCAACACAACAAAAATGCTATTGCAAGCATTGTTTGTTTTATGTATCCGGAAATATGTCCCTCTTTATCCAATTTTTGTAAAAATAAAATCTAAAAACGTTTTTATTACATAATTTGTGCTACTTCTACACGTTGGTCCATTTTGCCCAAAGCTGAGGGTTCAGTAGGGGTATCTCCTGGCTACACCAACATTGCTATCAAGAGGATGATGGTACCCCTGTACCTGGTAGAGACAACCATTTTGAGGCATATATTTTCTCAAGGTCCTCATATAAGGACACATTTTAATGTCTGCCATTCTGTTACCTCCAGTGTCACTGTTCTGAGAAACAAAATATCAGACTTATAATATTTTTCCTATTTATAGGATTAGCAAATCTCAATGAATCTAGTCCTTTATTGGCATGTATTTTAGATAAAATGTTTTGCCTTTTTGTGACCGGCGCATTTTTTGCTATTTAGCGCTACGCTACTTTAACTGGCAGGTGTGCGATGATGCAACGCTGTACCCAAATAAAACTTATATCATTTTTTCACACACATATGGCTTTTGGTGGTATTTGATCACCACTGGGTTTTTTTTTTTTTTTTTTATTATGAAACAGAAATTAAAAAAAAATATTTTCTAATTTCTATTAAAAAAATATCCAAAAAATCTAATTTCTTCATAAACTTAGGCCAAAATGTATTCTGCTACATATCTTTGGTAAAAAAAAAAAAAAAAATCCCAATAAGTGTATAATAATTGGTTTGTGTGAAAGTTATAGGATCTATAAACAATGGTATGAATATTTAAATATCGATCTGTCCTGATGTACTGAAGGCCTATCTCATTACTTAAGGGACCTAAAATGCCAGAATAGTACAAATACCCTCCAAATTCCCCTTTTTGGAAAGTAGAGGCATTTAGTAAGAGGCATGGTGAGTTTTTTTTAAGTTGTAATTTTTAATTACATTTTTTTGGGAAAATTAAGAAATTAATTTTTTTTTTTTTCACGTTTCTTTTTTTATGTACTGCCACCAGTACAGTACAGCATTATCATATGACTAGTGTGGCAGTGATCAGGGACACTGACTGGTGATAGTATGTAAAAAGAAAAAAAAAAATGTTTTTAATTTTTCAATTTAGTAAACTTTTTTCTTTTTTTCTTTTTTTTACTATTTATTTATTTATTTTACATCCTGTCATCAGAGCAACGCACTGTTACCATAGTGACACTTTACTACTCTGGGGGGGTGATCAGGGATAATTTTTTCCACTGTTTCTATTAGACATGTGCGATTAGTTTCGTACGAATTGGAAATTCGTACGAATTTTCGGAAATTCGTACATTCGTGAGGATCCGAAATTGCGAATCTTTATGCATACGAATTTTGTACGAAATACAAAATTTCGTTTACGAACTTTGGATAAATTTATCATAATGAACTTTCGTTATTGTTACAAAAATTTAACAAACCTAAAAATTAAAAACCCCAGGAAGTCAGCACAGCACAGGGATGGTGGGAGCCCCTCATAATGATAAATTTATAATAACGAACTTTCGTTATTGTTAGGAAAAGTTTACGAACCTAATGAAACCTAACTTAACGAAAATTCGTATTTCGTACGAATCCGAATTGAATTTTGGACACGAATTACGAATTACAAATTAATTTTAATACGAAACGGAACGAAACAAAACAAAACAAATTTATTGACAGCGCACATGTCTAGTTTCTATTGCTTATACAATGATACAGTGGAAAAAAATTGAATGGTTTTAGTTGTCATGAATGGGTACCATACAGGTAGACAGCTACCATTGGATTACTTCAGGCCAGTCATCTTCAAACTGTGGCCCGAGTGCTGGACATGGCCCTTTGCTTTCCTTTGTCCGGCCCTTATGGCACTATTCCTACTGACACCAAAGATGAGGCACCATTGCTTTCACTGACACCAACAGTGAGGCACTATTCTGCCTACTGATACCAACGATGGTGCACTATTCCTCCCACTAATACCAGTGATGGGACATTATTCCTCCTCCTACTGACCACATATGTTAAATCCCACTGACCACCAAGCCTGAGACATTGTTGGCTCCCATCGATGTTAGGACATTTTCGGGTCCAATTGCCCACAGTCCAGGCCTCTCAACATCTGAAAGGTAGGAAACTGGCCCTTTGTCTAAGAAGTTTGGAGACCCCTGCTTTAGGCCAATCACAGATCACAACAGTAAGCAAGCTGTTCATGAATTGAAAGTCATTCATGACATGTTGTTTACATTGTTACCATGTGATCGCTCTGACCAATCATAGAGAACACATGATACCCAAATACCAGTAAGTAACGGTGATACGCTGTGTCCGATGGACACAACAGTCACAGGAGAAGCGTGCTGCACGCTCTTAATCCAGGCCTGTCCATGCCGCCCTGCCTCAGTATATCTGCAGGTGCGGGAGGTTTACCTAAAACCTAAACTTTTTTTTTTGTTGCTTTGGATAGAGTAGGGAAGGGTTATAAATTCTATGAATTTTTCTTGTTTTCTGCTGTCTGTGTCCCATTGGAGACACAACAGGAAGTGAAAGATTTCTCCAAAGAGGGGGAAGCTCCCGTGGTGTCAGAGGGGGGTGGGGTCACCCATTTACGTCACCGGGTGGCCCCGCCCTCAGCTATATAAGAACTGTAACCCAGAAGAAGCGTCATTCGCGGGAGCCTCCCATGGAGGCGGAACGGTTGCAGCTTTTTTTTTTTTGGTCCATCGAGCGGCGTGAATTTATATCACTGGACATTTTTATTTTTTTATCTTTTAATAAAGGACTTGTCCCAAGCTGTCTCTTGTCTTTTTTACCATTTTTGACACTTTTTTTGTGAAATGGTAGGTGTACAATGTACCCCGTTACCAATTTACATAGGGGGGCCAGGATCTGGGGGTCCCCTTGTCAAAGGGGGCTTCCGATTCCGAAAAGCCCCCTGCCCGCATAACCCCACAACCACTGGGCAAGGACTGTGGGGATGAGGCCCTTGTCCCCATCAACATGGGGACAAGGTGCTTTGGGGGGCTACTCCAAAGCACCCTCCCCATGTTGAGGGCATGTGGCCTGGAACGGTACAAGAGGGGGGCGCTCTCTCACCCCCCTCTTTTCCTGCGGCCTGCCAGGTTGTGTGCTCGGATAAGGGTCTGGTATAGATTTCGGGGGGGACCCCTCCACCATTTAAAAAAAAAAAATTGGTGCAGGGTTTCCCTTAATTTCCATATCAGACCTGAAGGGCCTGGTTCTGGATTTTAGGGGGACCCCCACGCAATTTCTTTTTATTTCTTTTTTAAAATCTATTTCAGGTACTGGTTCTGGATTTTAGGGGGACCCCCACGCAATTTATTTTTATTTATTTTTTAAAATTTATTTCAGGTACTTATATAGCGCCGTCAATTTACGCAGCGCTTTACATATACTTTGTACATTCACATCAGTCCCTACCCTCAAGGAGCTTACAATCTAAGGTCCCTAACTCACATTCATATACTAGGGACAATTTAGACAGGATCCAATTAACCTACCAGCATGTCTTTGGAGTGTGGGAGGAAACCAGAATACCCGGAGGAAACCCACACAGGCACAGCGAGAACATGCAAACTCCAGGCAGGTAGTGTCGTGGTTGGGATTTGAACCAGCGACCCTTCTTACTGCTAGGTGAGAGTGCTACCCACTACACCACTGTGCCGCCCAATTTCTTTTTAAAATTTTGGTTCGGGGGTTCCCCTTAATATTCATACTGGACACAAAGGGCCTGGTAACGGACTGGGGGGGAACCCATGCCCTTTTTTTTATGAGTTTTATCTATATTGCCGAGACCCGACAATTCATTACAGCCGCAATCAGTTTTAAATGACTATTTTTCCTTTAGAAATGTCATTTTGCTCTCGGACTGTTCTAAACACGGGAAAAATGCGCCACTTTACAGGCATACTATAGACACCCCCCCAGACATGATATTTAAAGGAATATTTCATTTTTATTGTTTCACTTTAAGCATTATTAAAATCACTGCTCCCGAAAAAAACGGCCGTTTTTAAAACTTTTTTTTGCATTGATCCATGTCCCCTAGGGCAGGACCCGGGTCCCCAAAGACTTCTTATGACAATAACTTGCATATAAGCCTTTAAAGTTATCACTTTTGATTTTTCATGATAGTGTCCCATAGACTTTAACGGTGTTCGTGTGTTCTTCCGAATTTTTTGCCTGTTCGGTATGTTCTGGTGCGAACCGATCGGGGGTGTTAGGCTCATCCCTATTAGCGAAGTCAGTGCAGTATATCAGGTGGCATAAGGCTATGTAAACTGTGAGATAACCACAGCCGTGCAGGGGTAATGAGAAGTGGGATTAGTATTGACTGGTGGCATTGTGACATAGAACACAGCAAAATCTAATTGATTCTCCGGGAAATCTTTACCGTTGACCTGAGGAAGTTAATTCATCTCTCCTCGCTTGAGGAAACACCTGAGGCCTTCAGGCAATGTCTAGGCAGATAGCAGCAATGCCAAGATTATCAAACATAAGGAAATCTTACACTAATTTACTTTTCACATACCACGCTTTCCTCTGATGTTCCTAAGAGCCCTTGCACACTGGGGCGGGGGGCGGCGTCGGCGGTAAAACGCCGCTATTATTAGCGGCGTTTTACCGCCGGTATGCGGCCGCTAGCGGGGCGGTTTTACCCCCCGCTAGCGGCCGAGAAGGGGTTAAATACCACCGCAAAGCGCCTCTGCAGAGGCGCATTGCCGGCGGTATAGCCGCGCCGTCCCATTGATTTCAATGGGCAGGAGCGGTAAAGGAGCGGTATACACACCGCTCCTTCACCGCTCCGAAGATGCGGCTAGCAGGAATTTTTTTACCGTCCTGCCAGCGCATCGCTCCAGTGTGCAAGCCCTCAGGGCTTTCACACTGGAATGCAAGGAGCGGCACTTTCGGGTCGGTTTGCAGGCGCTATTATTAGCGCAATAGCGCCTGCAAACCGCCCCAGTGTGCAAGGGCTCTTAGGCCATGAAATATTCAGCGTATAAGTGCAAGACAGCATATGTGATCAATTCTCCTTTATTTTTATTTAAAGTGGTTCTAAAGGCTCAAGGTTTTTTACCTTCATGCATGAAGGTAAAGAACCTTCTGTGTGGAGCACCCCCCGCCAGCCCCCCCTAATATTTACCTGAGCCCCATCTGGATGCAGCAATGTGCACAAGAGCCTCAGCTTTATGGGGACTTTTACTCCTCATTGGCTGAGGCAGCTGTCAACCACAGCCAGTGAGCCAATCAGGAGAGCAGTGTTAATTTCGTCGACTAAAATGACTAAAACATTTTAGTCGACTAAATGAATACTATTTTAGTCGACTAAAATACGACTAAAAGTAAAGCAACTGAGATGACTAAAATACGACTAAAACTAAAATGGCATTTTAGTCAAAAGACTAAAATGGGACTAAAAATAAAAAAAGCCATTTTAGTCAAAAGACTAATGCCCCGTACACACGGTCGGACATTGATCGGACATTCCGACAACAAAATCCATGGATTTTTTCCGACGGATGTTGGCTCAAACTTGTCTTGCATACACACGGTCGCACAAAGTTGTCGGAAAATCTGATCGTTCTGAACGCGGTGACGTAAAACACGTATGTCGGGACTATAAACGGGGCAGTAGCCAATAGCTTTCGTCTCTTAATTTATTCTGAGCATGTGTGGTACTTTGTGCGTTGGATTTGTGTACACACGATCGGAATTTCCGACAACGGATTTTGTTGTCGGAAAATTTTATAGCCTGCTCTCAAACTTTGTGTGTTGGAAAATCCGATGGAAAATGTGTGATGGAGCCTACACACGGTCGGAATTTCCGACAACAAGGTCCTATCACACATTTTCCAACGGAAAATCCGACCGTGTGTACGGGGCATAAGACTAAAAATAAATTGAAATTTGGCTTCAAAATTAACACTGGTCTGTAGTGCATGTTCATACCTCAATACCATAAATAATAAAACATTTGATTTTTCACGCCGGCAGTATATAATGAGTTTGGAAATTGTAGAGAAATGTTTAACTAACGCATTACAATTTAATTACACCCATTAGATTTTAGACGACTAAAATGAGTATGTCGACTAAAATGCACTGGAGATTTTAGTCGACTAAAACATAGGACATTTGAGTCGACTAAAATGTACTGGAGATTTAGTCGACTGAATACAACTAAAACTAAAACAATTGCAGAAGACCAAAATGGGACTAAAACTAAAATGCCATTTTAGTCCTAAGACTAAAACTAAATCGAAATTTGCTGCCAAAATAACACTGCAGGAGAGGAAGGGGACGGCTCAAGCTTCAGCTCTATGTGTGAATGGACACGCAGAGCCGCAGCTCAGGAGTGAGCCCGCTTGGGTGCCCCCAGAGAAAGCTGCTTGCTCTGGGGGCACTTGGCAGGAGGGATCCCAGAATAGGAGGATCGGTGCAAAACAACTGCACAGAGCAGGTAAGCATAACATAATAGCTTGGTATTTAGTCGGGAGCATGAAATTGTCCAAAATGTCTTGGTATGCTGATGCCTTAGGTGTCGGTTCACACTATAGCAACTTGGGATTCCGACTTGTCAGACTTAAAGTCGCCCCAAGTCGCTTGACATCAGAAATTCCATTATAGTTAATGAGAGCCGTCTTAATGTACACTACTGAAGTTGCTCCGACTTCAGAAGAGGTTCCTGTACTACTTCAAGGTGACTTCTAGGTGACTTGTACCCATAGATTTCAATGGAAGTCGCCTTGAAGTCGGATCCTCGTCTATAGTGAAGCGACTTAACAGGAAGAAGAAAAGAATTTACCTAGGTACAACAATGATGTCACAAGAGCTGATTAGCTCTGATTGGCAACAGGCAAAGTCGCCTGTCCTGGAGGTGACTTGAAGTCGCGTTGTAAGTCGCCCAAAGTCGCCTCCAAGTCGCCTTGCAAAGTCGCGCTGTAAGTCGTGTTGCCCCTGTGTGAACCAGCACTTATGCCGTGTACACACGACCGGACTTTTCGACAGCAAAGGTCCGACGGAACGAATCAGTCGGACAATTCGATCGTGTGTGGGCTTCATCGGACCTTTTCTGTCGAAAAATCTGGTGGACTTTAGAAATAGATCATGTTTCAAATCTTTCCGACGGACTCGAATCCTATCGAAAAATCAGTTCGTCTGTATGCTAGTCTGACGGACCAAAAATGATACAAGGGCAGCTATTGGCTACTGGCTATTAACTTCCTTATTCTAGTCCGGTCGTACGTCATCACGTTCAAATCCATCGGACTTTGGTGTGATCGTGTGTAGGCAAGTCCGTTTCGGCAGAACTCCGTCGAAAAGTCCTTCCGAGTTGAGTCAGACGAAAAGTTCAGTCGTGTGTACACGGCATTAGGGTCCCCCTCACTGGAACTAAGGGGCCAAGCCCAACTCCTGAAAAACAACCCCAAACCATAATCCCTCCTTCACCAATTGGTTTGGACCAGTGCACAAAGCAAGGTCCATAAAGACATGGATGAGGGAGTTTGGGGTGGAGAATCCTGACCTCAACCCGATAGAACACCTTTGAGATTAATTAGAGCGGAGACTGTGAGCCAGGCCTTCTCGTCCAACATCAGTGCCTGACCTCACAAATGCACTTCTGGAAGAATGGTCAAACATTCCCATAGACACACTCCTAAACCTTGTGGACGGCCTTCCCAGAAGAGTTGTAGCTGTTATAGTTGCAAAGGGTGGGCCAACTCAATATTGAACCCTACAGACCAAGACTGGGATGCCATTAAAGTTCATGTGTGTGTAAAGGCAGGTGTCCCAATACTTTTGGTAATATAGTGTATATATTTACCAATGACTTTAATGTATGCACATCTACCTTAACTGTTCTAGTAAAAAAAAAAAAAAGTTTGTTAAAAGCTCAAAATACCAGCCTTTATAAATTGTTCACTACACAACGATAAAAGTGGATATCAATATTGTGTCCAGAAGTCGACGATTACTCATTTTTAAAAACATAATTACTATTGACTGTTCAGTCGAGCAACAATTAAACTGGATAATATGATGCATGGCGAACCATCCAGGGAATTGATTAGGGCAGTTCATGTCTTGAATATTGAGAAGTTGAGAAAATCTGCAATGAAATGGGCTTTAAAGAGAATTTGAATCAGGATGAAAATGACCAAAAAACATACATCATGTCAGGCTAGTTGTTCTTAGGGAATCATTTTCTTTTTGTGTTATGTTATTATAAAAGACACTTCCATGCATTTTTTATCGCTCCTTCATCATATGCTATTTTGCAAGCACTTTTGTAGTGTTATAGTGAATTTGAGAACGTGGTAGTGTGGTCTCCCTGGAAATCCTCTTGTTCCTCCATTAAATTTAAAGAGCTGTGTTAAATATGGGATTGATGTGGACTGGGGGATGCCATGTGGTACAGGGGGCGCTTCTCCAAGTGCGGAGGAACCGTTGGAATTTTTTATTTCTTTTTTTTTATTTCTCTTTCCTTTTTTTTTTTTTTTCTTTCTCTCCTCACGTAAGTGACAGTTCCACCAGTCAGACAATGGAAGAGCTTAAGTACATAACTTAAAGTTGGCAAAGTGCAGTGGCGGCCCGTCCATAGAGGGCGGACGGGAGCCGCCTCCGCTACCCATGCGTCCGGCCCCCTGATCTACATATCTGTGGCGCCAGACCATGGATTCCAATGCGGTGGGGTGTTTTTTTGAAGCACCTGATTAGGACCATAGGCTTCAAAAAAAGCGTTGGCTCGGAGCACAGAGCATTGAGCTCCGAGCCCACCCAGTTGTGTGTCGATAAGCGAATGAATTTTTGCTATTATCACACTAAAGTTCCTCCCGCCAATCAGGAGGCAGGTCTGTGAGACCCGTTTCCCGATTGGCCAAAGCATCAGGCGATCCTATTGGATGCCTAGCGCTTTGGCGGAAGAAGAGACACATGGAGGAGGAAGCTGAAGGAGCGGACACCGGAGCCGCCGCGGCCACTGCCCGTGTTCTGTCGCCATCACCCCTTAGAGAACTTAAAAATTTCACCTGGCTTGTTCTAATAAAACTGAGATCAAAGAAATATGGTATCTACAGTTATTGGGATAAGGAGGTTTAGCTATCTGCTCCTTGAGACAGAACAGCCCGCACTCCAGGAGAGAACACCACAGCCCTGCTACACGAGTGGTTGAGTGCCGGACCACCCGCGGGGGGGGGTTGTTTTATTGTCCACTGGGGGGTGGGCAGTTTGTTTGCTGCCCCCCCAAAAGAAGAACCCACCAGCCGCCACTGGCATGGTGTAAATTGACAGAGAATCAATAAATTGTAAGACTCGGCTGATCACAAATCGGAGTAGGGGGTCGATCCCGACCCCCTACCCCCAGATCAGCTGTCAGCCAATGACAGCTGATCATGTGATGTAAACAGAGCCGGTAAATGTTTATTTTTTTTCCTCGCGCTGATAGTGTGAGGAGAAAAAAAAACAGCTGATCACTGGCGGCTCTCAGAGGGACATCGGTCCCGATCAAGGAGAGCAAGGAGAGCTCCCGCCAGCTCATCTGTGCCCACCTGTGCCACCTGCCAGTGCCACCTACCAGTACACAACAGTGCCGCCTACCAGTGACCACCAGCGACACCTATCAGTGCCAACAGTGCCACCTATCAGTGCCCACAGTGCCTCCTATCAGTGCCAACAGTGCCACCTATCAGTGCCCACAGTGCCCCCTATCATTGCCCACAGTGCCCCCTATCAGTGTCACCAATCAGTGCCTCATCAGCAGTGCTGCCCATCAGTGTCACCTACCAGTGCCGATCAGTGTCACCTACCAGTGTCCATCAGTGCCACCTATCAGTGTCCATCATTGCCATCTATCAGTGGTACCTATCAGTAACATCTATCAGTGCCCATCAGTGCCACCCATCAGTGCCACCCATCAGGGCCCATCAGTGCCATCTTATCAGTGGCCATCAGTGCCGCCTTATCTGTGCCCATCAGTACCACCTTATCTGTCCCCATCAGTGCCACCTTATCTGTGCCTATCAGTGCCGCCTTAACTGTGCCTATAAGTGCAGCCTATCAGTGCCCACCAGTGCCGCCTCATCAGTGGATATTAATGAAGGAGAAAAATGACCTGTTTGAAAAATTTTATAACAAACTATGAAACATGATTTTTTTTTTCAAAAATTTTCCATCTTTTTTTGTTTGGGTAGCAAAAATAAAAACCCCACCAAAAGAAAGCCCTATTTGTGTGAAAAAAATTATACAAATTTAATTTGGGTACAGTGTTGTATGACTGCGCAATTGTCTTTCAAAGCTGAAAGCTGAAAATTGGTCTGGGCAGGAGGGGGGTTTAAGTGCTCAGTAAGCAAGTGGTTGAAAACCATGTTATAGTCCAGCTGAACATTCACTGGAGACTTTTCCTCCTAATTCACTTTATAAGCTTATGACTATATACTGTACCTACTGCTTGCTACCTACTGGTTAGTATGCATAAAGCCTCTTTCATGTTTTACTTTTCCATCTCTTCATTTGTATTTCAGTACCGGCCAGAGTTTCCAATCCCCCGAAGAGAAGTTTACTGACACAGCACAAAAAAAAAAAATTCTGATGGCCAAAATTTTGCTGGCATTTAAAAAAGTTAGCCAAAATGACTGTTTTCAGTGCAAATATCTATATTTCGGCTACAAACACGTAGCTAATGCATTTAGCAATGTGCTTAACCACTTCAAGAGGAAGTTAAGTGGCGCTTTTTTTTCTGACCTGCAAAAGTAACGGCGTTTGTTAAACTTATCTGCAAACGAAGCCCCTGTCGTCCCCTTGGAGGAGGCCGCATCCATCTTCGCCCGTCTTCCTTCTGGGTCCCCGGGCTCTGGCTATGTGACTGGCCGGAGCAATGTGATGTCACTCCTGTGCATGTGTTCGGGAGCCACCGGTCGCGGCACATGTTTCTGAAGAAACGGTACGGATGACCGTTCCTTCAGCAGGGATGTGCCGGTGACGTCACCGGCTGCATAAAGAGTAAATATCTCCTAGACGATGCAGGTTTAGAAGATATTTACAGTACCTATAAGTAAGCCTTTGTCAGGGGAATGGCCATGAGAGAACTGGCAATAAAGCAAACAACACAGATGGACGCCACCGGCGCATCCCCGCCTGCAGAATGGCCAATCAGCACACGCAGGTGTGCAACGGAGCGAATCGGCGCACGTGCATGCGCAATGGCGGGCACATAATACGATAGATGGGAATCTCTGGCTGGCCTATAAAGGGCTGCTCCTGTTTCCTCCAAATTGCTGGATTGTCGTCAGCTTCCCTGTGTTTCCTGTACCTTTGCATCTATTCCTTGGATTTCCTGTTGTGAACCAGCTTGTTCCTGACCTGTTGATCTCTTCTCCTGGCTCTGACCCTTGGCTTACCTCACGGACTTTGTTACCTGCTTGATTACCAGTGTATGACCCCCAGCTTGCCTCACGGACTCTCTCTCATCTATTACTATTAGAGCTTAGAGAAAAGTACTGTCCGTGATACTTTTTTTATTTGCACTAACATATCATTTTTCATGGACGAGCTTTCGGGGTATGTCCCCTTCTTCAAGGTCCAAGCAGTACTGATTACAAAAGTTTTAGCAGAAGGTAAAATGTTAAAACACAAAAAAAAAAGAAATCTCAGAGGGAAAGGAAAAAGAAAAACAAACACATACAAATCAATAGTATGGCAATCATTATAAAACTATCAGCAAGTGAGATAAGACAGGGGGAAAGGTATAGACTGGATGGGGGGGGGGATCACAGTCGCAGAGGGGGGTCATAAAACTGTAGTATAGTGGGTGAGGAAACCAATATCTAAATTTAGGCCATTGTTTTTTGTGTCAAAAAGAAATATCATTCTTAGCTCAAACGTTTTCTTTTCCTAGATAGTTCTGAAATCCCCTTTAAGAACTAAAACATTGCAGTCTTCTATATTGTGGTCCGGTTGTGAGAAATGATGTCCCACAGGTGTGCACAAAAAATGTCTTCCTTATGTTCCTCGATGGTATGTCTGTGCAAATTCATCCTCACTTGTAACTTCTGTCCTGTTTCACCAACATAAGATCCTTTGCTACACCTGTTGCATTGGATGAGGTACACAACATTACTGGAGGTACAGTTGTAAGAACCCATGATATTGAAGGTCCCATTTGTGTGTGTAACACTTTTGAATAGATTGATCTGATTGCACAGTTTGCAGCGTTTTTTTATTGCAGGGTTTGCTTCCATTATTTGTGACTTTATAATCAGAGTGATTAGTTTATGTCTGAGGTTGGGTGGTTGTCTGAAAGCCAATAATGGGGGTTGTTGGAATATTTTTTTCAGATTTTCATCTTCTGTTATAATGGGTTGTAAATCTTTGATTATCTTTTTGATCCTTTCTAGTGTTGGGTTGTATGTGATGACTAGAGGTACTGGAGGAGATTTTTTCTTCGGGTTTTCAAGGCTGTGTTTATGCTGTTGTTGATGGTTTTGTCAGGTTACAAAGATTGTTTTTCTTTTTCCTTTACCTCAAAGATCTTTTTTTTTTGTGTGTGTGTTTTAACATTTTACCTTCTGCTAAAACTTTTGTGAATAAGTACTGCTTGGACCTTGAAGAAGGGAATACACCCTGAAAGCTTGTCCATGAAAAATGATATGTAACTAAACAAAAGTATCACGGTATTGAGTATCACTCAATTTTCTCTGTCACAATTGCACTAATACGGCTACAATCACTTCAAGTATTAGAGCTTACAATCTAATAGGGTGGGGCAGGTGGTACAAAAGGTTGTAACTGTGGGGAATGAGCTGATGGAAGTGGCAGAAGATTAGTCAGAGACGTGATAGGTTTTCCTGAAGAGATGAGTTTTCAAGGATCTTCTGAAGGTAGTAAAAGTAGGGGGTAGCCGGACCGGTGGAGGTAGAGAGTACCAGAGGGTGGGAGAGGCTCTGGAGAAATCCTGGAGACGAGCATGGGAGGAGGAGACTAGAGAGCTTGAGAGTAGGAGGTCTTGAGAGGAGCGGAGAGGTGGATTTGGGTGATATTTGGAGACAAGATTGGTGATGTAGCTCGGGGCAGAGTTTTGAATGGCTTTGTATGTTGTGGTTAGTATTTTGAATTTAATTCACTGGGTAATTGGGAGCCAGTGTAGGAATTGGAGGAGAGGGTTGGCAGACACTGAGCAGTTGGTAAGGTGGATAAGTCTGGCAGCAGCAGTTGCAATAGTCATGGCGAGAGATAACAAGAGAGAGAGAGATAATTGGTGACATACTGTTGGCTTTGCCAAGTGGTGCTGGCACTGGAACTATGCAAGCACCATCAAATGAGATGTCAACCAGCCACAGCTGAAGGAACCTCTAGCAACCTCCGGAGGATCCTTAGGGTTCAAGAGAACCATTTTTAGGAATGAGTGGTGTAAAGGAATCATAGTTATGGTGTGTACATAGTTTGAAGCCTTTGGAGAGTGGCCCCTCCAGCTAGCAATGAAACCATACACTAATGTAACAATAATGAAAAAATGTATAGAACAGTTTTAAGTAGGTTGACTATAGTACCAGAAACTTATCTAGGTCACAGCCCTCAGTGATAGGAAGAAGTCTGTTTGAGCTTTAGCCAACAGGCCCAAGCTGCATAATATTTTTCGTAGGTGCCTCTATAGTTACAGGATAATCTCTCTCTTTTTAAAGTTGGTGAACTTTTTTAAGCTACTCCTTATTGGTACAGGGGAGGTTGAAGATCTCTAATGCTCTGAAGTAATTCTTTTCACTGCAAACCTATGATTTAACTGATTTTTTATATATTTTTGTTACTTTTTATACAAACATTTAGCTTTATAAACAAACATTTACAAGGTGCATGCATGACAAAGGGTTCCCTATCTAAAAAGTTCCCAGAAATTTTACAAGCTAGCTTAAAAAAACAAAACAAAAAAACCCCCCAAATTGCCCCCGTCTTAGGCTTCATGTACACTAAAGCTCCTAAACTTGAGTTTAGGAGCTTTTTCTGTTTTTTTGCCAAAGCTTCTAAACTCAACTCCATAAAAGCCTATGGGGTTGATTTATTAAAACTGCAGAGTGCAAAATCTGGTGTCGCTCTCCATAGTAGCAAATCAGCTACAGGTTTTATTGTCAAAGCTTAACCGCATGTCAACCAGCCGCCATCATTATACTGCAGCAGCTTGGAATGGCTGCGCAAATTGGCGTAGGTGTACGACAGCCGCTTTAAGATCAATAGCAGAAGCGTGCCCGTGGCGCAACGTCAGAGCTGATGCATGTGGTCGGTGGCCGCGATGTCCGCCGGCCACCTGCGATCGCTTCACAGAGAGCCAGAACCGGGATATGTCAGTGTAAACAAACAGATCCCCCTTCTGACAGGGGAGTAAAGAGAGGTTGTCTGTTCCTAGTGATCAAGAACAGTGATCTCTCTCTTCTTCCAGTCAGTCCCAGCCCCCCACAGTTAGAAACACCTCCTAGGGAATGCTTAACCCCTTGATCGCCCCCTAGTGTTAACACCTTCCTTGCCAGTGACGTGACATTTATACAGTAATCAGTGGCTATTTTTAGCACTTATCGATGTACAAATGTCACTAGTCCCAAAAAAGTGTCAAAAGTGTCCAATCTGTCCGCCGCAATGTTGCAGTCCTGCTAAAAATCGCTGATCGCTGCCATTTCTAGTAAAAAGAAAATTAATAATAAAATGCCATAAATCTACCCCTTATTTTGTAGACACTATAACTTTTACCAAAAATATGTAGAAGAATACATATTGGCCTAAACTGTTGAAGAAATTATTTATTTCTTTTACTTTTTTTTTTGGACTTTTATTATAGCAAAAAGTAAAAAATATATATATTTTTTTTTTCAAAATTGTCGGTCTTTTCTTGTTTATAGCGTAAAAAATAGGAAAAAACGCAGATTTGATCAAATACCACCAAAAGAAATCTCTATTTGTGGTAAAAAAATTACATAAATTTGTTTGTGTACAACGTCGCATGACTGCGCAATTGTAAGTTAAAATGACGCCGTGCCTTATTGCAAAAAATGTCTTGGTCATTAAGGGGGTAAATTCTTCCAGGACTGAAGTGGTTAATTGAAGAAGCTGAAGTAAGAAGCTGATTGGCTACCATGCACAGTTGCGCCAGATTTTGCACTCTCCAGTTTTAGTCAATTAAACCCATAATGTCCATGTACACATAGGCTTTTAGGATCCTTTAGGGGCTGCTGCAGTTAGGGGAGGTTCAACCTCCCTCAACCTCCCACTCCTGAATGCAGGATATGAATGTTTTGACCGCTGGCCGCAAAACAAAGCATAATCTCTGTAAAAAATCATGGCGCAATTTTGCCACGATTATGCCAAGCTTCGCATTTTCCCGCAGCTGAGGGTCACAATAGGCTCTGCGTACATGAAGCCTTAAGCCTCGTACACACGATCGGATTGTTGGCCAACAAAACCGTGGACTTTTGTCCAAAGGGCGTTGACCCAAACTTGTCTTGCATACACACGGCACACAATTGTTGGCCAACAATCACGAACGTAGTGACGTACTACATGGTTTTTCAGTTCTTTAGTGCCACCCTTTGGGCTCCTTCTGCTAATTTTGTAGAAGTTAGTTTGGAGTTAGTTAGAAGTAGAAGTTTGGTGAGTGTTGATTCGCAATTTTCTTTTCGTGCTTTTCATTTAGCGCTTTTCAGTTTGTGCTTTTCATTTTGTGCTTTTCAGTTCGTTTCTGAACGGCCGTTAGTCAACCAGACATGTTGCGGAATCGGAGGGGATAACGTGTTATTTATTATTGGCCTTGGAGTTATTGCTTTGACATTATTTTTTTGGTTGAAAAATTATTTGATTTGGTATATTTTCTATATTTTTGGATGCATAGAATGCACTTTTTGGTTAAGTTCTTTTAACAGATAGCATGTCTAATTTTATTTGTTTTCTTTTTTTAATGCACAATTAAAAAAATTGTGGAGAATAATACTTGGCTATGTGTTTTACTTCAAATGACAGTTTGGGAGTAGGCATTTACACTTTAAAAAATACAATGTAAAATTGACAAGGGACACCAACATAATTGTATCTTTGATCTTAAAAACTACGGGATAATGGTGTTGTGGTAACTTGCAGAAATAAAAGAAATTAAAAAAGCATAATAATATTATGAATAGAAAATAGAATAGAAAAAAAAAAGCCTTTGAAAATGTGTATGCAATAACTCCATCAGTATCACCAGCAAACCAGCTTCATTATTATCCCATTATCCCATAAGAAGAGAATTGTGCGCTGCATTTTGAGATTTCATAATTTGCCACGTCACGAATGTTAATTCTCCATTACAAACGCTAGTTTACAAGACCAACCGCTTCTGGCTCGTCCTTGCTTCCGAGCATGCGTGTTTGTACTTTGGATTTTTGCCCGACGGACTTGTGTACACACGATCGGAAAATCTGACAACAGACATTTGTTCGCGGAAAATTTTAAAACCAGCCATCCAACATTTGTCCGCGGAAAATCTGACAATTGTCCGATGGAGCATACAAACGGTCAGATTTTCCGCCAACGGCCTGCCATCACACATTTCCCGTTGGAAAATCTGATTGAGTGTACGAGGCTTAAGTGTACATGAAGCCTAACAATTCACGTTAAAAACAGAGGATTTAGTTGTACACATTTCCAAATAATTGTGGAAGCCGCAGTGCAGAAGAGCATTGATGGAGGCACTGCCACTTCAGCATATATTTGCAAATGTGTACAACTTAATCCTTTGTTTTTAAAATTAATTAGTTAGTTAGTCCGGGTCAGTTTTTTTTTTTTTTTGCAAGCTAGCTGGTAAGTGTGCTGGGAAGTTTGTGTCTGTCTGTACTAAGACAAATAGGCAGGATAAAACTATCCCACAGGGACACAGACATCAATAAAAACCTGACAGAGTCTAACTTCCCTTTTTTATTCTATCCAAAACTAACAAAAAAAAAGCTTTAACTTGAGATATACTCTAATGCTGCGTACACACGACCGCTCTTTCCGTCAGAATAAACTCTGAAGGACTTTCCAACGGAGTTCCGATGGAGTTCCGCTGAAACTTGCCTGCACACGATCACACCAAAGTCCGACCGTCTAGAATGCGGTGGCGTACAACACGTATGAAGGGACTAGAAAAAGGAAGTTCAATAGCGCGTAGCCAATAGTTTCCGTCTCGTACTTGCTTCAGAGCATGCGTCATTTTTGGTCCGTCGGAACAGCATACAGACAAGCGGTTTTCCCGATAGGAACTGATTCCGTCGGAAAGATTTGAAACATGTTCTATTTCTAGGTCCATCAGAATTTTAGAAAGAAAAAGTCAGATTAAGCCCACACACGATCGGAATGTTCGATGGAATGATTCCGTCGGACCTTTTTTGCCGGAAAGTCCGGTCATGTGTACGCGGCATAAAGAGTTACTGTAGTTTAAAAAATCTGTCTGTATGTGTGACTGTGTGCTTTATCATTACTTGTTGAAATTCAGTTACTATTGTTTTCTGGATCTTCGTTATCTGCTACTGTCGCTGTGCTATAACTCTGCTTGACCCCTGTTCTGCACAGAGACTGCATTAAAGTCACAGCTTTCAAGTATTCAAGGGCCATACACACACAACACTATTATTATTTTTGGCTGTATAACACTTGAACACTAAAACACTAATGGGCAACTTTTAACTCCTGGTATAGCTGAAAAAGCGGAAAAACATTTATGGTTTTGGTGAAGGGAATAGATTTTTTTGTTATGAGGGATGAGTAGATAGTATAGAAGAAAATAATGGAGATTCAATAGAAACTATAAGGAAATCTATAGTAATCACATGCGGGACAATGAGAGACAGAAGACATTAAAGTGGTATTGAAGTCAAAGGTTTAAGCGAGCTTAACCCCTTGCCTACCAAGGCAATTTTTCACATAAATGTAAAAATCTGCAGTGTTGCTGGAAAATTGCTTAGAACCCCCAACATAATATATTTTCTGGTAAAAAAAAAATTGGGTGCCAGGGTACAATCACGGGTACCTTGGATGAACAGTGAGAACTTTTTGCAATGTCCACCTGTAGAAGTTTCTAACCCAGAAGAGATGAGCTCAGGTGTGTTGGGATCCTAGTCTTAACCCACCTGAGCAATCCCGTTAGGAAGCTGTCACCTGTATTGGGCCAATCATAAGCGACCAAGGCATTCCCTGGCCCAAAGCTTTACATATACATACCCCTTAGATATGTGTGGCGACAAGAGTTGCCTCGGCTGGTTATGATTGGGCCAGTACAGGTTTCAAGAGAAATCTGTGCACATGGTAGACACCTGACAGCATCTGACAGAGGAGGCGGCTGGAAGGCAGACCGCAACAGGATCCCCGAATAAGAAAGGTTATTGCTCGAGACACAGCAATGGTCCTACTCTTTCCTTCCTCCACAGGAACCTGTCCCTACACTAATCCAGCTGTCCCTGACCTACCCACTATGCAGAATGCACTGCCAACCTGAGGGGAACAGTGCTATTTATTAGCACTACAGTCAGTCAGGCAGTAGTGTCCCATTGGGCAGATGCTCCCCTGATGGCACCTATGGAGGCCTCAGAGGAACCTAGGTTCCCTTCTTCTACTCCACCTTTCTCTGCACGGCAGCCACCGAACAGTGCCACCCTTGCAATGAGGCCAACCTACACCTGCTTGCAAACACCAATAAGAGCTCAGGCTAGCTGCCAACACTAGAGACACACCAGCTGATGGCAGGGTCCCTACATGTTTTAAAGCTATATTCCATGAATTGTTAAAACAAATGTATGATGTTTTTAATGGGAACTGTGAGTCATGGCAGAAATAGCTGACAATCTCTCTGACTTGCAGAAAAAAAGTATACATTGTGTAACTGAAGCTAGCAATGATGCAAAGCAATTAAATGATGCACTTGCAAAGCTCAAAAACACCAATAGAAAACTCCAAGAGACAGCCTGAAAAATATTCCTTTCTCTATAAAGTGTCAACATGGAAGAATCATTGCAGGAGCTAAATAGCTTTACCATCCTTGAGCAGTAGAGACATATTACATTTCTAGAAGGAAAGTCACGGAGAGAAAGAAGAATAGCAAAATTGCATGAAACTCCCGCTATTCTGCCTCCTCCAAATGTTTTAAGGGATAAAATAAACCTGCACGATCCTTCTCCCAGAGATCAAATCTGAGGAGCCATTTAATCACCGTCCGAGCAGAAGCAACAGAGACATGAGCTCAATGCATCAAGAAGAAAGCAGCCCTTTAAAGTGGAACTACAGGTTCTAAACTATGTGATAATAAATAGAATAGTTAAAGCAGATGTGAGCTGTAACGGAATGGCTTTTAGTTTGCTAAAGCACTGTGTATAATAATTGATCACCATTTTTTTTATATAATACTTGTTTTCACATTCTTAATGGGACCCCCTTTACTGGGAACCACATAGCACTATGTAGTGTTCCTGCGGCTGCAATTTTGGAAAAGGTGCAGGGACCTTCTCCTTGCATTTTCTCTAGGAACAGCAGCCCATTTGAATGAGAGGAACGAGAAGCTGCCTTCAGAACTGTAAGCAAGAGGGATCCCAGACGAGCCCCTAGGTGTAGCAGCCCACCCCCAGAGGAGACACTTGGCATGACATTTTCAGGCGCGGAGAAGGGGGAGGCATAAAAAGTCCGCCCCTTAGACCTGACATCTCCAATTGGGATACTGTGGAGGATTCCTTGCTGCATCTGGAGGGCTTCAGGAAGACGGAGGTTCTTCAGACCCTGCTAAGGGCTAAATCTGCTGCCGCATATGACCTTGCTCTTTAGGGGGTCCACCAGTTCGGGTAAGGGTCCCCACATACCGAGTGTTTTTTCTTTCAATTCAGGAATACCCCCCTCTTCTTCTCTTCTCTCTCTTGGTGGAGGTGGAAGAAATCTGGACTGTATCACGCTATTGGAATTATCATCTTCAACACTGCTGATTTTTTCTTTCTGTTATGTGGACTTAATTGTCCCTTTTTAATTTTGGCTGATGAAGAGTTTCTCATATAGACTTTTACATACAGACTTCCTTATTTCTAGTTTTCACTTATTGTTTTTTTCACTTAGAATATTTTGTACTTCACTAGAATTTTCATTTTTTTATTTATTATATGTGATCACTCACGTTATATGAGCGCAGCTTATTTGTATACAATTTTTTTTGCACTATAGAGATATCTGATAGTTTTTGTTGCAGCTATATATAAATGTTTAACTCTAGCGCGGTATAACTTTACATTTTCTCCATTCAAATGAATTGGCTGCTGGTCCTGTGCAAACGCAGCCACCCTGAAACCGGCATAGTATGAACCTAGCCTTAAGATTGAATGTTAGACAATGTTATGTTCACCTGGTGAAAGGCTAAAAAAAGGAAATTGGTAGTAGACTCATATTAATACTGTTACAGATATTATTCCTTACATTTGCTTAAATGATGAGACATTCACAAAGTATTTTTTTTTTATATAAATAGACCCAAAAGATAAAAAAAAAATGGTCTGGAGTGTCACTTTAAATAAAACTGACAACACATCATACTTACAATTTTCAAATGAGTAAGAAGCCTCATGACATCAGCCATGTCTGCTAGTATGAGTAGCCGGGTGACAGCGGACAGCAGCGCCCGGGCAGCACGTACCATGGTACCACGCTTAACCGAGGAGCAAGGATCATCTGCAAATTCTGATGAGGCGATCCGCATTGTCTCTCCTGTAATAAAGGAAAAAACTTTTGTCATGCCAATGGAAAATGTCCTTATATCACCTAACAAGAGCCGGTAAACATTCACAATGACTGACAGCTCTGAATCATCGGTAATCTGGAGATTTGCTATTTGCTGGATTCAGGGTTTCTATAAAATGACCTGCTAATTAATACCCGTAATTATGCACTCCAATAATCCTATCTCAAAGCCAAGCAGAATGTTATCGGAACAAAAGACGATTAGGGTTTTTTTTTTTTTTTTTCCAAAAGCGATTTGAATTTTTGATGTATTAAATTGACTTTCTACCTCCAGCTCTCATTATTTTAGAGCAGTCTTAAAGTGAACCTGTGCCCAGGCCCATTCAAGTAATTATCTAATCTTAGTAAGCAGTGAATGTGTTTTAAAATAAGCTATCACTGTAGTTATAGGTAATGTGGGGCAGTTTATCTTCAAAAATCACAACAAAAGCAGTGAAGTTGCTCATATTTTTCTTTTAGCAGCTCAGCTCCCCCACCACTTTTTCACTATTGTGGCTCAGCTAACCCTGCTCCCCCTTCATGGCAGTGACTAATGACCTCAGCCATCCCTGTTCCCCACTCCAAGCTGTTACTAAGCAGCTCAGCTCAGTCTGCCCCCCACTTTCAGCATTGACTAAACAGCTCAGATCCCCCCCCCCCCCCAGCAGTGTTTAAGTAGCTCAGATTCCTCAGTTCTTGATCTGCTCTGCCCCTCCAGTGTTCACTGGAGCACCGGGTAGAGGAGGGGGTGGGCATGCCTGGCTCTGACTCTCAACCACTAGCTGAAAGGCAGAGCCAGATGTCAATCAGGCAGTGAGGTGGATCCCAACAATATTGTTGGGATCTTTCCAAAGTCTGGCAATAGCCCACTATAAGCTGATTTTGGGTCACAGGAGTACAAAACTAAGTGTACTTTGTGACCCTCAAAAGAAGTATGGCCAGACAAGCTTTGGTCACACTTTTCTTTTAAGCAGCTCAGTTCCCCCTACTCCCCTATCACAGCAGTGACTCAGTTGTTCAGCTCACTCTGCTCTTCCCTTTTAGCAGTGTCTAAGCAGTTCAGCTCTCTCTGAGTCCCCCTTCAAGCAGTGTCTAAGTAACTCAGCTCACCCTGATCCCCCCTCCCATCAGTGTGTAAGCAGCTCAGCTCAGTCTGTTCACCCCTCCCATCAGTGTCTAAGCAGCTCAGCTCACTCTGTTCACCCCTCCCATCAGTGTCTATGCAGCTCAGGTTTCCTGGCTCCCCCTACCAGCAGTGCCTCAACTCCTCCATATTAGTTTCATGATAGCTTTTCCTTATACAGCAAAACACTGAAGAAAAGGGGAAAAGGAAAAGGATGACGTAAAAGAGAGGTAGAGTTTTTGTACACAGCCAAAAATGTGACAAACAAAACAAAGGAGCAGGCGTTATGGATTCTGTGACTTAGTGGGCTCAGGTTCTGTTTTCCCCAATGAGTAAACCAACCCTTTGATTTAACCAGTTATTCAGAAAGAACACAGTTTCGCCTTAGACCTCATTTAGTTAGGTGTTATTATTTCACAACATAAAGAATAGGATCTTGCATACAGAAGCTGCAGGCAAGATGTGCGTATGCATACAGCATTGGTGTAATATTCACATGCGTCCAGCGGCACAGTGTACAAGGACCCTATTGGTCCTCGCCAGCTGACGTTATCAACAATAGTGGGATTCATGTACCCATCATAGACAGGATCTGTTGGCACCAGGCACTGGACACATCTCCCCAATGTGCACTCGTTTACTGTTCACTGTGCCCATTAGCCTGACAGCTACATGGGTGATGACATACCCTGTATCCCTGGCAGTGCAGACTACACACTACTAGGGATGGGCGAACGGTCGGCCTGAGCATGAGTTCGAGCCAAACTTATGCCGCGAACAATATGCAGTGTTCGCGGCAAATTCGGAACCCCGTTAAAGTCTATGGGACACTAACATGAAAAACCTTTGCCAGTTCTGGTGCAAACCGAACCGGGGGAGTGTTTGGTTCATCCATATACACTACTGACAGACCCCTGCTGCCTAGCGTCTTTAAGTGCTAGAACACAGGGAGCTCCTGCCACCTAGTGTCATAGGTTCCTAGAAAACAGGCAACCTTTTCCGTCTAGTGCCCTTGGTTGCTAGAACACAGACAGCTCCTGCCTAGCATGCTAGGTTGCTGGAATGCAGTTGCCAATAGAGGTCATTAGGCTGCTTAGTGCCCTTGGTTGCTAGAATATGGGCAGCTATTGTCACTAGTTTGCTACTTGGCTGGGAAACAGGTAACCCCTGCTGTTTAGTGTCCTTGGTTGATAGGATGCAGTCACCAGGGGTGGCCAATAGGCTGCCTACCCCCCTTGGTTGCTAGAACACAGGAAGCTCCTATCACCTAGAGTCCTACGTTCCTAGGAGGCAGGTGACCCTTGCTTCCCAGTGTCCTTGGTTGCTATAACGCAGGAAGCTCCTGCCACCTAGTGTCCTTGGTTTCTAGAAAGCAGGCAACACCTGCTGCCTAGTGTCCTTGGTTGCTAGGATGCAGGCAGCTCCTGCCTAGCATGCTAGGTTGCTGGGATGCAGTTAAAGTGGAGGTCAATGGGCTGCCTATTGCCCTTGATTGCTAGAGTACAGGCAGCTACTGTCACCTAGTGTCCTAGGTTTCTGGGAAGCAGGGGCGTGCTGCTGTTCAGCATTCTTGGTTGCTAAGATGCAGTCATTTATGGTGTGCAATAGGCTGCCTAGCCCCCTTGGTTGCTAGAACACAGGAAGGTCCTGTCACCTAGAGTCCCAGGTTACTAGGAAGCAGGCAACCTTTTCCGTCTAGTGCCCTTGGTTGCTAGAACACAGACAGCTCCTGCCTAGCATGCTAGGTTGCTGGAATGCAGTTGCCATTAGAGGTCATTAGGCTGCTTAGTGCCCTTGGTTGCTGGAATATGGGCAGCTATTGTCACTAGTTTGCTAGGTGGCTGGGAAGCAGGTAACCCCTGCTGTTTAGTGTCCTTGGTTGCTAGGATGGTGGCCAATAGGCTGCCTAGCCCCCTTGGTTGCTGGAACACAGGAAGCTTCTATGTCCTAGAGTCCTACGCTCCTAGGAAGCAGGTGACCCTTGCTGCCCAGTTTTTTTGGTTGCTAGAACACAGGAAGCTCCTGTCACTTTGTGTCCTTAGTTCCCAGAAAGCAGGCAATCCTTGCAACCTAGTGTCCTTGGTTGCTAGGATCCAAGCAGCTCCTGCCTAGAATCTTAAATTGCTGGGATGCAGTTGCCAGTGGAGGTAGATAGGCTGCCTAGCACTCTTGGTTGCCTTTACAGGCAGTTAGTCACTTCAGCCCCAAAAGGTTTTACCCCCTTAATAACCAGGTAATTTTTTGCGATATAACACTGCGTTGTTTTACCTGACAATTGTGCGGTCAGGCAATGCTGTACATAAAATAACATTTATGCTATTTTGCCCAAAAACAAAGCTTTCTTTTGGTGGTAGTTGATCACCTCTGTGGTTTTTATTTTTTGTGCTGTAAACAAAAAAAGAGCGACAATTTAAAAAAAAAAAAAAAACAATATTTTTTACTTTCTGCTATAAAACATATCATATCCAATAAAAGAAAAAAAAAATAACACATTTCTTCATCGTTTAGGCCAATACGTATTCTGCTACATATTTTTGGTGAAAAAAATCCCAATAAGCGTATATTGATTGGTTTGCGCAAAAGTTATAGCGTCTATAAAATAGGGGATATATTTATGGCATTTTGTTTACTTTTATTTTTTTACTTTAATGGCGGCGATCAGCGATTTTTAGCGGGGCTGTCACATTGTGAGATCGGACACCTAACCGACACTTTTGACACTTTTTTGGGAACCAGTGACATTATTACAAGGATCAGTGCTAAAGATATGCACTGACACTGTATAAATGACACTGGCAGGGAAGGGGTTAGAAATCAGGGGCGATCAAAGGGTTAAGTGCATTCCCTGTTTGTGCTTTCTTACTGTTTGGGGGGTGGGCTCACTGCATGGACACTGATTAGCAGGAACACAAAATCACAGTGTCTATGCCTGACAGAACGGCGGTCTGCCTTGTTTACATCAGAGGACCGCCATTCTATCTCTGTGGGGAGCGTTCGCGGGTGGCCGGTGGACACTGCTGACACGCTGATTGGCTCCCACTGTGTCCAATCAGCGCACGATTGTTCCTCCGGCAGCGCGTTTGCGCCCCCCCCCCCCAGTGCCCCCCAGTGGCTATTGCACAAAATCATGTACAGGTACGTGATTTTGCGCAATAGACCTGACCTGCCACAGTATATATGTGTTAGGCAGTCTGCAAGGGGTTAATGTCACTAGTGTCCTAGGTTGCTAGAATGCTGTCACAAGTGGAGGCCAATAGGCTGCCTAGCACCCTTGGTTGCTAGGACACAGGCAGCTCCTGTCACCTAGTGTGCTAAGTTCCTAGGAAGCAGGTGAACCTTGCTGCCTAGTGTACTTAGTTGCTAGGTCACAGGCAGCTACTGTCGCTAGTATGCTAGGCTGCTAGGAAACAAGTGACCCCTGCCATTTAGTGTTCTTGGTTGCTAGAATGCAATCATCAGTGAAAGCCAATAGGCTGCCTAGTGCCCTTGGTTGCCGGAACTTAGACAGCTACTGTCCCCTAACATTCTAAGTTGATAGGAAGCAGGAGATTAATGCCATCTAGTGTCCTTGATTGCTAGGATGCAGTCACGGATGGTGGCCAATAGGCTACATCAACTTTGTAACTTTATTCACATGTAAACGTTACACAAACTTTTAATGCCTGTGAGAATTCATGTTCTGTATTCCTTTAGTAAATCAGCCTTGAAGACGGTATTAAATCAATGCACATAACCTATTATTACCAAACTCTTTATATATGCTGTACTGATGAATGCTTCCGTGCTTTGACAGCATCTAATTTGTGATTACATTTCAAGAAGCGTTCATAGGTTGGAACCTTGGTTAAAACAAAAACAATACTTAAGTTATTACAAGTAGAGAGATGCAGGATGATACACCTAAACAGCTCTTTTAGGGGGAAAAAAAAATCCATTTTCTGGACCATATAATTAAATTAAATCTTCTAGACCAAATAAATATATCTACAGTTCTATGAAAAGAGAACAACATGAGGTGATACATTCGGAAGTGATGATTGACAGGTTTGCTGGAAAATGATATTACTGGGAGCCAACGCAGTCCACTTTTAAAAGAATTGTATCTTGTTTTGGTGGTGTGTCATAGAAAATGTCAGCTAATGCCGCATACACACGAGTGGACTTCTCGTCGGACTGAACAACGAAGGACTTTTCGACGGAGTTCCAGCGAAACAGACTTGCCTACACACGATCCCACCAAAGTCAGACCGTTTCGAACGCGATGACTTAGGACCGGACTAGAAAAGGAAGTTCAATAGCCAGTAGCCAATAGCTGCCCTTGCGTCGTTTTTGGTCCGTCGGACTAGCATACAGACGAACGGTTTGTTTGATAGGAATTGAGTCCGTTGGAAAGATTTGAAACTTTTTTATTACTAAGGTGCGTCAGATTTTTCAAAAGAAAAGGTCCGATGAAGCCCACACACGATCGAATTGTCTGACAGATTAGTTCCGTCTGAACTTTGATGCAGAAAAGTTTGGTCGTGTGTACGCGGCATTATGCATACCAGATTTTTATGTCATTTTTAAACACTGTAAAATTATTCAAAAAACCTTAAAAGAAAGCAGAAATGGCACAGGCTTTTTTTTTCTTGATTGACCAAAAAATGTCTGCTGGTTTAAACAGGATGCAGTAACACATAAAAAATGTGGGCATAACTGTTTATATTAACTTACAGTACATAGGTTGTTTAAATTTCACATGTTGGTATAGTAACCCTTCCCCTATAGTAACGCTTTTCCTTTTTCATTGTAGTAAAATGAATAGTGGATTCCAAGCAGAAGCAACGAGCTGTCATTGAGTTTTTGGCAAAGGATTGGTGTAGGCTGTCCAACATCCACAGAAGGCTACAGAATGTTTACGGAGATGACACCATTGACAAGAGTCACCAATGACAAAACATTGCTCTTGTCATTGGTGTCATCTCCATAAACATTCTGTAGCCTTCTATGGATGTCAGACAGCCTCCACCCCTCCTTTGTCAAGACCTCAATGATGGCATGTTGCTTCTGCTTGGAATCCATTGTTTACCTGCAATGAAAAATAAGAAAAGTTACTATAGAAGAACAGTTATTATACCAACATGTGAAATTTGAACAACCTATATAGGTTAATAAAAAAGTTATGCCCAAGTATGCATTACTTTTGCTACAGCCATTGTGGCTTGCGCCTCTACTTATATGGCGGAAGGTGTGGCCTGGTCCACCAGTGGACAGAGTATGTGTGTGAAAAATGGTGTAAAAAGTACATAGTTGGGGTCTTGTCCCATGCCAATGTCTAATTATTAGGAGGCGGGACTGTATGATGTATATTGTAGGCGTACAGCTTGTACATACAGCTCCCCCTTGTAGCTTCTAGGGATGGCATTGGTGTTTAGTCAAGTGGCCAACAGTACATGTTGGGAGTTAGGGACTGGTAGTATGTGTGGGAAGTAGAAGCTGTAATTGAGAGCTCCCTAGACTTTCAATTATACAGCCTGGCCCACCAGTGTATCAGAGAAATTAGTAAATTAGTAAACACATGTAAATACTTAAATCTTGTCTATATTGTAGCAATCGAATGTTCACATAATTAAGGAAATTTACAGCAATGGCACCACAAACGTAGACGGTCATACACTTCTTTATCGGGGGTCAGTGGGAAGAATGTCCCTTGCATTGGTGGTCACTGGGAAAAAATGCCCCTTACATTGGTGGTCAGTGGGAACAATGCCCCCTTACAGTGGTGGTTAAAATGACACCCTTACAGACAGATAAAAGGATCATTTGAGTGGTGCCACTAACTCGCAGTGGCCCTGGAATTATGCAGGAATTATCAAATGACATGTCAATCAACCACAGTTCAAGGAACCTTTAGCAACCTCTGGAGGAACCCTAGGGTTCTAGGGAACCCTGGTTGAGAATGGCTGTGACATAGCTTGATCACAGACATTGTGATCCCCATTGCATTTAACCAGCTGCCAGTGAGAGAATGTTCCAGGAAGCTGACAGAGGAAAGACTCTGTCAGGGGAGACTTTCTCTTTCCCTCCTCAACAGTTACCTCTGCCTAATGCTACTACCACTCTCTCTGGGCTGGGTTTGAAACACCACTCGTGAATCTTTTTAATTCATAGACATGCCTTAATGCAGGACACAGCTATTCTGCTGTTCACTGTGGCAAGCATATGTACCAAAGAGCTCAAACGTGTGTGAGCACATGTCAAAACTTTGCAAAGTGTACACAGTTATGAGCACTAGATGCTCGTTGGGACCAAGCTGTTGGCAACGGTCATGGTAACATGGTGTTTGGGGGGTAAATACATTGATCTAAGCTGGAGTAATACTTTGTAATTGATGTTGACTGCTGATTTCATTGATGTTGTCCAAACACTACTCTGTCATATAATTCTATGTCTTGTGCCATCCCTTACAATTAAAGTATGGAAGTCTGCAGTATGAGAGTCTAATGCCGTATACACACGGACGGACTTTTCGACCAAACTGGTCTGACGGACCGAATCCAGTGGACAATCCGACCATGTGTGGGCTCCATCGGACCTGCAGCGGACTTTTTTGGTCAAAAATCTGACGGACTTTAGATTTGGAACATATTTCAAATTTGTCCGACTGACTCGAGTCCGGTCGAAAAATCCGCTTGTCTGTATGCTAGTCCGAAGGCGAAAACCCACGCTCGGGCAGCTATTGGCTACCGGCTATCAACTTCCTTATTTTAGTCCGGTCGTACATCATCACGTACGAATCTGTCAGACTTTCGTGTAATCGTGTGTAGGCAAGTCCGTTCGTTCAACAGTCCATCGGAAATCCGTCAAAGTCCGTCGAAAGTCCATCGGAAAGTCCGTCGGACCAGTCCGGTCGAGAAGTCCACCCCTGTGTACGCGGCATCAGTCAAAAATCCAGTTACTATGTCATGCATAAGCCTCATAAAGTAAACTTTCAAGACCTGGATGAGCTGCTGGTGGCACTGTGCTTCCCAGAGTAGAATGTTGTCGTTTTGGTGTCCACCAGCAGGTGTCTGCCAGGACGAGTATTTCGGTCCCCCCTACTAGTGTCTCTAACCTCAGTGTTTTGCTCTGCTGCCAGAGGCTGCTTCTGATCCTGACCCTGATCTTGCTTTTACCCTGTATCCTGTGCCCTACTGCCTCTAATCTTCTCCTCTTGTTTCTAAACCCAGTCCTGCTTCCCCCTTCCTATCTGTTCCGCATGCACAAGTTACCCGGTTGATCTGCATTCTCCATTTTGTGTATTGCATATAATCAGTCTGTTAGGATTTCTGTTACTCTGTTAGGTTGCTAGTATTTTTGTCATTGGGGTATGGTTCACTAATATCTTTATGTTTGCTGTGTGTTGGTGTTTGTATGGTTTTGGTTTCAATGTAAAAAATCTAACTTAAAGCCTACACATTCTGGTCCCAGTCTCCTTAGTGTAGCCACTCAGATCTAGCCATCCCTGCTTCTGATTCTTGACATAAAGACATAAAGTCATCATTTGTGTCTCACCCTCCCCCTCCCAGACACTGCAGCTCACAGTCAGTGGAAGGGTTTCAGCAACAGAGGCAGTGCTGTCAATCCAGAAAGCAGTGGGCAGGACTAGGTTTGGCCAGGTGCTGATTGACAAGCTACAGTTGTGAATCAGCAGTGACAATGCTGATAGCCACACCCCCTGTAACATTTTGTTTACCTCACTTTAGTGCAAACAGGCACAGCCTACATGAGGGTGACAGCTCTGCTCTGAATTCACAACTGGTGCCGCATCATTGCCACACCATCACAGGAAACTGCGTTATGTGGACTTCACTGGCAGGATCAACAGCCATTTATTGGACTTTGCAGGGGCCTAAGGAGAACAGTAAGTGCAGATGCACATATATTAACTGTAGGTGCTACAGCATTTTTTAAATAAAATATTTATTTTAAAATAATAAGTAAAAAAAAGTAAACATTTTATTTAAAGTGGTGTTCCGGCCGAAATTATACTTTTTAAATAAAAATACCCCTATAATACACAAGCTTAATGTATTCTAGTAAAGTTAGTCTGTAACCTAAGGTCTGTTTTGTTAGTTTATAGCAGTAGTTTGTTATTTTATAAACTTACAGCAGGCCGTGGCCATCTTAAGTGTGGGCATCTGAAGCCAGACTGTATTTCTTCCTGCATCTCATCCTTGCAGATCTCGCACATGCTCAGTGCAGCACAAGCAGTGTAAAAGGTTTCAGGTTAGGTTTCCATAGCAACGGCAGTGTCAGAGGAAGTTGCCGCCCCTTCCCAGAAGGCATTGCAAACAGGAAATGATGCAATGGGCCATGGCCAGGGAGGAGGAAGTGAAAAATGAATACAGCAGATATACAGTAGGAGCTGAGAAAAAAAATAAAAAAATATCCAATTAGTTTACAGTGCACGTTTAGTGAGGGATGCTGAAGAGTTGTAAAAGTGGGTGGAACTCCACTTTAACCTCTTGCCAACCAAGTAACGCATTGACAGTGGATTCTGTGCTGAGAGCACGCTCATTGTGCACTCCCAGCACAATGACCAAGATGTCACAGACAGCTCCGGATCTCTAGTCATGATTGATAGACAGCAGGATGAACTCTCGATCATGTGACCACGTGACAGGAAATCCCAGTGATCACGCTTAACCACCTCATGCCCGCCGGCCGTCAAATAATGGCTAGGCAGCGCGGCTCTCGTTCTGGGAGGCCATCATATGACCCAATCAGACACACCACTACACCGATCTCGGTAAAGAGCCTCTCTCCAATCACGGCTGATCACGATGTAAACAGGAAGAGCCGTTGATCAGCTTTTCCTCACTCGCGTCTGACAGCCACGAGTAGAGGAGAGCTGATCGGCTGCGCTCCTGACAGGGGGGGTCTGTGCTGACTGTCCCCCCCTCGGATGCTCACCCAGGACCACCAGGATGCCGCCAGGACCACCAGGGATTGGCACCACCCTGGACCACCAGGTATGCTACCCTAGACCACCATGGAAATGCCAATCAGTGCCCAGGCAGCTGCCAATCAGTGCCCATCCCCAATGCCTGCCAGTGCCATCAGTGATGTCTATGAATGCCATCTATCAGTGCCCTTCAGTGCCACGTATCAGTGCCCAGCAGTGCCGCCTGTCAGTGCCACCCATAAGTACCTATCAGTGCAGCCTTTTAGTGCCCATCAGTTTCGCCTATCAGTGTCCATCAGTGCCCACCAGTGCCACACATGAGTGCCCATCAGTGCCGCCTATCAATGCCCATAAGTGCTGCATATAAGTGCCGCCTATCAGTGCCACCTATCAGTGCCCATCGTCAGTACCCATCAGTGCCCATCAGTGCCACCTCATTTGTGCTGCCTTATTAATGTCCCTCAGTGCCGCCTTATCAGTGCCCATCGGTGAAGGAGAAAACTTACAGTATTTACAAAATTTATAACAGAAACAAAAGAAAAATTTTAAGTTTTTTAATTTGTTTAGCAAGAAATAAAAAACACAGAGGTGATCAAATACCACCAAAAGATGGGAACAAAATGATAACAATTCTGTTTGGGTACAGTATAGCATGACCGCGCAATTGTCATTTAAACAGCAACAGCTGGGGTGGGTAGTGGGTAATGGGGTTCCCCAGGGTTCTGTGCTGGGACCAATCCTATTTAATTTGTTTATAAACCTGGAGGATGGGATAAACAGTTCAATCTCTGTATTTGCAGAGGATACTAAGCTAAGCAGGGCAATAACTTCTCCGCAGGATGTGGAAACCTTGCAAAAAGACCTGAACAAATTAATGGGGTGGGCGACTGCATGGCAAATGAGGTTCAATGTAGAAAAATGTAAAATAATGCATTTGGGTGGCAAAAATATGAATGCAATCTATACACTGGGGGGAGAACCTCTGGGGGAATCTAGGATGGAAAAGGACCTGGGGGTCCTGGTAGATGATAGGCTTAGCAATGGCATGCAATGCCAAGCTGCTGCTAATAAAGCAAACAGAATATTGGCATGCATTAAAAGGGGGATCAACTCCAGAGATAAAACTATAATTCTCCCGCTCTACAAGACTCTGGTCCGGCCGCACCTGGAGTATGCTGTCCAGTTCTGGGCACCAGACCTCAGGAAGGATGTATTGGAAATGGAGCAAGTACAAAGAAGGGCAACAAAGCTAATAAAGGGTCTGGAGGATCTTAGTTATGAGGAAAGGTTGCGAGCGCTGAACTTATTCTCTCTGGAGAAGAGACGCTTGAGAGGGGATATGATTTCAATTTACAAATACTGTACTGGTGACCCCACAATAGGGATAAAACTTTTTTGCAGAGTTTAATAAGACTCGTGGCCACTCATTACAATTAGAAGAAAAGAGGTTTAACCTTAAACTACGTAGAGGGTTCTTTACTGTAAGAGCGGCAAGGATGTGGAATTCCCTTCCACGGGCGGTGGTCTCAGCAGGGAGCATTGATAACTTCAAGAAACTATTAGATAATCACCTGAATGACCGCAACATACAGGGATATGTAATGTAATACTGACACATAATCACACACAGAGGTTGGACTTGATGGACTTGTGTCTTTTTTCAACCTCACCTACTATGTAACTATGTAACTATGTAGCTGTGAAAGCTGAAAATTGGCTTGGGCAGGAAGGGGGTGTAAGTGCCCGGTATTGAGGTGGTTAATCTACAAACTGAGGTCTGTGGGTATGGACCATAGGGTTTGTTCTTGAATAGAAAACTGGCTACAGGGGAAGGTCCAAAGGGTGCTGATAAATAATAAAATAACGTGTACTCAAAATGGTCTAGGGTGGTTAATGGGGTACCCCAAGGCTCTGTCCTGGGACCAATTCTGTTTAATTTATTTATAAATGATATAGAGGATGGGATAAATGGCTCAACCTCAGTGTTTGCTGACAACACAAAAAAATGTAGGGCAATAGCATCACAGCAGGGTATAGAAACCTTACAAGAGGGTCTGAATAAATGAATGGGGTTGGCAACTAGATGGCAAATGACAATGGCACTTGGGGGTTAAAAATATAAACGCAAGTTCTCACTAGGGTGAGAATCCCTGGGGGATTCCAGGATGGAGAAGGATCTGGGGGTCCTAGTAGAAGACAGACTGAGCAATAGAATGCATTGGCAAGCTGCAGCAAGCAAAGCCAGCTGAATATTAGCATGCATTAACCACTTGCCGACCATCCGCTGTCATTATACTGTGGCAGGTCAGCTCATTTCTGTGAATCGCCGTAGCTGTACATCGGTCCGTTTTACAGCTATAGCACGGCGGGGGGAGCTGATTCGCGTGGCCGGTGGCCGCGATCGCTCCACAGAGAGCCAGAACGGGGATCTGTCAATGTAAACAAACAGATCCCCGCTCTGACCGGGAAGTACAGAGTGATCGTCTGTTCCTATTGATTAGGAACAGCGATCTCTCTGTACTCCCAGTCAGTCCCCTCCCCCCACAGTTAGAAGCACCTCCCAGTGAACACATTTAAAAAGGGAATTTACTCCAGAGATAAAATTATAATCCTGCCACTTTATAAAACTCTGGCTCGACCACATCTGAATTATTCCATCCATTTCTGGTCACCAATCCTACGGAAGGATGTGCTGGAGCTGGAGAGAGTCCAGAGAAGGGCAACAAAATTAATAAGGGGGCTGGAGGACCTAAACTACGAGGAACGACTACAAGCACTAAATGTATTCTCCCTGGAGAAGAGTCGCTTGGGATGAGATATGATAGTGATAAATAGGGATGGGCCAAACACCCCCAGGTTCGGTTCGCACTAGAATATGCGAAAAGGCAAAACATTTGTGCGAACATGCGAACCCCTTCTTAAAGTCTATGGGACACGAACATGAAAAATCCAAAACACTCTTTTTAAAGGCTTATATTCAAATTATTTTTAAAACGACCGTTTTTTCAGAAGCAGTGATTTTAATAATGCTTAAAGTTACTCAATAAAAATGTAATATTCCTTTAAATATTGTGCGGATGTGTAATGTGTTTTAAAAATGCTGCAGCAAAATGACATTTCTAAATGAAAAAATGTCATTTAAAATTACTTGCGGCTGTAATGTATTGCCGGCTTCCAGAAATATAGCTGAAAAATCAAGGAAAAAATTGGCGTGGATCCCCCCCACCCCAGTTCATACCAGGCCCTTCAGGTATGGTATGGATTTTAAGGGGAACTTCGTGCCAAAATAAAAAAAAAAAAAAAAAACAGTTTGCCCCCCCCCCAAAAATCCATACCAGGCCCTTCGGTGCTGATATGGATTTTAAGGGGAACTCCATGCTGAAATGTAAAAAAAAAAATTGGCATGGGTTCCCCCCCCAAATCCATACCAGACTCTTATCCAAGCATGCAGCCTTAAGGACAGGATGGGGGGGGGGTGAGCCCCCCCACCCCTCGAACCATACCAGGCCACATGCCCTCTACATGGTGGAAGGACCATGGTGGAAGGACCATGGTGGAAGGACCACGGTGGAAGGACCATGGTGGAAGGACCACGGTGGAAGGACCATGGTGGAAGGACCATGGTGGAAGGACAGGCTTCCTAATCATAGTGTGATGTAACTATGATCAGGAAGCCTGTCCTTCCACCTGACAAAAATATAGGGCTGCAGTGAACGGCTGGGAAGGGGTTAAAAAACATTTTTCATTATATTTCAACAAATTTAATAGAGAGCAGATCAATGTCAGACAGTTTGCAAAGCATGCTGACCTTTTTAATAATAAATCCCAGCACTGCCTGTGTTCTTAATGTCAACCTGGGTACAACTGACTAGGCCAGACAGTACCATCTATGCTAGAGAAAAGAAAAGGAGAAGTTCACCCTTCTAAAATATTTAGCTGTGTAACCTGGTCTTAAATCAGATCATCACAATATGTCGAGCTTAAGTTTTACTACATTACCAGATGGATCTCACCAATCAATAGTGTCTTCTATGAAACTTGCAGACACTATGGTTTCTCAGCAAAACACCTCGAGAAAGTGTGCCCGTGCCTACAGTTTTACTACACGCTGGCTGCAAGGCGTGACTATAAAATAGGCATAAATACCATTTGAAATGTACCTAACCTTTACCTGTTAATTTTTTTTTTTCTTTTAGTCGGGAATGTAATATCTAAAGAAAACATTCCTTTTATAGGTTTCTGATTGAAATATCTGGACTCAAACAATAGTCACAAAGAGGGTTAACAGGTTCATCTCAGGAAATACATTGCAGGAACATATGTAGGAGAGAGTTTCATTCTCAGCAGCACAGGTGATTCTTGTGGCTGTAACATTTCTGCTGTGGGGTTTTCTACTCGATCAATTCACGTTTATGCAGGAAAAGTTCACCTGACATTTAGGGTTGTCTGAACGAATAGCGAGGCCTCGGAGAAAACAGCAACCTCCATAAGGAAAGACGAAGGCTTACCAATACCCGCTCCCAGATGTGTATGCAGAACAGTGCTTTATAAATAAACGTTGTCATTTAGCAATAGATCTGAACAAGAAGGATCTGATGAATGCATATATATATATATATATATATATATATATAGCGATGCCCCACAGATGCTCAATAGGGTTTATGCTTGGCCAGTCCATCACCTTTACCCTTAGCTTCTTTAGTAAGGCAGTGGTCGTCTTGATAGTGTGTTTGGCGTCATTATCATGTTGGAATACTGCCCTGTGGTCCAGTCTCCAAAGGGAGGGGATCATGTTCTGCTTCAGTATGTCACAGTTAGGGATGAGCCGAACACCCCCTGGTTCGGTGCGCACCAGAACCTGCGAACGGACCGAAAGTTCGTACGAACGTTAGAACCCCATTGACGTCTATGGGACTCGAACGTTCGAAATCAAAAGTGCTCATTTTAAAGGCTAATTTGCATAGTATTGTCCTAAAAAGGGTTTGGGGACCCGAGTCCTACCCCAGGGGACATGTATCAATGCAAAAAAAACCTTTTAAAAACGGCCGTTTTTTGGGAGCAGTGATTTTAATGATGCTTAAAGTAAAAAAAAAAAAAGTGAAATATTCCTTTAAATATCGTACCTGGGGGGTGTCTATAGTATGCCTGTAAAGTGACGCGTGTTTCCCGTGTTTAGAACAGTCCCTGCACCAAATGTCATTTTTAAAGGAAAAAATCTCATTTAAAACTGCTTGCGGGTTTAATGTCATGTCGGGTCCTGGCAATATGGATGAAAATCAGTGAGACAAACGGCATGGGTACCCCCCAGTCCATTACCAGGCCCTTTGGGTCTTGTATGGATATTAAGGGGAACCCCGCACCCAAATTAAAATAAGGAAAGGTGTGGGGCCACCAGGCCCTATATACTCTGAACAACAGTATACAGGCGGTGCAAACAAGACAGGGACTGTAGGTTTGTTGTTAAGTAGAATCTCTTTGTAATTTTGAACGGGTACATTTTTAACGTGTTTAGCTCCAGCCAAAAAATCTTTTTTAAGCTTTTTGGAAAACATAGGGAAGGGTTATCACCCCTGTGACATTTGTTTTGCTGTCTTTCCTCCTCTTCAGAAGATTTCACCTCACTTTTTTGTCCCAATGAAAAATGTTTTTTGAAAATTTGGGTTTTTTTGTGGAACAAGGACTGGAAAGCATCAGTGGAAAGGAGAAATGTTTTTCCCATATTAACTCTTACAGGAGAGAATCTCCCTTCCTAGGGGTAGATTTCATCTCACTTCCTGTTGTCTCCTTCCGTTTGCAAGTAGGAGTCGTTTGTAAGTTAGATGTTTGAAAGTAGGGTCCTGCCCTATATACTCAGCAGAAATTTGGGCCTTAGGTGTTGCTGTGGCCACAACACTGTAAGCCCTCACAGGGCCCTGCTGTGAAATATTAGATCAAGAATTGTAATTACATGCCCCTGTTGAACAGGAGCTGAAAAATTAGGCCTTAGGCACTGGTGCTGGTGCCACAACACTGCAACCCCTCACAGACACTCTAGTTGGAACGCAGTAACGAGCCCTGCTGCAAAGTATTGCATCAAAAATTGTAATTACACGCCCCTGTTAAACAAGGGCTGAAAAATTGGGCCTTAGGCACTGGTGCTGGTGCCACAACACTGCGACCCCTCACAGACACTCTAGTTGGAACGCAGGAACGAGCCCTGCTGCAAAGTATTGCATCAAAAATTGTAATTACACGCCCCTGTTAGACAGGGGCAGAAAAATTGGGCCTTAGGCACTGGTGCTGGTGCCACAACACTGCAACCCCTCACAGACACTCTAGTTGGAAGGCAGGAACGAGCCCTGCTGCAAAGTATTGCATCAAAAATTGTAATTACATGCCCCTGTTAGACAGGGGCAGAAAAATTGGGCCTTAGGCACTGGTGCTGGTGCCACAACACTGCAACCCCTCACAGACACTCTAGTTGGAATGCAGGAACGAGCCCTGCGGCAAAGTATTGCATCAAAAATTGTAATTACACGCCCCTGTTAGACAGGGGCAGAAAAATTGGGCCTTAGGCACTGGTGCTGGTGCCACAGCACTGCAACCCCTCACAGACACTCTAATTGGAACGCAGGAACGAGCCCTGCTGCAAAGTATTGCATCAAAAATTGTAATTACACGCCCCTGTTAAACAGGGGCAGAAAAAAATGGGCCTTAGGCACTGGTGCTGGTGCCACAACACTGCAACCCCTCACAGACACTCTAGTTGGAATGCAGGAACGAGCCCTGCTCCAAAGTATTACATTAAAAATTGTAATTACACGCCCCTGTTAAACAGGGGCTGAAAAATTGTGCCTTAGGCACTGGTGGTGGCGCCCAGAACCAAAAATGTTCTTACAAGCTATCAGCGTGATGATTGAGGAGGAAGAGGATAATTACTCAGGGATAGTCACTCAGCATCAGCATAGGCAGTCTTTGAAGGGATCTGAGATTTCAAAAAAAATTATTCGGTTACATCAGCATCAGGTGCTTGGTAGCTGGTGGTGATCCAAGACTGATTCATTTTTATGAAGGTCAGTCGATCGACCGAGTTGGTGGACAGACGCACCCTGTGATCGGTTACCACGCCTCCAGCAGCACTGAATGTGCGTTCCGAAAGAACGCTGGATGCAGGACAGGCCAGTAGCTCAATTGCATACTGTGCAAGCTCTGGCCAGTGATCCATCCTCAAGACCCAGTAACCCAGAGGATTTTCGGTGGGAAAGGTGTCCAAGTCTGATCTTGCCCCTAGGTATTCCTGCACCATGTAAAACAGACGCTGGCGATGGTTGCTGGAACCGATCATACCTTGGGGCTGCGGACCAAAAAATTGTCTGAACGCATCGGTCAGACGGCCACCTTCTCCACCGCTCCTTCTTTGACTGACCGAAGCCTCAGCAACACGTTGTCCAGAAACAGGAGTTTGTAACCTCCCAGTCTCTGGGAACGCGTTGCACAGACCTTTCTGCAAGGCCTCCCGAAGATGTTTCATCCTCTGCTCCCTCTGCGATGGCAAGATAAGGTCCGCAACCTTACCCTTGTAACGTGGATCAAGGAGGGTTGCCAGCCAGTATTGGTCCTTCTCCTTGATACCACGAATACGAGGATCCTTACGCAGGCTTTGCAGGATCAGGGAGGCCATGCAGCATAGGTTTGCTGAGGCATTCGGTCCGTAGTACTCTGGGTCACTAAGGACGACATGGTCCGCAGCCACCCCCTCCCAGCCACGTACAAGTCCATGTGTTTCTTGGGACTGATCCCTTAAAGACTGCTGCTGATGCTGAGTGCCAGGCTCCACCTCCATACTGACACAATCTTCCTCCTCCTCCTCCTCTTCCTCCTCGTCCTCTTCCTGTGTGATCGGCGGGCACGCAGGAACACTGTCTGGATAAAGGGGGCCTTGAGAGCTAAGGAAGTCCTCCTCTTCCTGCCTCTGCTCTGCCTCAAGTGCCCTGTCCATTATTCCACGCAGCGTGTGCTCCAACAGGTGGACAAGGGGGACAGTGTCACTGATGCATGCACTGTCACTGCTCACCATCCTCGTGGCCTCCTCAAATGGTGACAGGACAGTGCATGCATCCCTGATCATGGCCCACTGGCGTGGGGAAAAAAACCAAGCTCCCCTGACCCTGTCCTGGTGCCATAGTCGCACAGGTACTCATTGATGGCCCTCTGCTGCGTGTGCAGCCGCTGCAGCATGGCCAACGTTGAGTTCCACCTGGTGGGCATGTCACAGATTAGGCGGTTCTTGGGCAGGTTAAACTCCTTTTGGAGGTCCGTCAGCCGAGCACTGGCATTATATGACCGGCGGAAATGCACACAGACTTTCCTGGCCTGCCTCAGGACATCCTGTAAGCCCGGGTACCTGCCCAAGAACCGCTGCACCACCAAGTTAAGGACGTGAGCCGAACAGGGCACATGGGTCATTTGTCCCTGTCGGAGGGCAGAGAGGAGGTTGGTGCCATTGTCGCAAACCACCATTCCTGCCTTAAGTTGGCGTGGCGTCAACCACCTCTGAACCTGCCCCTGCAGAGCTGACAGAACCTCTGCCCCAGTGTGGCTCCTTTCCCCCAAGCACACCAGCTCAAGCACCGCATGGCATCTTTTGGCCTGCGTACTTGCGTAGCCCCTTGAACGACTACGGAGCACCGCTGGTTCCGAGGAAGAGGCCATGGAGGAAGAAGAAGAGGAGGGGGTGGAGGAAAGAGGTGTGTCACAATCATTAGCATTTTGGAGGCGTGGTGGCGGAACAACCTCCAACACTACTGCACCTTGTCCTGCATCCTTCCCAGCTGCCAGCAGAGTCATCCAATGCGCCGTGAAACTTAGGTAACGTCCCTGTCTATGCCTGCTGGACCATGAGTCAGCGGTAATATGCACCTTACCGCTGACCGCCCTGTCCAGCGAGGCATGGACATTGCCTTCCACATGCCGGTAGAGAGCCGGAATCGCCTTCCGTGAGAAAAAGTGGCGTTTGGGTACCTGCCACTGAGGAACCGCACATTCCACAAACTCACTGAAGGGGGCAGAGTCTACCAACTGAAAAGGCAGCAGTTGAAGTGCTAGCAATTTTGCCAAGCTAGCATTCAACCGCTGGGCATGTGGATGGCTGGGAGCAAACTTCTTTCGGCAGTGCAGCAGCTGGGGCAGGGAAATTTGCCTGGTACAATCTGACGTCGGTGTACCAAAAGCAGATTGCCCACAAGTACTTGGCTGTGACACACCTAATTCTACACCTTCATTCCTCTCAGTGCAGGTCTCAGAGAGGACTGAAGGTCTAGTGGGGTTGGAAATCTCAGCCGATGAGGAGCAAGGAGAGGTCCTCTTTGTTCTTTGGTGTGGGTCTTTTAGATACGCTTGCCAACGAACTGCATGGCAGGTGAACATATGTCTGGTCAAGCATGTGGTACCCAAGCGGGAGATGTTTTGGCCACGTGAGATACGCTTGAGACATATGTTGCAAATAGCAGCGGTGCGATCTGATGCACTTGTCTCAAAAAAGTCCCACACCAAAGAACTTTTTGAATAACGCGCAGAGACTGCAGCGCCCTGCACATGTGGAGCTTTGGGGTGTGATGCAGTCAATGTGCTGCCCTTAGGCTGGCCCCTGGAGGGCATCCTGCCTCGTTGGTGATGTGCCGCCTCCTCCTCCTCCTCCTCCTCTCTCCTATCAGGCACCCACGTTAAGTCAGTGACCTCATCATCCCCTCCCTCCTCATCACTGGAGCAAACCTGGCAGTATGCTGCAGCAGGGGGAGCATGACTGCCAGATTGCTGTCCTTCTTGGGCACCCCCTCTGTCCGTGCTCATGTTACTGCCTTCATCAAGCTCAGTATCATCATCAGAGCCTTCCAAACGCTGGGCATCCTCCTGGAGCATGTACCCAACACTGTGGTCAAACAGTTCGAGGGACTCCTCAGGAGGACATGGTGGGGATAGGGAAGGAGTCACTGATGACATTGAGCCGAGGGAAGAGGCCGCTGCTTTGCCAGACAAAGTACCCTGGGCATGGGTGAGAGAGGATGAGGAGAATGAGGACGGCTTGGTCATCCACTCGACCAAGTCTTCCGCATGTTGCGGCTCAACACGGCCAGCTGCCGAAAAAAAGGCCAAGCGTGTCCCATGGCCACGTGCTGATGAGGATGCACCGTCTCCACGACCAGCACTAGACACAGAGCCTGCTTGCCCTCTCTTATTGGCTTGTACTGATACTGCAGCTAGCAAAATCAACTGCCTGCCTGTAGTATGAGAACACCACCAACCTTCTACAGGTAGCTTTAGCTGAACACTGTGAGGTGGACACACCCCACTAACTTGTAGGTTTAGCTGAACACTGTGAGCAGGATGCACTGCACTAACTGTAAATAGTCTAGCTGCCTGACTGTGGTACTAATAGGATCAAAAGAACACCAGTAATTTTCTTCAGGTAGCTGTATTTACTGTAACAAGACAAGCCTGCCTGTCAGTAAGAAGATAACAGAAACGGATCTAGCTGAACACTGTGAGTGGGACGCACCCCACTAGCTTGTAGGTTTAGCTGAACACTGTGAGGTGGAGGCACCCCACTAACTTGTAGGTTTAGCTGAACACTGTGAGCAGGACGCACCCCACTAACTTGTAGGTTTAGCAGAACACTGTGAGCAGGACGCACTGCACTAACTGTAAATAGTCTAGCTGCCTGACTGTGGTACTAATAGGATCAAAAGAACACCAGTAATTTTCTTCAGGTAGCTGTAAATACTGTAACAAGACAAGCCTGCCTGTCAGTAGGAAGATAACAGGAACGGATCTAGCTGAACACTGTGAGCAGGACGCACTGCACTAAATGTAAATAGTCTAGCTGCCTGACTGTGGTACTAATAGGATCAAAAGAACACCAGTAATTTTCTTCAGGTAGCTGTAAATACTGTAACAAGACAAGCCTGCCTGTCAGTAGGAAGATAACAGGAACGGATCTAGCTGAACACTGTGAGCAGGACGCACTGCACTAAATGTAAATAGTCTAGCTGCCTGACTGTGGTACTAATAGGATCAAAAGAACACCAGTAATTTTCTTCAGGTAGCTGTAAATACTGTAACAAGACAAGCCTGCCTGTCAGTAGGAAGATAACAGGAACGGATCTAGCTGAACACTGTGAGCAGGATGCACTGCACTAAATGTAAATTTTCTAGCTGCCTGACTGTGGTACTAATAGGATCAAAAGAACACCAGTAATTTTCTTCAGGTAGCTTTATATACTGTACTTAAGTACTTGGCTGTGACACACCTAATTCTACACCTTCATTCCTCTCAGTGCAGGTCTCAGAGAGGACTGAAGGTCTAGTGGGGTTGGAAATCTCAGCCGATGAGGAGCAAGGAGAGGTCCTCTTTGTTCTTTGGTGTGGGTCTTTTAGATACGCTTGCCAACGAACTGCATGGCAGGTGAACATATGTCTGGTCAAGCATGTGGTACCCAAGCGGGAGATGTTTTGGCCACGTGAGATACGCTTGAGACATATGTTGCAAATAGCAGCGGTGCGATCTGATGCACTTGTCTCAAAAAAGTCCCACACCAAAGAACTTTTTGAATAACGCGCAGAGACTGCAGCGCCCTGCACATGTGGAGCTTTGGGGTGTGATGCAGTCAATGTGCTGCCCTTAGGCTGGCCCCTGGAGGGCATCCTGCCTCGTTGGTGATGTGCCGCCTCCTCCTCCTCCTCCTCCTCTCTCCTATCAGGCACCCACGTTAAGTCAGTGACCTCATCATCCCCTCCCTCCTCATCACTGGAGCAAACCTGGCAGTATGCTGCAGCAGGGGGAGCATGACTGCCAGATTGCTGTCCTTCTTGGGCACCCCCTCTGTCCGTGCTCATGTTACTGCCTTCATCAAGCTCAGTATCATCATCAGAGCCTTCCAAACGCTGGGCATCCTCCTGGAGCATGTACCCAACACTGTGGTCAAACAGTTCGAGGGACTCCTCAGGAGGACATGGTGGGGATAGGGAAGGAGTCACTGATGACATTGAGCCGAGGGAAGAGGCCGCTGCTTTGCCAGACAAAGTACCCTGGGCATGGGTGAGAGAGGATGAGGAGAATGAGGACGGCTTGGTCATCCACTCGACCAAGTCTTCCGCATGTTGCGGCTCAACACGGCCAGCTGCCGAAAAAAAGGCCAAGCGTGTCCCATGGCCACGTGCTGATGAGGATGCACCGTCTCCACGACCAGCACTAGACACAGAGCCTGCTTGCCCTCTCTTATTGGCTTGTACTGATACTGCAGCTAGCAAAATCAACTGCCTGCCTGTAGTATGAGAACACCACCAACCTTCTACAGGTAGCTTTAGCTGAACACTGTGAGGTGGACACACCCCACTAACTTGTAGGTTTAGCTGAACACTGTGAGCAGGATGCACTGCACTAACTGTAAATAGTCTAGCTGCCTGACTGTGGTACTAATAGGATCAAAAGAACACCAGTAATTTTCTTCAGGTAGCTGTATTTACTGTAACAAGACAAGCCTGCCTGTCAGTAAGAAGATAACAGAAACGGATCTAGCTGAACACTGTGAGTGGGACGCACCCCACTAGCTTGTAGGTTTAGCTGAACACTGTGAGGTGGAGGCACCCCACTAACTTGTAGGTTTAGCTGAACACTGTGAGCAGGACGCACCCCACTAACTTGTAGGTTTAGCAGAACACTGTGAGCAGGACGCACTGCACTAACTGTAAATAGTCTAGCTGCCTGACTGTGGTACTAATAGGATCAAAAGAACACCAGTAATTTTCTTCAGGTAGCTGTAAATACTGTAACAAGACAAGCCTGCCTGTCAGTAGGAAGATAACAGGAACGGATCTAGCTGAACACTGTGAGCAGGACGCACTGCACTAAATGTAAATAGTCTAGCTGCCTGACTGTGGTACTAATAGGATCAAAAGAACACCAGTAATTTTCTTCAGGTAGCTGTAAATACTGTAACAAGACAAGCCTGCCTGTCAGTAGGAAGATAACAGGAACGGATCTAGCTGAACACTGTGAGCAGGACGCACTGCACTAAATGTAAATAGTCTAGCTGCCTGACTGTGGTACTAATAGGATCAAAAGAACACCAGTAATTTTCTTTAGGTAGCTTTATATACTGTAACAAGACAAGCCTGCCTGTCAGTAGGAAGATAACAGGAACGGATCTAGCTGAACACTGTGAGCAGGACGCACTGCACTAAATGTAAATAGTCTAGCTGCCTGACTGTGGTACTAATAGGATCAAAAGAACACCAGTAATTTTCTTCAGGTAGCTTTATATACTGTAACAAGACAAGCCTGCCTGTCAGTAGGAAGATAACAGGAACGGATCTAGCTGAACACTGTGAGCAGGGCGCACTGCACTAAATGTAAATAGTCTAGCTGCCTGACTGTGGTACTAATAGGATCAAAAGAACACCAGTAATTTTCTTCAGGTAGCTGTAAATACTGTAACAAGACAAGCCTGCCTGTCAGTAAGAAGATAACAGGAACGGATCTAGCTGAACACTGTGAGCAGGATGCACTGCACTAAATGTAAATAGTCTAGCTGCCTGACTGTGGTACTAATAGGATCAAAAGAACACCAGTAATTTTCTTCAGGTAGCTTTATATACTGTAACAAGACAAGCCTGCCTGTCAGTAGGAAGATAACAGGAACGGATCTAGCTGAACACTGTGAGCAGGACGCACTGCACTAAATGTAAATAGTCTAGCTGCCTGACTGTGGTACTAATAGGATCAAAAGAACACCAGTAATTTTCTTCAGGTAGCTGTAAATACTGTAACAAGACAAGCCTGCCTGTCAGTAGGAAGATAACAGGAACAGATCTAGCTGAACACTGTGAGCAGGACGCACTGCACTAAATGTAAATAGTCTAGCTGCCTGACTGTGGTACTAATAGGATCAAAAGAACACCAGTAATTTTCTTCAGGTAGCTTTATATACTGTAACAAGACAAGCCTGCCTGTCAGTAGGAAGATAACAGGAACGGATCTAGCTGAACACTGTGAGCAGGACGCACTGCACTAACTGTAAATAGTCTAGCTGCCTGACTGTGGTACTAATAGGATCAAAAGAACACCAGTAATTTTCTTCAGGTAGCTGTAAATACTGTAACAAGACAAGCCTGCCTGTCAGTAAGAAGATAACAGGAACGGATCTAGCTGAACACTGTGAGCAGGATGCACTGCACTAAATGTAAATAGTCTAGCTGCCTGACTGTGGTACTAATAGGATCAAAAGAACACCAGTAATTTTCTTCAGGTAGCTTTATATACTGTAACAAGACAAGCCTGCCTGTCAGTAGGAAGATAACAGGAACAGATCTAGCTGAACACTGTGAGCAGGACGCACTGCACTAAATGTAAATAGTCTAGCTGCCTGACTGTGGTACTAATAGGATCAAAAGAACACCAGTAATTTTCTTCAGGTAGCTGTAAATACTGTAACAAGACAAGCCTGCCTGTCAGTAGGAAGATAACAGGAACGGATCTAGCTGAACACTGTGAGCAGGATGCACTGCACTAAATGTAAATTTTCTAGCTGCCTGACTGTGGTACTAATAGGATCAAAAGAACACCAGTAATTTTCTTCAGGTAGCTTTATATACTGTAACAAGACAAGCCTGCCTGTCAGTAGGAAGATAACAGGAACGGATCTAGCTGAACACTGTGAGCAGGACGCACTGCACTAAATGTAAATAGTCTAGCTGCCTGACTGTGGTACTAATAGGATCAAAAGAACACCAGTAATTTTCTTCAGGTAGCTGTAAATACTGTAACAAGACAAGCCTGCCTGTCAGTAGGAAGATAACAGGAACGGATCTAGCTGAACACTGTGAGCAGGACGCACTGCACTAAATGTAAATAGTCTAGAAGATAACAGGAACGGATCTAGCTAAACTGAATACAGTGTATATATATATATGCAACACCTGGGATGCATATATATACACAATACACTTTAAGTGCAGCTAACTGACTGACTGTCCTGCCTAATCTAGCTAACTCAAATGAAATGACACTGTCTCTCTCTCTCTCTATCTCTCAGCACACCGGAACACACTGCACAGGGCCGCCGTGCAGGCGACCTTATATAGTGTGGGGTGTGTACTAAATCCCCTGAGCCATAATTGGCCAAAGCCTCCTTGGCTTTGGCCAATTACGGCTCTCTGTTCAGGCGGCGCTGTGATTGGCCAAGCATGCGGGTCATAGTGCATGCTTGGCCAATCATCAGCAAGCAATGCACTGCGATGCCGCAGTAAATTATGGGCCGTGACGCGCCACACGAATTTGGCGCGAACGGCCCATATCGTTCGCAATTCGGCGAACGACTGAACAGCCGATGTTCGAGTCGAACATGGGTTCGAGTCGAACACGAAGCTCATCCCTAGTCACAGTACATGTTGGAATTCATGGTTCCCTCGATGAACTGTAGCTCCCCAGTGCCGGCAGCACTCATGCAGCCCCAGACCATGACACTCCCACCACCATGCTTGACTGTAGGCAAGACACACTTGTCTTTATACTTCTCACCTGGTTGTCGCCACACACGTTTGACGCCATCTGAACCAAATACGTTTATCTTGGTCTCATCAAACCACAGGACATGGTTCCAGTAATCCATGTCCTTAGTATGCTTGTCTTCAGCAAACTGTTTGCGGGCTTTCTTGTGCATCATCTTTAGAAGAGGCTTCCTTCTGGGATGACAGCCATGCAGACCAATCTGATGCAGTGTGCGGCATATGGTCTGAGCACTGACAGGCTGACCCCCCCACCCCTTCAACCTCTGCAGCAATGCTGGCAGCACTCATACGTCTATTTCCCAAAGACAACCTCTGGATATGACGCTGAACATGTGCACTCAACTTCTTTGGTCGACCATGGAGAGGCCTGTTCTGAGTGGAACCTGTCCTGTTAAACCGCTGTATGGTCTTGGCCACCGAGGTTCAGCAATGTTTCAGGGTCTTGACAATCTTCTTATATGCCTAAGCCATCGTTATGTAGAGCGATAATTCTTTTTTTCAGATCCTCAGAGAGTTCTTTGCCATGAGGTGCCATGTTGAACTTCCAGTAACCAGTATGAGGGAGTGAGAGCGATAACACCAAATTTAACACACCTGTTCCCCATTCACACCTGAGACTATGTAATAATAACGATTCACGTGACTCCGGGGAGGGAAAATGGCTAATTGGGCCCAATTTGGACATTTTCACTTAGGGGTGTACTCACTTTTGTTGCCAGCGGTTTAGACATTAATGGCTGTGTGTTGAGTTATTTTGAGGGGACAGCAAATTTACATAGTTATACAAGCTGTACACTCACTACATTACATTGTAGCAAAGTGTAATTTCATCAGTGTTGTCACATGAAAAGATATAAAATATTTACAAAAATATGAGGGGTGTACTCATTTTTGTGAGATACTGTATATATATATATATATATATATATATATATATATATATATATATATATATATATATATATATATATATATATATATATTGTATATATCTCATAAGCATACAGTGTAGACATAAAATGTAGAATCACAGTCAGTGTTCCATGATCAAGCAAGTAAGCTTGTGAAGATGCTGTTGCTGTGTCCTTCAAAGGCCCTGGCTGGGTACTAAGCTGAAAGCGCTTGTGATCTCTCGTAATAGGAGATCATAGGGAGTCGGTAAGCCGCAGTGAAATTAGAGGTGGAAGTTATTTCATGACACGTCAAGTTTCCTTTGGTGTACTGATATACATGTAGCGTTGATGTCACTCTATTGGATGGACATTAAGAATTGATATTATTCACTCAGATTTTGTTTAGTGTGTATAAGAGTTGATATAATGGTAACAAGATTGAAAACCATTCTGGTGGGGACCCTAGCTGTCATTAACAGACAGGATTGAGAGCCAGCAGCCGCACAGAGTAGTGAGTATTGTCTCTCATTACGGAGAATATTTTTTAGTCCTCTGACCTGGGCATCATGTCTGGAAATGCTAAAATACACATCGCAGATTGGAAGTGGTTGAAATAACTCATTTAGCTTAGTGAATAGTAAAACTCTTGTTAATTCGTATTGTGGCCTAGAACTTTACAGCTTCTAGACACACTTTATTGCTTTCCTATGTTCACCACGGAGTAAACAGTTTTACTGTACATCCCACTAATTATTTTTGCTTTTTACAACTCTTTCCTTTAAATTTTATACCAGCATAGAAAAATATATATAAATAAAACAAGCCTAGACATCATCACACAAGTCCTTATTTTGAGTTCTCGTTCAGTAAAGCTGCAAGCTTCAGCTTTCATTCCTTCTAAAGGCTCGGTGGGAACAACGAGTTACCGAAGTGGAGATTTATACTTCTCCAGCAACACTATTCATTTCTGTCTTCTTATTACTAAAATGAGTGATAATGTACCCGCTGTTCCCAGCCTAGCAGAAAATACATTCTTTTTTTTTGTTTGTTTCTGTAAACAAAAAGACCAAAAAAAAATCTTTATTCATGGAATGTGTATGTAAACAGGAAAGGCAGAGACGTAGAAAGTAAAAAAATACAATGTACGGGGTGCTTGTTCATTTTAAGAAAAATGTATTAGATGTGATTTTAAAAGAGAATGCAAAATAAAAATACAAAATTCTGTAAAAAAGATTGAAGAAAAGTTCAATACTCTGTATACATTTACGGACGAACTGCCAAGATTTTCTTTTTTTTCTGGGGAATTTTGCCAAAACTCAGGTTTATTGAAGATTTCCAAGTTAAATGTCAAAGTAAATGTTTTTCTTTTCAGGTATGTCATATTGGAACAGGATGGGTAATTGGCCAAATGATCAAAGAGAGAGAGAGAGCAACTGTAATTTGTGGTTTCTTAAACAGGTGAAAATTTAGAATTTATCATGCTAAACAGGGTCAGAATGGCAAAGAGAGTGCATACATTATGTAGCAGGGAGCTGGCTATTTTACCTGAAGTATCAAAAGACACTCTGCAAAATTGTTGCAATGAGACTGTTTCCCTCCAGTGCCAGCTAAGACTCTGTGTCATCACATCCTGTCAGCAGAGTGATTACCATCAGGGAGCAAAGCGGGAATTGTAGTTCCAGGACTCAAGTTTCACATTCAGATTTAACTGTATGAAACTACAAAAGACCATCATGCTCTGAGGGCAGTAAAGGAGAGACTCCATTTTGATTTCCTGAGGAGAATTCAAACAGCACGAGGCGGAGTTAGAGATCAGAACTGAGGGAGAGATGCTGTCTCCTAGGTGATTTCACTGCATGATTTAGGCCTCCGCCACTATTCGTAACATCCAGCCTGAGAGAGGGGGATCTCAGGTGCACATCCAGAGGCACCTGCACCGATAGCACATGCGTACGCAAAACGTGCTAATTACCAGTGTTCTGCTGGCCTATATAAGGACTCCAAGTGCTCTCATAAATCGCTGGATTATCGTCAGCTCTGTATCCTGTGTTCCTTGCTCCTGTTGGATTACCTGTTACTGACCTGGCTTACCCTGACCTGCACTGGCTTCTCTCCTGGCTCTGAACCCGGCTTGTTTCATGGACCTGCTCTTGTCTGTTCCAAATTGACTTCCTATGTTTGACCCCGGCTTGATCACAACTACACCTCCTGCCTCTGCTTCTGACTGTCTTCTTGTGTTTGACCCCCGGCCTGGCTTCTAACAACATCTCTGCTTTTTCACCTAGGTCAGTGTCAGTGTCAGTGTTGTCAGAGTAGAGCAGACTACAGTCGTGTGTGCTAGAAGCACCGGCCATCCGGCCATCCAGGATTCTTCTAGGCTCCCCAGCGGATTCTTAGATGACTGACCGGGTTCCCTAGCAGCCCCTAGCAACATCCAGGAACGGAAGCGGCTCACCTCGGCCCCCACTCTCCATCGCGCCGGCCGCTACCGCCACCGCTGCCTCGGCTCCCCAGCGGATTCTTAGCCGACCGACTGGGTCCCCCAGCAGACCCAGCAGCCCCTAGCAACATCCAGGAATGGTAGCGGATCACCTCGGCCCCCTCTCCATCGCGCTGGCCGCTACCACCGCCGATGCCTCTGGACGTCTGTCCAGCCCTCCAGCCTCTAGGACAGGACACACCGCGGCTCCGGCCTAGCACGCCGCCCTAGCCCGGCCTGGTTGCCTTCCTCCCCTGCTCACCCCTGCCTCCACCCGATCAGCAGCCCCCCCTCTCCTTACCCTAGCCACCAGCGCTGACGCGATCGTTGTCGCATCAGAGATCATCACCTCTGGATAGACCGCGGCTCGGGCCTAGTCCGGCGGCCATCTTGGGACACCCAGACGCGGCTGCAGCACTCCCCAGCTACCCGGAGCGCTCCTCGGACTCCACAGAAGGACCCACCGGGACCCTGGTCCCCCTCACCCCCTCCCAGACCCCTACCCTTCAGTGCTCCTCCACAGCATTGATCCTAACATGGCTCGGGCCTAGTCCGGCGGCCATCTTGGTACTCCTAGTTGCGCAGTAGCTCCCTACCGGCCACCCGGAGCCCTTCCCGGACTCCACAGCAGTACTCCACAGGGACCCACTAGCCCCCACCCACCAGTGCACCTCCACAGTCGCCGTCTAGTCACCTCGTCCCTAGCTGCCAGACTCGGGGGACAGACCGTGGCTGCGGCCTAGCTCCGGCCCACCTCCTCAGCTCACCCCTCTCTCTACGCGGGCAGTGTGCCATTCATACCCCTAACACCACCTCCAACACACCGGACCTCACCGCTAGAGCACGGGGTGATACTGAGAGCAGGACAATGCTCAGCTCAGGCCTTGCATCGGCGTTCATCTTGATCCTTCCAGACGTTGCGCAATACCAGTAAGTACTAGCCTAGGTCAACCCTAGTGCCCACTCTTTGGCCCGACATCCACCCCCCTCCCCTCTCTCATCACCGACCAACCCGGGTCAGGTAAGTTCGCGGGACCCCTCCAGCAGTTGATCCAGGGACCTCGGTCCGATCGCCTCCGGGGGTCAGGAAGGAATTTTTTCCTCTACTGCAACAATTGGCTAGCTCAGCTAGGGGTTTTTCACCTTCCTCTGGATCAACAGGAGAGTGGTAGGCCCGCGTGGCCCCCCTCCACTACCACAGTCCCATTCGAACCATCATCTACGCCACCCTGAAGAAGCGGGTGCCACCCTTCAGGACCACCAATTCCTAAACAACCTCACCATTACCACTTCAGTATCATCACCGAATCATCCTACCATCAGCAATTTTCTCGTCATGTGCAACTTCAAGTACTCAGCGGACGCTCTCCACAAGCTAAGAAAAACCACCTCAACATTAACAACTTCCGTTCATAAAATACTACAGAAAGAACAACTTCTAAGGACCAACCTACAATCAACCATCAAATATAGGAAGACAACAATTCAACCACAACAATTAGCGTGCGCACTGATCAACACCAGATCTGCAGTCAAGCACAGACTGGAGGTACACGACTTCATCACCCAAAACAACATAGATTGCCTCTTCATTACGGAAAGTTGGCTAACACTCGACTGCAACGCCATCCTAACCGAATTAGTACCTGAGAACTACAGGATCCTAACGGAGCACAGAACAGGAAAAAAAGGAGGAGGCCTAGCAGTGATCTTCAAATCTCACCTCCCGCTCACCAAACCAACTGTACAGAATTCAGTGCCTTTCATGGAGACACTCACCCTACATCTTCAAACAACACCCCAAGACACTATCCACATACTTCTATGTTACAGACCACCAGGACCAAAGACCAATCTCCTTACACCCCTCACAGAATTCATGTCAACGCACACCCTGAAAGCCAAAAACTTTTTGGCACTTGGAGATTTCAACCTCTGGGCAATCTCCACTCAAGACCCTATCGCCACCGCCTGCTTTAACCAACTGAAAGAATTAGGTCTTCAGCAACAGATTAATGCTCCTACACATGGTTCAGGACACATTCTGGACCTCATCTTCAAACAAAATATGGACGTCAACATATTCGACAACCTACCGCTACCATGGACGGATCACCACGCTATCAAATTTGAAATCGCCACCAACACCACTCTCCAAAAACGGAAACAGGCAAATACAACACGCTGGACAAGATCTCAGAAGAAACTACACTCCGAATTCTTCAAAACCACATTATCAAACAAAATAGCAATGCTAAACTTAAACCGCTCAACGGAACAAACACTCAACTCCTTAAACAAGGTATTACTACAAACAGTGGACTCAGTGGCTCCAAAACGTAGAACACACAACCGCCAAATAAACTCTGGATGGTTTAATGGCACTCTTACTTTACTAAAGCAGGAATGCAGAAGAGCTGAAAGAGCTTGGAGAAGAAACTCCACAAAGGAAAACCACACAAACTACAAAACACTCACGGATAAATATCACAAAGCAATCTTCAAAGCAAAAAAGGAACACTTCTCAAACACCATCTCAACAGCCTTAAACCGCCCTCGGGAACTCTTCAAAATAGTCACCAAGACTATGAACCCTACCTGCCTAGAGCCCCCAGGAAACGAAACCCTAGAATTCTGCAATGAGTCAGATTTTTTTATCGACAAAATCGACAACATCCGGAAAACAATTCAACAGAAGGAAACATCAGACCACAGCTTCCGCGTTTACAACTCATCCAAAACACGGCGGCAAGACTGTTAACAGGAAAAAAACCCTGGGAATCCATCTCCCCTTCCCTGAGGGGCCTACATTGGCTAACCGTAAAGAATCGGATCACTTTCAAGACCCTCTGCCTCACCCACGAATGTATACACGGAAACGCTCCTCAATACCTATGCGAGAAAATAAAACGCTACACACCCAATCGCAGTCTTTGATCTTCTAACCATAACCTCCTCCTTATTCCAAAAACCCGCTACAAAACAAAGGGAGAACGAAGATTCGCAGTCCAAGGACCACGGCTATGGAACGTTCTACCTACTCACATTCGCATGGAAGAAAACCATCAGGCCTTCAGAAAGAAACTCAAGACCTACTTCTTCTAAGAAGCTTGACAACACAGGACGGATCCAGCGCCTTGAGGCGATTCAGTTCGCAACTGCAGCGCTATACAAATCATTCATTCATTCATTTATTCACCTGTTAAGATCCGCCAGTATCTCCAGGGAATCATTGGCTGAGACCACCCCCTCTGCTCCTGGGTGTCCGCTTTTGTCCATTTGCAGGAAACAGGGACACTGCACCACAGAAGAAGTTAATTGGACACTGTATACAGACATAATTGTTGTTAGTCATCTTGCAGACACTTGTAGTGCCACAGGGCAAAAGGATAAGGCCATCCATTTCCAGGGACACTGTATACAGACACCATTGTCCTTTCACCTTGCTGAGAAAGATCCTGCTTTCTTCACTTGATAATCTGGGCAAGTTCTGTTGTTTGACCCTGCTTTTCAGGAGTTTATGTGCATCAATGAAAGTGGCTAGCTGAAGACACAAGGTTTTATCTGTTCTTCAAAAGGACTGAAGCTACTAGTGCCATACGGACCCTCACACACAAGGGACAAGCCAAGGGGCCACAAGCAGACAAGGACAACAGAGTTTAAGCCAAGGTTCAGGGTCACAGGCAAACAGGGATGGTCGGGGACACGCCAAAGGTCAGGGTCACGAGCAGACAGGAATAGTTAAGAACAGGCCAAAGTCGGTAACTTGAATCAGATGTAGGGAACACAGCAAGTACACACGAAAGCTAACACACAAAGGTTGATCAGCACTGCTGGCTTGCAGTGCACAGGTTAATATAGGGTTCCCTGATAGGAGCTGGGGTGGAGCCATACTAGAGGAGAGTTTACAAAAGCAGTCAGGTGAGGGTCAGCTGGTCTCTAGAGATGAACACATGGAGACAGCTAAGCTGACAGACAACTCTATTGCATAACCATGACACAACCAAATTATCCTGTTTAACAGTATGCATTAAAGACAGAGGTTTAGTTTGCACACATTTGCAAATACATTCAACTACATCCACTTCACGGCACCTGAATAGTCCTAGCTCTAAATTTTGAGAGCCCCCACAGTGGAAGAACATTTAGAAGAAGTCCAAGGCACACAGGACATGGGGCCACCACACTGGACTGGAGAAGTCTGGATCAGTGCTCTTCACAGTACCTAAGCTGGCCCAAACAAACTATTTCCTTCACTAACATGTGTGACCACTGGGTGTGCTGTATAAACTGTATGCAATTGAGGCTACATACAGTATACAGCACAGTGTTCTGGGTGCGAGACAAAATAGCATCGGTCTGAGCGGCACTCAGCCATTCATAGGCAGCTTTGTATTCTACCAATAGATACAAAGCTTCCTCTGATTGGCTGAGTATGAGATTGTGACATCATCAGACCACCTCTCTTACTCAGTCAAGTCAGTCCTGATTGGCCCAGCACTGTCTATTGGGGATGAGAACCCTGTGTAAGCTCCAACTAAAGCAACTAGGAGCTTCCGTTCTTCATTTCCAGTGACTAAACAGATCAGGGGCTCCTGGAGTGAGGCTTTAAAGCCAACATGTTTCTTTGTCCTTCTTTGAGAAAGCACAGGTTTGCTTTAGAGCATCATTGTAGGGGTTAATTTAGGTTTTGGGTTTAATCTTTCATACCCAAAGCCCCAGGCTAAGCATTACCTGCCACAAACCAACATAATGACAAAAATATGACTACCCAGTGGCTTAGTGGCTATCACTCCAGCCTAGCTGTGTACTAACATCCTTGGTTCAATTTCCAACTAGGACACTACCTGCATAGAGATTCCATGGTTGGTTCCTCCCACCCAACAAATTGGCTCCTGACATACAGTATGTGTATGCATGTGAGATAAAAACCTTAGATTGTAAGCTCCACGGGGGCAGGAACTGATGTAAATGTAAAAGCATTGTGCAAATTGTTGAGGCTCTATAAACACCCATAATAAAATAATTCAATAAGGAGACATAAAGGTGTAACATTTTGGATATACATTCTGATAGACAAGCATGTAACTGATGAATACCTTTAAAAGTCAAACTAGAACATTTTTCTTTTTATTTATTCAGCTTATTAAAATCTGATGCTGCAGGTACGAAGGGTAATGGAGCAATTTTATGATGCTCTTTAGAATAGCAGCCCCCGTAGGGACGATGGTGTTGCGGTCTTTGAATGGTTACCGGCACGGCAATGGCCCCGCTTTTGCTTACCTTTGAAAAGTCTTGGCGTTAAGCTCATAAAATACGGAGCACGCTCTCCCAAAGCACATTTTTATGTCTAACACGACGATGAATGATTTATGAGTATTTTGACTTTTTTGTTCGGTTTGATGGCGCTTCATTGAAAGCCCTACAGCTAGTTAAATCCACTCTGGCATTTTATCCTATAAAAGACCTACAAAGGCAGTAATGGAAGACAGAGGCTGCACATCACCGTGTTGCCGGGATCTAAATGCAATAGGTCCCTTTACAGGACAAATATTGCAAATTTAAAAATATAATACCTGCTACGGAGAGATCTTTCTGATTAAAGTGAGACTCAAGGCAAAAAATAAAATTACTCTGTGAATGCCTAATCCCGGTATTTTTTTTACTATGGCCGATTCTCTTTCCGATAAAAGTGGTCCCGTGGGCAGATTCGCTGTGCAATCGCTTTTAGAAGCCCTCCTGTCGCTTCCCGGTTGTTCCCAGGCTTACCTGACCCATCGGTAAAGCCTGGGAACAATCCAATGCGGCCATTAGCTGTGTATAGAGACAAACGAGGCAAGATGGCCATAGCTCTTCTCTATACCCTTGGAGGACCGGAGCAAAAGTTAAAAAATATATATAAGGTAAATGAGAGATCTGGGGTCATTTTGACCTCAGGTCTCTCAATAAAGTACCTGTCATCCTTATTTCTATTTAAGGGATGTTTGCATTTATTGTAATAGGACCAAAAGTAAATAAAAAATAATGAACAGTGAAAAAATAAAAAGTAAAATAAATAGGAAAACATTTTTTTTAAGCGCTCCATCCCTCCGTGCTTACACGCAGATGCGAACGCATACGTAAGTCGTGCAAGCACATGTAAACGGTGTTCAAACCACACAAGTGAGGTATCCCCATGAACATTAGAGTGAGAGCAATAATTCTATTTCTTTTTTAATAAATCTGCAAAAATGTCAACAATTCTGTGTTTTTCTGTCAATATGGGGTGCTGTGTGTACATTAATGAGGAAAAAAATGAACTTAAATGATTTTAGCAAATGGCTGCAATATAACAAAGAGTGAAAAATTTAAGGGGGTCTGAATACTTTCCGTCCCCACTGTAAATAATGTTTGGGGGTTCTAAGTAATTTTCTACCAAAGAATACAGATTTAAACTTTTAAACAAAAAAGTTCCTGAAAAGGCCCGGTCTTCAAGTGGTATACATAAACCCAACCATGAAATCTCTTTGTATAAGCTTTTACTTGGTAACATTAACCACTTCAGCTCCGGAAGGTTAAGTTCTCTTCATGACCAGGCCATTTTTTGCGATATACGGCGCTGTGTTGCGGATGTTGTCCCCGCACTAGGGTGAATCTGTCCAGGTATGAACTGGCTGTTGGTCTCCAGGAACAAAGAGCCCCAGGTGCTGGCTAATGCTAGTAAAGGCTGTGTGCAAATGGGAAAATCCGGACAGCCGCACTCCAGGAAATTATAATCCAAACTTCTTTATTTTAAAATCAGGAACATGTCATACAGTACATCAAAGGCAGAGTGTACAGACAGGCAACTTACGCGTTTCGCACTATATCAAGTGCTTACTCATAGCTAATACGGCGCTGTGTTGCTTTAAGTAAAAATTGTGCGGTCATTTGACGCTGTACACAAATAAAATTGATGTCTTTTTTATCCCACAAATAGAGCTTTCTTTTGGTGGTATTTGATCACCTCTACGGTTTTTATTTTTTGCGCATTAAACAAAAAAAGACCGACAATTTAAAAAAAAACAAAAACATTTTTTACTTTCTGCTATAAAACACATCTAATAAAAAAAATGTAAAAAATCTAATTTTTTCATCAATTTAGGCTGATATGTATTCTGCTACATGTTTTTGGTAAAAAAAACAATAAGTGTATATATGGATTGGTTTTCACAAAAGTTATAGCGTCTACAAACTATGGGATATTTTTATAAAATTTTTATGTATTTTTTTTATACTAGTAATGGCATCGATCAGCGACTTATAGCAGGACTGCGACATTGCCGCGGACAATTTGGACACTAAGTAACACTTTTTTGGGGAACAGTGACACTAATACAGTGATCAGTGGTAAAAAAATATGCATTGTGAATGTACTAATGACACTGGCAGGGAAGAGATTAACATCGGGGGCGATCAAAGGGTTAAATGCGTTCCCTGGGAGTGCTTGCTAACTGTGTGTCGGTGCTTTGACTGGGGGAAGACAGAGATCTGTGTTCCTGCTTAGCAGAAACACAGGATCTCCATCTTCCCCTCTCACAGAACGGCGAACTGCCTTGTTTACAGATGGCCTTCTGCCTCTCTTGGGAACGATTGCGTGGGAAAATTCGGGTCCACCAGACCCACTGATTGGCTCCCGCTGTGTCCAATCACAGCAGGAGCAGGTCGCCGGCACGCCTGTGAGTCCCAGACCCAAAAATAAAGATGATGTACAGGTACGTAATTTTGCGCTGAAGGGCCGCCCTGCCGCAGTACATGTACGTGGGGCGGTCTGGAAGCGGCTAAAATATTTAGCAATCTTTTAAAATCTGCATTATTCATTAAAACAATGTAGCCAGGAGCTGGCTATTGTGGCTGCAATTCAGGGACAGTATGCAGTGTTATTAATGTGGAGCTGTCTCCCTCTAGTGTTGAACAGAGCAAAGCATTATGGGATGTGTAGTTCAGAATGCTGGGGTTTCAATCTCAGTAGGACTGGCCTGAACTACAACCACCAGATTGCTGAAAGTAATGAACAAACTGCTGGGAGAGGATATAAAATGACCGTTCTCTTGGGACATCGGCCTGGATCTGCCAGCAGGAGCTCTGCGGCCGAGTTGCGGCCTGCATATGAGAGAGTTATCTACAGCTGCATATAGAGGGATCTGCGGACAGCATTGCTTCATATCTACCAATGGTCCAGAGGCTGTTCCTGATCCTTCAGCATTGCCTGCACTTCAGATCCGGGTAGGCCGCGGCGCAGTGTGACGGAGGTCAGACGCAATCCCCTGAACCAGGACCCAGAGGGAGTTTCTGAAAGAGTATTCGCCATCATCTGCATTGCTACCAGAAACATCTGTTGTGCTGTGGGTGAGCGAGCACCTGCATATAGACATCATTGTCCCTGCACGCATTCCTGATACTTCTAGTGCTACTGGATACAAGTTCAGTCAATCCCATAGACACTCTATGCAGACATCTGTGCCGTGCTCACATCCCTGTCATCAGTCGTTCCACTGGATACAATACTAGTGAAACAGCTTACATGGTGACCACTTGTGTTTAGGTCATGCAGGAAAATTCTGCATTCCAAAAGGGGCCAATCACATATCAGTTAAAGTTACTTTGCTCTAACCTCAAGGAATATTCTCTTCATCATACTTTAAGTGCTAGCTGAAGATTTGCCAGATTCTGCAGGGTTTCCATTAACCTCTTGTATCCTTGTATCCTCTCCTTAGTGTCACAAGTGACTAAGTGTTGTCTGACACATGGGAACCTGTTCTCATCCTCTGGAACTCTACTTAAAGGAGCCAGCCAATTTAATCACAATAGTTTGCTAATGTTTGTTAATTGTTTGATGTTAAGTGCCTGTGGGCTGAGGGGATAGAGGGGATTGGCCTGACATAGTTCTATTAAAGCGGATTTCTGCTTAAAGAAAAAAAATACAAGTCAGCAGCTACAAATACTGCAGCTGCTGACTTTTAATAATCGGCCACTTACCTGTCCAGGTTCCAGCTGGGCACCCACTGCGCATGTGCGAGCTGCGCCGCGACTGGCCGGGCAGTCATCTGGGACCTGTGACGTGTCTCAGATGATTGCCAAGAGGGAGGGGGAGAGGTGATCTCCCTTCCGGTGCCGCAGTGAGCCAGGAGGAAGTGGGAGCTGGGACCCTCTAAAAAGAGGGTACCGGCTCCACCCCCCAAAAAAATGACATGCCAAATGTGGCATGTCAGGGGGTCACCTCCATTCCAGTTCCATTTTTGGGTGGTACTCCACTTTAAGTGTTAGTCCCCTGCCTCTCTGCTGCCTGTTCACATAGGCTTCTGTAATTGGAATGGGGTGTGATTGAACTTAGTCGCACTGTGTTCTTTGCATTTCACCTTGCTAACATAAATCTCTAAGTTGCAAAACTGCATTTCATATTAGTGCCATATTGTTCAGATAAAATAACTTTATAACTAACAGGGTTATGGTTTGCCATTTTATGTGTCACTTTTACCACAGTAAACAAACTTTAACTGCTTCAGTGATATTGTGTAAGTTTCTTGTTATTGGTGTCAATGGTAAAAAAAAAATGACTGAACCCAGGGTGTCAGAGGTATCAGAGGACTTGCAGAGTCAGAGCAACCAGTGGGATACAGATTCTACCAGCGACCCTCACGAGGGTAGCGCTACAATAATATCTGGTGATCCTGCCATGAAGGCTTTTTCTCAGGTACTTCCCATTATGGGGTGACAACACTTTGTCCCTGTCTTCCATTTGTTCTTTAGCATTGTCACCCTGTTATGTGTGCTTTTAGACTCCACTCACACTCGTGCGACTTGTAATGCAACTTTGGACATTAAAGTTGCATGACAAGTCGTTCCGCATGTTTTCCAATGATACCCATTCATAAAGTTGCAGCAACTTCAAAATAGTTCATGCACTACTTTTGTGCAACTTGAGGGCCATAGACTTCAATATTAACCCTCAGAAGTTGCATGAGGCCCGGTTCACACTGGTACGACAACCGCTCCGACTTTGAGAGCACAAGGCGCGTGACATCTAAAAATCAATGTTTCCCTATGAGAGCCATCTTAACTGGTCCAACTTGTGTTGGTCGACTTTGGAAAAGGTTCCTGTACTACTTTGGTCAGACTTCAGTTAAGTTTTAGCACATACAAATGAAGTCGTATCCAAGTTGGATCAGCATCTTAACTGATCCGACTTGTGACATGCGACTTGTGCTCAGAGGCAATATTGGCACTGCAAAATGTATTGAAACCCCCCCCCCCCCAAAATCCATACTAGACCCAACTTGCACTCATCTTAGGTCGGATCCTGTTCATTAAAGTCTGACCAATGTTGGATTGGAAGTTGCACGACTTTCATGTCGGAGCAGTATGAATCGAGCCTGAAAGTCGTACCTAAATGTTATACAACTTGTAGTTGTCCATTATCACTGGTCAAAGTCAAAGTTCTATCCAAGTTGCACCCATCCAAAGTTGCATCAAAGTTGTGTTACAGTTGCACCAAAGTTGCACTCCAAAGTCGACGCAACTTTGGAGTTGCACAAGTGTGAATGGAGCCTTAGGCCTGATTCAGACTTATGCATTTTTGGTGCTTTTTTGCATTTTTCAGAATTGCACCACAGTCCATTTAACATGGTTTCCTATGGAACACAATCTGTTGTGCAAATCTGGAAAATGCAAAAAGCACTAAAAATGCATAGGTGTGAATCAGGCCTTAGTGGAGACTTTGGATTAAATTAGCTCAGGCATGTTGTGACATTGTCACCATCAGGCAAGCTGCAAATGAGCAATAACATGCAGCTACTGCCAGACAGGAAATGGCTGAAAAAAGGCTACAGGAAAAGAAAACAGAAAAGAAGGATAAAAAAAGGTAAAAACTATATTTTAAAGCAGTAGTTAACCCGCGGCAGTTTAAAAAAAAAACAAACAAAATAAAACCAAATAAAAACAAATATGGTTGCGCTCTATACCCTTAAACTTTAAATCATGATGATAAGTGATCAATACATGATAACTTGAAAAAAACTGGAAAAAGTCCCACAAATAAATAAAAGTGTTCAGTGACACTAAGTAGAGATTCCAATAACAGTCGGCCAGACTTCCAATCGACCAATCTCTAACAATTAGTAAAGATTAGGGATGAGCTTCGAGTTCGAGTTGAACTCATGTTCGACTCGAACATCGGCTGTTCGGCAGTTCGCCGAACAGCGAACAATTTGGGGTGTTCGCGGCAAATTCGAAAGCTGCGGAACACCCTTTAAAAGTCTATGGGAGAAATCAAAAGTGCTAATTTTAAAGGCTTATATGCAAGTTATTGTCATAAAAAGTGTTTGGGGACCCGGGTCCTGCCCCAGGGGACATGGATCAATGCAAAAAAAAGTTTTAAAAACGGCCGTTTTTTTCGGGAGCATTGATTTTAATAATGCTTAAAGTGAAACAATAAAAGTGTAATATTCCTTTACATTTCGTACCTGGGGGGTGTCTTTAGTATGCCTGTAAAGGGGCGCATGTTTCCCGTGTTTAGACCAGTCTGACAGCAAAATGACATTTCAAAGGATAAAAAGTCATTTAAAGCTACTCGCGGATATTAATGAATTGCCAGTCCGACAATACACATAAAAGTTCATTAATAAAAACGGCATGGGAATTCCCCATAGGTGAACCCCGAACCAAAATTTAAAAAAAAAATGACATGGGTGGTCCCCCTAAATTCCATACCAGGCCCTTCAGGTCTGATATGGATTTTAAGGGGAACCCCGTGCCAAAATGTAAAAAAAAATGGCGTGGGGTCCCCCCAAAAATCCATACCAGACCCTTATCTGAGCACGCAACCTGACAGGCCGCAGGAAAAGAGGGGGGACGAGAGAGTGCCCCCCCTTGTGAACCGTACCAGGCCACATGCCCTCAACATTGGGAGGTTGCTTTGGGGTAGCCCCCCAAAACACCTTGTCCCCATGTTGATGGGGACAAGGGCCTCGTCCCCACAACCCTTGCCCGGTGGTTGTGGGGGTCTGCGGGCGGGGGGCTTATCGGAATCTGGAAGCCCCCTTTAACAAGGGGACCCCCAGATCCCGGCCCTCCCCCCTATGTGAAATAATAAGGGGGTACAAAAGTACCCCTACCATTTCACAAAAAAAGTGTCAAAAATGTTAAAAATGACAAGAGACAGTTTTTGACAATTCCTTTATTTAAATGCTTCTTCTTTCTTCTATCTTTTATCTTAAATCTTCTATCTTCCTTCAGTTTCTTCCTCCACCTTCTTCTTCTTCTGGTTCTTCTGGTTCTTCCTCCGGTGTTCTCGTCCGTTATCTTCCTCTGCAGCGCCGACGTCTTCTTCCCTTCGTCTTCTCGGGCCGCTCCGCATCCACCATGAAGGGAGGCTCTCGCTATGTGAAGCTTCTCCTCTCCTAACGGTTCTTAAATAACGAAGGGCAGGGCCACCCGGTGACGCCCCCCTCCTCTGACACACGGGGACATGATGGGGACTTCCCTGTGGCATTCCCCGTGATGTCAGAGGGGGGCGGACAGGGAAGTCACCGGGCGTCAGAGGGGAGCGGGGTCACCGGGTGGCTTCGCCCTCCATTATTTAAGAACCGTCAGAAGAGGAGAAGCGACACACAGCGGGAGCCTCCCATCATGGTGGATGCGAAGCGGCCCGAGAAGACGAAGGGAAGAAGACACGGGCGCCGTGGAGGAAGATGCCAGACAAGAACACCGGAGGAAGAATCAGAAGAACCAGAAGAAGAAGAAGATGGAGGAAGAAACTGAAGGAAGATAGAAGATAGAGGATAGAAGAAATAAGAAGCATTTAAATAAAGGAATTGTCAAAAACTGTCTCTTGTCATTTTTAACATTTTTGACACTTTTTTTGTGAAATGGTAGGGGTACTTTTGTACCCCCTTACCATTTCACACAGGGGGGAGGGCCGTGATCTGGGGGTCCTCTTGTTAAAGGGGGCTTCCAGATTCTGATAAGCCCCCCGCCCGCAGACCCCCACAACCACCGGGCAAGGGTTGTGGGGATGAGGCCCTTGTCCAAATCAACATGGGGACAAGGTGTTTTTGGGGGGGCTACCCCAAAGCACCCTCCCAATGTTGAGGGCATGTCGTCCCCCCTCTTTTCCTGCGGCCTGCCAGGTTGCGTGCTCGGATAAGGGTCTGGTATGGATTTTTGGGGCGACCCCACCCCATTTTTTAAAAAATTTTGGCACGGGGTTCCCCTTAAAATCCATACCAGACCTGAAGGGTCTGGTATAGATTTTGAGGGGGACCCCATGCCATTTTTTTTTTTTTAAGTTTGGCCGGGGTTCCCCTTAAGGGCCTGGTATGGAATTTAGGGGGACCCCCACGTCATTTTTTTTTTTTTTAATTTTGGTTCTCATTTCCCATGCCATTTTTATTAATGAACTTTTATTGTCGGACCAGCAATTCATTAATAGTCGCGAGTAGTTTTAAATTACTTTTTTTCCTTTGAAATGTCATTTTGCTGTCAGACTGTTCTAAACATGGGAAACATGCGCCCCTTTACAGGCATACTATAGACACTCCCCAGGTATGAAATTTAAAGGAATATTACACTTTTATTGTTTCACTTTAAGCATTATTAAAATCACTGCTCCCGAAAAACGTCCGTTTTTAAAACCTTTTTTGCATTGATCTATGTCCCCTGGGGCAGGACCCAGGTCCCCAAACACTTTTTATGACAACTTGCATATAAGCCTTTAAAATTAGCACTTTTGATTATTCATGTTCGTGTCCCATAGACTTTAACGGTGTTCGCGTGTTCAAACAAATTTTTTGCCTGTTCGCATGTTCTGGTGCGAACCGAACAGGAGGGTGTTCGGCTCATCCCTAGTGAAGATATTGGCTTGTGATCAGTTCCAAAAAATAAGTGTGACTTTGCTTGCAGATACACCACCATAAGAAGTGTGAGCTTACCAGCTGCACAGACAAGTAATGCCTGTGGCTAACACCCAGCCAGGGCCTTTTCCTCAGCGGAGTTCCGATATCGGTCCGATCACCGCTTCTGTGGAGGGATCCTCTGGTCCGGACTTCAGCCTCCGCTGGAAGCTTGTATGCAACTTAATGCATAGTGATGAAAACTTGGCTCAGGAAAAAGATCAATAGAGTAGCCATAGGTAAAACCTGTTTGGTTTTATTCTAAGCTTTAAAATACAAACCGCCAATAGGTGTAAAAACAGCAAAAGATAAAAATATATGCGGCCGGTCGGCTATATTACACACGCCCATGCTAGCAAACAACAGGACGTAGGGCACGGTGACGTCAGTATGTCACTCCACCCGACGCGTTTCGTCACAGGTTTGACCTTGTCATGGGGCAGGACAGGTTTGACCTCGTCGACGTGCCCCATGAGGAGGTCAAACCTGTGACGAAACGTGTCGACAGTTCAGAGTTCAGACAGATGTTCAGCTCATCCCTAGTTGGCCTAGAGGCCCTAAATGAGACTCAAACATGTCTGCCTTTGTTCATCTCCATTACATGGTGGATTGGTGGATCTAGTAGTTTACACAACATGATAAGGATCTATCTTTTAAGCTTACAGGTAGTGACAAGGACACAACATTTCAAGATCAGCAGGTATTCTCTGTACTTGCCTAAAAAGGTGCCTAGTCTAAGAAGTTAAAACTAATGCAGCCACCACATCCGTGGACTGGTTAGTTGAAACATATAATATTTTTGTTTTTGGCTCTAGATACGATTTAAGCTGGGTCTGAGAACATTCCATTTAATGCAAATGCTTCATAAAAATGATAATTATAGTCATAAGGGGTAACATAACAATTGTTACTTATTTTTTCTCACAAAGACACCCTTACCTATTAAATCAGGAAAATGGCTTACTGAAACCTATTTTGCAAAGCATGCACAATGTTTATTACCCAATGTCCTCTTTGCATTATATGCACTATCCTTATAGTTATTAGTTCTATATTCTCTCTAAGGTTTCATCTAACATTATGCTATTCCATTAATGTGTCGAATCCCTATAATTGATAAGTAGGTAGGATATAACATGTTATTAGCACTTAAATGGAATCTACAGTTACATTCTCATTTCATCTCCAATTTGCCCAGTTAATACTCACAGAACACAATAATATTAACTTACGAGCCTTGCTGTCACAAAAGGTTACACTTAACAATCCGTACAGCCTCACTTTGCTATCTTAATCAAATTCTGAACAGACCAGAGGCTGAAACGAGAATGAATCCTTTTAAACCGAGCTGCAGATAATTTGGAGAGACATCCTTTTCCACCATAAAAAGACAACGCGACCTTGTCAGTCTAAAACTTGAGGCCTCTAAGATTGTCAATTATGATTTTGTACGTAAAAAAGTGCTTAAAGAGCAAGTTTACCTAAAATAAACCTCTGTTTTGGTCAGAGTGGGGCAGGATTTGATTTTCGTCTTTTACTCTCTCTACCCAAACTCTAGTTTTCCTCTACCCAACTCCACATTTCTGATTTTCTCCTCCCTCACTTCTGTCTTATACTTAAGACGTGTTCTTGCCATACTTCTTTACATGTCTTATTTTGCTGTCCAGGACCTCACCAGACAGATCTCCTATCATCCATGGCATGATTGTGTTGGTGAAGTCAAGCTTTTATGTTAAGCTGCTGTTGGCCCTGTCCTAAGTGAGTTTCTTTACATATTCTAATGGAGAATCTACTGGAGGGAAGTGCTATGAGCTAAAGCTCCTGCAAAAACATGAACAAAAATGTTTGGGTGACTGTCTAATCTATCTATCTATCTATCTATCTATCTATCTATCTATCTATCTATCTATCTATCTATCTATCTATCTATCTATCTATCTATCTATCTATCTATCTATCTATCTATCTATCTATCTATCTATCTATCTATCTATCTATGTTTTTGGAGCTGCTTTTAAAGGAATTCTGGAGTTCCATTTTTCATTTTTAAACAGCAAATAACATCTGTAAATACCAGTCTTTTTTTCTTTTAAAAAAGGGATCCCCAATTTCTTACCTGTAATTCCTTCATCCCATACTGTCCTCTTACACCTCTAATTCCCTCTCATTTTTCAGTTCCAATTTTCATACTCCTTTACTTAACTTCCAACTTCTTTATTTTACAGTCCCATCTTACAATTCCCATTCTCTTCTCTCACACTCCTTTCCTACACTTTTGATTCAATCATCTGATTTCTCTCAGATTCCCTTCCTTCCCTTTCGTACTCCCAACCTACACTTCTCTCCTTCTGCCCTACTCACCGCCCTGCTACATTTACAATTCTCTACAGCCTCACTCCAGTCTTACCCATTCATTTTCTCACACTCCATTCCTACACTTCGGATCCCCTTCACCCTTATTCTTCATAAATTATAATTATATAGTGTGAACTATTAGAGGGAAGGAATCAAGAAAAGCAAAGGATGAAGGTCAGGGTAGGGAAGTAGTGGCAACATAAAGGGTGGGGGGGGGGGAGGGTGACAGTGAGAGGACTTGGGCCACAGGATCAAGTAAATGTTCTTCTGGAAACTAAGGCTAGAACAATTTGGAGATGGCAAGGCATAAGCAGGCCACGGTTCCCTTATTTTGAGAATTGTAGGTTTTGAGTCATTGAGGATGCTAAACAGCTTCTCATTAACCAGCATCAAAATCATACGGTCTTTGACTTCTTGAAAGGGGACCGTGAGCTTCTTCCAGGCTATGACAATCTGTTGGTATTAAAAAGGCCTGAAATTGTGTGGTGACTGAGGGCCATACCCATATCCTTAGGGGATATTATATGAAACAGGGTTTGAAGGAAGCCAAATGTTCTTGACCAAAATGTGGTCAGATTTGGACATTACCACCAGATGTGTAGTACATCACCACATTGACCGCATCCCCTAAAACACCTGTCACTGTAGCTCAGGAGGCTATAAGCTATTTGAGCTGGTACTTCACTTTCCTTCTTCACTTTCAATTTTCTCCTCCTAGATTTCTGTCTTACCCCTTCAACCGCTTCCTTTCATATTCCTTTCCCACACATCCAATTCCATCCTCCTTCATTTCTTCGCTACACTTCTGATTCTTCCCTTCCACATGCTGCCTTTACCACACTTACAGTTCTTCTCTTCCACATTCCTTCTCTACACTTCAAATTCCCTTTTTTGCACTCTTTACCACACCTCCAATTGTCTTCTCCCACACTCCAGTTTTACACTTTCGAATTCCTTCTTTCATACTCCTGTCTTACACTTCAGATTTCTTCCCTCAGCATTCTTATCCTACATTTCTGTTTCACTCCTCCCACATGCAAAACTTACATTTACAATTTTCCATACCCAGACTCCTGTTTGTCAATTCCAATTCCCTCTACCCACACTCCAGTTTTACATTTCTGATTCCCTCTTTCTTCACTTCTGTCTTGCACTTCAGATGCCTCCTTCCCATACCTTTTTCTTGATCTTTATTGCGGTGTGGGAGCCCAGCAGAGAGAGCTTTTCCTATCCATGGTGTGATTGGGAAGAAGGCATCTTCCCATACTTCTTTTGTACTCTTCCAATTCTCTCCTCTCCTCTGCTTATACTTATGATTCCCACTCCCCATACTCCTCTCATCTGATTTCCTGTCAAACTATGACCATCTTTTCTATTATGCCCCGTACACACGGTCGGACTTTGTTCGGACATTCCGACAACAAAATCCTAGGATTTTTTCCGACGGATGTTGGCTCAAACTTGTCTTGCATACACACGGTCACACAAAGTTATCGGAAAATCCGATCGTTCTAAACGCGGTGACGTAAAACACGTACGTCGGGACTATAAACGGGGCAGTGGCCAATAGCTTTCATCTCTTTATTTATTCTGAGCATGCGTGGCACTTTGTGCGTCGGATTTGTGTACACACGATCGGAATTTCCGACAACGGATTTTGTTGTCGGAAAATTTTATAGCCTGCTCTCAAACTTTGTGTGTCGGAAAATCCGATGGAAAATGTGTGATGGAGCCTACACACGGTCGGAATTTCCGACAACAAGGTCCTATCACACATTTTCCGACGGAAAATCCGACCGTGTGTACGGGGCATTAGAGTGAATGACGGCCATGGCATGCATGTGTACGTATAGGCCAGAAAACTTCCGAAGATTATGGTCAGAGTCTGTGCGGTGGTCAGATGTATGGTAAAGATCAAGATACTTGACATATACTGAAGTGGGTAGTGGGGGTTTAGAAAAGAATAGGAGTATTAAGTTAAAAATGAATCCCAGTCTACAGAAGTCTCAGAATGACAAGTGTCTCTTTTAAAGAAAAAAGCTACAGAACATCTTCAGCACCACAGAAGAAGTGAAGTTGAATGTGACCAATTACTGCAAAGGAAATGTTTATGTTCTGTATATAATTGTATTCTAATTTGTATGTATTGCACACTGCCCTCACTGTGCACATGGCACTAATAATGTTTTCATTACATGTTTGCATTCTTTCAAGTCCTGATTAGAATTAGCCTGCCTATGTTACGTCCCTTGTTACAATAAAAGTACAATTGTAATATTAATGTGATACCTATGCAATCATGTGTATAAAAACCTTCAATTGCGTCAAAATAAACAGAACAGTCATTTTGGAAAGATGCTGAGTGTATCTTTTGTGTCTGTTCCCTACTGCAGTAGTTGTTATTAATATGGAACCACAAATCAATATGAGGATATGAGTTGCCTATCTACTGTATAAAATATCCAGAACACTACTACTAGATATACCATGACCTAGATAAATTAGAATCTTAATGTTATTGCACTTTGCCAGATACTCTTGAAACCCTTCCCTTTTTTATTAACCTCAATGACGGTATTCCCGAGTGTGGCTCAGGGTTAAATTTCAGCACCATTAGCGGTAACTCCGAGCCACACTCGGGATTACATTTCAGGATCCTGGTGCAGGTTACTTACCTAGTCCAAAGGATACTGCGATGTCCCCCTGCGCTGTCTGCGGGCTCCGTCCTCTGCCCGAAGCCTCTCAGTGCCAGGCTCCGTTCCCTGCGAGCGTTGCGACACACGGGGGAGGAGCCTGGTGGTAAATAAAAAAAAATGTAATAATCATAACACATACAGTACTGTAAGCTTACAGCTTACAGTACTGTATGAAATCATTTCACTTCTCTTTTGTCCCCAGTGCTTTGGCCTATGCCCTGCATGCAGTTTTATATTACATATACTGTTCTTTCTGCCTGGAAACCTGAGATTGTCAATAGCAACCAAAAAGTGTCCCTTTACGTCAAAAGAGGCTTTAGACCAGCTAGAAAACAGCGATAGTAAATTAGAACACTTGCAGAATTGAGCGATAGTAAATCGTGGGGAAATGTATTTTATTATTATTATATTATTATTTTTTAAAATTATTTATATTTATTTATTATATTATAATTTATGATTTTGTGTTTCAAACTTCATCATACCCGGGTTATCTACTAGACTCTTGGTGGAAAGATCTATGTGTGTTATTGCTAAGAATTACAGACCTACAATATAAAATGCCAAATTTCTATGCAAAATAATTGTACCTCTTTGAGACGCAAAAATCTGAAATAATCATACCGCCAGGGAGGTTAACTTTACTTAAAACAATTACGTCCATGTTAAAAATAGGAATATATTCCACATTAAACTTGCACAGTGCCCAATGATTTTGGAAGTATCACTGTCCCCACCAGCAAGCTGAACATAGCCAAGGCTGGCTACATGTAGCAGCAAGGGATAATTATGTAGTGGTGCCTCATACAAATACTCTGTGGACAGGCACAATTGCTACAGCTAAATGAGCTTTCATGATATTGTCGACTATAATAATATCCTGCCTTGGTTTGTGAGGTAAATGCCACAAGGGCAGTAGTCTGTTTCAATCACGGCCCATTTATAAAGCTCTTTGGCTGCTGCGATGTTGCTTCCTTACCGGTGTAAAACAAAGTGACACGAGGAAGATTGAAAGGTGCAACTTCGAGCAGAATAACTCTGCCGGCTAGCTGTTGGGCCTAATCCCATTTCCTCATGTCTCCTCGGCTGTTGCCAAGCATCATTGCGGTGAGGAGCCTACGTGATATGTTTTCAGCGGTTTTGTTCTCAGCGAGGAACAAATGTCTCATATTGTAAATAGAGCGTTCCCAGGGTCACCTCACAGCAACCTAGATTGCCTCACAGAAGCTTTTACGAAGACCAGATAGCATTTGGCCTTTCTATTACAGAGGGACCGTAATGGTTCTTGGACAATTTTGATTATTTTTTATAATCTTTTATAATCTATTTTGTATAAGTTTATGATCTGTTTTTTTTACTATGTATAATAGTATATAATAACAATAATAATAATAATAATAATAATAATAATAATTATATATACAGTATCTCATAAAAATGAGTACACCTCTCCCATTTTTGTAAATACTTTATTATATCTTTTCATGTGACAACACTGAAGAAATGACACTTTGATACAATGTAAAGTAGTGAGTGTACAGCTTGTATAACAGAGTATATTTGCTGTCCCCTCAAAATTACTCAACACACAGCCATTAATGTCTGGCAGCAAAAGTGAGTACACTCCTAAGTGAAAATGTCCAAATTGGGCCCAATTAGCCATTTTCCCTTCCCGGTGTCATGTGACTCGTTAGTGTTACAAGGTCTCAGGTGTGAATGGGAAGCAGGTGTAATAAATTGGTGCTATCGCTCTCACTCTCTCATACTTGTGTCAGGGCTGGGCTCAGCCCTTCCTTTTCTTCAGCTGTCGGCTAATTGCCAGCTCTTATCTCTCCAGTGTTACTCAGCTGTTGATGATATCCTGCTCGTTAGTCCTGCCTACTTAAGCTGTCCAGCCCAGAGGATCTCTGCCTTCGCCTTAGTCAACATCACAGAGATGCTCTCCTGCATTCCTGTTAAAAGACTTGCTTGGCTGACATCCCTTCTGGCTTCAGATCCTGCTTGCTGTTTTACTACGCTCATCTCCGGCTTCCTGACGTTTGGCTTGTCTGACTATCCATTCCGGTTCCTGAACTCTGGCTATGTTTTGACTACATTTGTTCTATTCACTTTTATTATTAAACAAGTGTGATTTAACTGTACTTCTGTCTCGGTCTGATTTCATGGTATCTGACAACTGGTCACTGGAAGTTCAACATGGCACTTCATGGCAAAGAACTCTCTGAGAATCTGAAAAAAAGAGTTGTTGCTCTACATAAAGATGGCCTAGGCTATAAGAAGATTGCCAAGACCCTGAAACTGGGCTGCAGCACAGTGGCCAAGACCATACAGCAGTTTAACAGGACAGGTTCCACTCAGAACAGGCCTTGCCATGGTCGACCAAAGAAGTTGAGTGCATGTGCTCAGCGTCATATCCAGAGGTTGTCTTTGGGAAATAGAAGTATGAGTGCTGCCAGCATTGCTGCAGAGGTTGAAGGGGTGGGGGGTCAGCCTGTTAGTGCTCAGACCATTGTCCGCACACTGCATCAAGTGGCCGTCTGACTTTTGTTGCCGAAAAGTCCGCTCGTATGTACGCAGCCTTACTGGATTTTTTTTTTACCAAAGACTATTTGTTTGAAAAAATTATATAAATTTTATTTGAGTACAGTGTTGCATGACCGAGCAATAGCCAGTTAAAGTAGCGCAGTGCTGAGTAGTAAAAAATGGCCTGAACATGAAGGGTGTTAAACCTTCCGGAGGTCAAGTTTTCTGGACCAACAGACTTCATAATCGTGACAATTGTGGACCACATCTACGTAATGTGTATGAGCATGGCTTCTTTATGGGTGCATGTGACAGAATGACAACATAGGAACACAATTAGGTGACAGTTGTCAACCCATAACAGAAATGGCCTGAACTAAGACCTTTATGGGAGGACTACCAGGTAATATTTTAATGAAATTTTCAGATTTAAAAAGAAGAAAAACACAGTTTGGAATAATAATAACATATTAAAATCTATATGAGATTTTAGTGATTGGGTTTGGATGGACTAAGGACATTATTGCTCCAGAGACAAATCATTATATAGTGCTGTACAGTATTGAGAGCTATGGTTCGCGTGGTTCTTCCAAATGTCGCTAAGATGAAACTCTAGCAAGGTTAGCACAGGAAAGTGCCTCATATTTCCTGGTAATTTGTGTCTCACTGTGGTTCATTGCTGTGACTTAGACGTTTCTTCATCCCGGCATCAGGGAAGCAAAAAAGGTTTGCCTATTATGTGAACAAATCGTCTCAATAAAAGACCTCGGCCTGCAGCCGACTGGCTGAGGACTTCCATCTTTCACACTTTGTGATGCTTTTTTTCCATATAACGTGCTATCTTTGTTTGTCATAATAAATCTGTCGGTTTAAATGTCACATTTATTTTACATCAATTGAGCATGGAACATTGCGTACTTTGAAAAGCTGCGTCCCAGAGGCCTGCAAATTTAGGCGCACATTACAGAAAATGCTCTCATTTGTTTCTTCATTGAGAATTACAGCAATATATTATATAAGTGACAATGTGTGTGTGTTAAGTGGAGGGAGAAGAAAAAATGAAGCAAAACTGATGAAACCTTTATCTGCTTAGGCTTTCGGAAATTACCTTCTGTAAAACTGAATTCTAGGTTCCCTTAGAAATGCACAGCTTACAGGCATCAGGCAGAAAAATGTGGAGAACCTAAAGCCTATCTGTTTAAAAAAAGGGCTCTTGCAAAAAATATTGTTCAGATGTACCTCTCCGGTGGGCCCTCGTTGTTGTCTTGCTCATGAGCTATGGCCTTTGGGAGATTCTTGACATCCAACACATCCACTACAGGACACATTAGTGTGTATATGAAGATAACATAGAGCCCATATTAAATCTTGAGAGGTTGCAAAGGTTGCAGTTGGCGCTGAAGCTGACCCCTGTGAAGTTTTAAGTGGAGGCCTGATGTCAGACTAGGGTTGCCACCTTTTCTTCAAGCCAAATCTGAAGAACACTTTAGCTGCTTATGGCATTTTTTTTTTTTTTGAGGGGGAACACTGTGGACTCTGGTATAAAGGAGAACTCTGATATATGGGGGTTTCTGCTCATCAAAACTCCAACTTACAACATAGTTCCCAGCATTTTCCCTTAAATTAGGGTTCTCAAAGCCCCCCCTTACATCAGAGTCCACGGGGCTTCCCCTACATTTGAGTCTTACCTTAGTGTACTCACTCACTCGGAGGCAGGAGAGAGAAGGGAGGGAGGGGGGAGACAGTCACAGACATTGGAATGGATCAACATCTTTCATCCACGATATACCTGACGGTTGCTGAGCTTCAGATTTCCAGCCCACACATCAATTTACTGAGGCACAGAACATCGGGGATTGGAGTGTGGGTGGGCAGACAGAGGGGTAGGGGTGGGAGGATGAGGAGCAGATCAAACCCTCTCTCCTCACCTGTCTGTGTATGGGAATGGGTCTTGTGGGCAACGCTACGCACTCAGCGGTAGTGGTACTCGGTTTGGGGAGCCACAGTCCATTATAGATATTGTGTCTGGGTTTCAGATTGTCTGAAACCTGGACACACGATTCAAAACCCGAATGGTCCGGGTGAATCCCGGACTGGTGGCAACACTATGTCAAACATTACTAGTCACAGTTCTCTTTTGCTTCTTCTGTGCAGCAAGCAACATTTGCTTAAAGTGGTTGTAAACCCTTACAATCCACTTTTTGCTACAGGTAAGCCTATAATAAGAGTTACCTGTAGCCAGTGTTGCCAACTGTCAGTATTTTTACTGGCAGCCAGTAAAAAACAGGCAATTTTCTCCTGCCAGTAAATTGCAGTAAAAAGAAAAAGTTGCCAGTAAAAAATATGGTTGTGATGTTCGGCTCGATCCAGAGCCAGCCTGAGACCATCCGAGTCCCTGCTACAGTTTGTTCGGCAGTTCTGGTGGAGGTGATGTCATGGTGCAAGGGAGCCAAGCAGAGTGGCCAGAGCCTCGTGTGTGGGTCTACAGGACAGGAGCAGGGCAGGTCAGGAGTAGGACTGTCAGTGCTGTTTAGACTGGAGTGGACTGAATGGACCAACTTCATGTGTGTGTGCCTTCCTATTCTAATTTATTGCCCTCCTGAGTCCTATCCCTGAGCTACTTACTTACTATATCGAAAATAAAATAAGAAATATGTTTTTGCCCTAATATCTACCTTAAATCACATTGATAATTGTATATTGCGCTTGTTTGTAGCCTAAATACTAAAATTTGCACTTAAAACTGTAATTTGTAACTTTTGGCAATGCCAAACTTTTTTTTAGCAGAGACCTTAGAGAATAAAATGGCAATCGTTGCAATTTTTTATGTCACACTGTATTTGCTCAGTGTTTTTTTAAACACAATTTGTATGGAAAAAAATATATTTTAATGAATTTTAATGCAAAAAAAAAAAAAACACAATATATAACCCAATTTTTTGGTAAAATATAAAAGATGATGTTACGTCAAGTAAATAGATATCCAACATGCCACAGTTTAAAATTGCACATGCTCGTGGAATAGCGACAAACTACGATACTTAAAAATCCTCATTAAATTCTCCTTTAAAATGTTTTACAGGTTACCAGTTTAGAGTTACAAAGGAAGTCTAGCACTACAATTATTGCTCTCGCTATAGCGTTCGTGGCCATACCTCAATTTTTTTTTAGCTCTTTTATTCCTATTACAAGGAATGTAAACATCCCTTGTAATAGAAATAAGGCAGTGACAGGTCCTCTTTATTGAGAGATCTGGGGTCTCGAAGACCCCAAAATCTCTCCTCTACCGTTGAAAAAACTGACCTTATGCTTTAAAAAAAAAATTGTCTATTTCTGCCTTAGACCAGAAGTGATGTCATGATGTTGCTCCGGTCCGCCTAGATCATAGAGGTGATCAGAGACGATCTGATCTCTCCTCAACTCTATGGCCAGCCTACAGGTGGAAGGATGTCCCTAGCTTTCAATATACCACATGATTCGTTAATAAAACTGATGAACTACTAGAGACAGAGTAAACTGTAAAATTAATGTACAGTTTATTCCCTGTACTGTTGCTCTTTCATGGCAACTTCTATCCACTGCATAGCTGTCATTGCTGTCTAGTAATGCACCAACTATACAGACAGCTGTCTTACAATCTGTCCTTGATTTAGTCATACTTTGTGTTGAGATTAAGGACATTGATTGTATTGTAATAGTTGACAGTGACACTGATAGGTGCAACATTGAGAGAGGTGACTGGTGGGCCCATCAAAAGTTTGCAATGAAGCCTATTGTCTGTAGTTACACCTTGACTTGAACGAGTGCATTCTGAAGTCTGTCCTAATTCTCAGCTTGCTATGTCATATATTACATTTAAGCTTTAACGGCAGGTCTTGTAGCATACTCTGGTGAGATCAAGGTTGCTAGTTGGTTCAGGATGTGACTCAGGCAACACTATACGGCCAAAAGTTTGTGGAAACCTGACCTTCACACCTATATTAGGATTGTTGGACAAAGCCATGGCCATTAAATGAAGTTCCCCCCACACCCTTTGTCACTATAACCATTGTGAGAGGAGCGGACCTGGCTCTCAATGGCTTTCCAATTCATCCAAAGGTCATGTCTCTGTGCAGGCTACTCAAGTTACTCCATTTTAGACTAGTCAAACCATGTCTTAATGGAGCTGGCTTTGTACAGTACACAAAAGAATTCTGGAAGAGAAAAGGGCCTTCCCCTAATTGCTGCAACAAGATTGGAAATGTAAAGTTATCTAAATGTCCAGACTGTACATATTAAGTTATTCCATGTTAGACTAGTCAAATTGTGTCTTTATGGAGCTGGCTTTGTACACAGGGGCATTCTGGAAGAGAAAAAGACCTTCCCTAAAAGTTTGAAATGCATAGTTATTTAAATGTTCAGACTGTACATATAAAGTTCTAGAAGTCTCTCCTAACGTCTCTTCTCCAAATTGTTGCCACAAGGTTAGAAATGCACAGTTGTCTAAATGTCCAGACTGTACTTATTAAGTCACTTCATGTTAGAGCTCTTGAAGTCTCTTACTGAAGTTCCTGAAGTATTTCCTCAAGTAAACCTGGTCCTCCTTCCCATCTAGAAGTAGATAAATTACCTTAAGAGATTCTTGTCCAGCCCAGCCCCGCTTTGCACATAGGGGCGTTCTGGAAGAGAACAGGGCCTTCCCCAAATTGATGCCACAAGGCTGGAAATGCACAGTTGTCTAAATGTCGAGACTGTACATATTACATTCTTGAAGTCACTCCTGATGTTCCTGAAGTCTCTCCTCTGGTAAACCTGGTCCTCCTTCTCATTTAGGAGTAGATTAATTACTTTAGAGATTCTTGTCCAGCCCGGCTTTTTACACAGGGGCAGTCTGGAAGAGAAAAGGACCTTCCCCAAATTTTTGCCACAAGATTGGAGATGCACAGTTGTCTAAATGTCTTTGCTCTAGCATTACCAATACCCTTCACTGGAAACAAATAAACTGAAAAAGGAGTGTTTACATACTTTTGACCCTATAGGTAAATGTTTTGATCAGGTGTTTTGACCATATACTGTATCTTGATCCCATTAGATGATTAAAACACAGTGATGCAGAAGTATATCTCCTGTTGCTTGACTGTCATGTCATCACACTAAAAGACAATTGCATTACCAATGATGCATTTCAGACTTAAAGGGGTTATAACCCCTCAAGGTTTTTCATCTTAATGCATTAAGGTGAAAAACCTTCTGTGCCGCAGCAGCCCCCTAGAGCCCCCCTTTTTCTTACCTGAACCCGATCGTTCCAGTGATGAGCACGAGCCCAGCAGCTAAAGCCACTGTCTCGGGTCCTCATTGGATAGATTTATAGCAGCAGGAGCCATTGGCCCCCGCTGCTGTCAATCAAATCTAGTGACACGAGAGCTGGGGGAGGGGCCAAGTCCTGCTGTCTGTGTCAATGGACGCAGCAGCAGGACTCGGGAGCGCGCCCGCATGGGTGCCCCCATGGAAAGCGTCTTTCTGCAGGGGCACCCGATGAAGAGGAGGACCCAGGAGCGCCTCTGGGACACCCCAGAAAAGGAGGATCGGGGCTGCTCTGTGCAAAACCCTTGCATGGATCAGGTAAGTATGACATGTTTGTAAAGGTTTTTAGTTTTGTTTTTTGTAAAATAACAATCACGTTAAATGCATGTTAAACAGAATATTAGGAAAATGTTTTAAAATTTTACAACATGAAAAAAAATAAATAAGGACATGTTCTGTAATATCTTTAAAAATATTAAAGGCTAAGTTCACCTTTTGCAAAAATAAATAAATACATAAATAAATGCACACATATTTGCACATATATGAGCTTGCAAAGCATTGCAACTGTGATCAATGGATTGCGGGTGCAATGCGAGGCTCCTGCAAACTGTTCCCCCAGCTCTATGTTTGCATACAGAGTACAAAGTGTCAATGGACTAAGGTGTCCGTTTAAAAAACAGAGATTAGCCGTGATAACGACTGATCTCTGGGGTGTACCGGTTTATGTCGCTGAGATAAGGAGAAGAGAACATGTTCTCCGCTTCTCATCACAGTACATGACTGTTCTGTCACAAACGGCCAGTTTATAAAAGTGAGATCTGAAGATCTTAAAGCCATTACACTGAAATATCTTCCTTCCAGATTCACCAGCTCAGAGGTGGAGAATCTGGGAGAGAAGCTGGTATGATTAGAGGAAGAAGCCTTCTTTCTTCCTAATATCAGGACCAGTGGGTTAAAAATGAATATTAACAACATATACAGTATCTCACAAAAGTGAGTACATCCCTCACATTTTTGTAAATATTTTATTATATCTTTTCATGTGACTACACTGAAGAAATTACACTTTGCTACAAAGTAAATTAGTGAGTGTACAGCTTGTTTAACTGAACACACAGCCATTTATGTCTAAACCGCTAGCAACAAAAGTGAGTACACATCTAAGTGAAAATGTGCAAATTGGGCCCAATCAGCCATTTTTACTCCCCGGTGTCATATGACGCATTAGTGTTACAAGGACTTGGGTGTAAATGGGGAGCAGATGTGTTAAATTTGGTGTTATCGCTCTCACTCTCTCATACTGGTCACTGGAAGTTCAACATGGCACCTCATGGCAAAGAACTCTCTGAGGATCTGAAAAAAAAAGAATTATTGCTCTACATAAAGATGGCCTAGGCTATAAGAAGATTGCCAAGACCCTAAAACTGAGCTGCAGCAGTTTAACAGGACAGGTTTCACTCAGAACAGGCCTCGCCATGGTCGACCAAAGTAGTTGAGTGCACGTGCTCAGCGTCATATCCAGAGGTTATCTTTGGGAAATAGGCGTATGAATGCTTCCAGCATTGCTGCAGAGGTTGAAGGGGTGGGGGATCAGCCTGTCAGTGCTCAAACCATACGTCGCACACTGCATCAAATTGGTCTGCATGGCTGTCGTCCCAGAAGGAAGCCTCTTTTAAAGATTATGCACAAGAAAGCCTGCAAACAGTTTGCTGAAGAGAAGCAGACTAAGGACATGGATTACTGGAACCAGTGTGGGGCTGCATGAGTGCTGCCGGCACTGGGGAGCTACAGTTCATTGAGGGAATCATTAATGCCAACATGTACTGTGACATGCTGAAGGAAAACATGATCTCCTCCCTTCAGAGACTGTGCCGTAGGGCAGTATTCCAATATGATAACGACAAACACACCTCCAAGATGACCACTGCCTTGCTAAAGAAGCTGAGGGTAAAGGTGATGGACTAACCAAGCATGTCTCCAGACCTAAACCATATTAAGCATCTGCGGGGCATCCTCAAACGGAAGGTGGAAGAGTGCAAGGTCTCTAACACCCACCAGCTCTAGGATGTCATCATGGAGGAGGGGAAGAGGACTCCAGTGGCAACCTGTGAAGCTCTGGTGAACTCCATGCCCAGGAGGGTTAAGGCAGTGCTGGAAAATAATGGTGTCCACACAAATATTGACACTTTGGGCTCAATTTGGACATTTACACTTAGGGATGTACTCACTTTTGTTGCCAGAGCTTTAGACATTAATGGCTGTGTGTTGAGTTCTAATAAAATATTTACAAAAATGTGAGGGGTGTACTCACTTTTGTGAGATACTGTATATACTGTACAGTATATCTAAAGCGCTGCATAAATGTATGGTGCTATATAAGTACCTGTAATAAATAAAATAATAAATATTCATTTAAGGATCTCTGTGAATGAATGACATACTGTAGCTAGCTCTACCATCTCTCAGAGGAGAGACACTGTGTTTTCACACACAACATATCTTCTGCTGTGCATTCACAAAAGCATGAATGAGTTCACAAAATACAAAGCGCTTTGTGACTTTACAGGAGAAGGGGAGCGCTGGACACAGCAGCTACATGCAACTCTGCAGTTGAAGGATCTGAGGCGATAACGTTCAGCGATAGCAATCCTTCTGGAGCTCCCTAAAATTGTCAGATGCAAATTAAAGAGATCATGCACATTGCTGGACTTAACTCATAGTATACCTGCAAATTTATCAAAGTGGCTGAATTTCTGGAGTTCAGTTTTAAGGATGTATTCATAAATATAAAACTAGCTCCGTCCCCATGACGATGTTGTCATGGGGACAGGGACAGCTGTGTGACAGTGACAGTTGCTGGCAGAGGGTGCCTGGCGCTTCTTCTCCTCCCCGGAGACATCCCCATCTACTTCTCCACATTCTACCGACACAACTCAATATACAGTGCCTATGTCCAGGGGGTGAGGGAGGTTGACTGGCTTGGGCTGTGGGGTTTCCCTGTATGGTGGGGATCTGCTGGGCCCATAGTGGGGGGTACTACAGAGGTAGGATGGGGACACTGCTTCCAGTGGGTTGCCCGGTGTGGGGTGATTAGCTGTGTACTGGCAGGAGTAGGTAGGTTTGAATACCGCCGCGTACACACAATTGGATTTTCCAACGGGAAATGTTGGATGTGAGCTTGTTGGCGGCAAGTCCGACCGTGTGTATGCTCCATCGGACATTTGTTGTAGGACTTTCCGCCAACAAATGTTGGCTAGCAGGTTCTCAAACTTTCCGCCAATGTTTGACCATTCTTCCAGAAGCAAATTTGTGAGGTCAGGCACTGATGTTGGACGAGAGGCCTGGCTCGCAGTCTCCGCTCTAAATCATTTGGTAGAGGGGGGATTATGGTGTGGGGTTGTTTTTCAGGGGTTGGGCTTGGCCCCTTAGTTCAAGAGAGGGGAACTCTTAAGGCGTCAGCACACAAAGACTTTTTTGCAAATTCATGCTCCCAACTTTGTGGGAACAGTTTGAGGATGGCCCATTTTGTTCCAACTGCGCACCAAAGCAGTAACAAGGTCCATAAAGACATCGATGAGCGAGTTTAACATTCCCATAGACACACTCCTAAACCTTGTGGACTGCCTTCCCAGAAGAGTTGAAGCTGTTATAGCTGCAAAGAGTGGTCCAACTCGATATTGAACCCTACGGACTACGACTGGGATGCCATTAAAGTTCATGTGCGTCTAAAGGCAGGTACCCCAATACTTTTGGTAATATAGTGTACAGTATGCATCACATCTCCCTGTCGGCTTTCAGAGCTGCCTACTCTCAGACATTTTTACCACTTGATGTTATGTTCCTCTGAGGGTACATTTGTAAGACTTTCCAGCTGATGTTGATAGCGCCTTGGAAAATGTTGTTGCTCATAGATATGATTGAATTTCTCTTTGTGATTTGTAACCACTTGAATACTTTGGTGATAATATGCTCTAAGAATGATAAATATTAAATTGCAATTTAAAAAATGCAAACTTGTATTTCAGAGGTTACATGGGTTGGCATGTCTTCGCATCATAATCTGATATCCCTCCTGTAAAGCAGTTAACGACTTTTCTGTACTGTAGTATTCAACTTACATTTGTTTCTGTGCTTTGCCCATGCAGGGCTAAGTGGCAGTTTATGGTTAGTGCACCCTTTTCCCTTTCCTTTGTTCACCTGCTGATCTGTTCAGCTGCTGGAGTGAAGAAAACACCAGGCACTTCAAGGTATAGAAGAGCATGTGATTTATTCCATGCTACAGCTCAATTTAGCCTCTAGTTTTATGCCTGTGAAATTCTTACCTCCTTGCTGTCATGGTTCTGCTAGACCTGTGATCCTGTTTACATGTGTTGTTTGGCTTCTGTGCTCACCCATTAGCATTGCCTGTCATTCTGTGGGTAGCAGCCCGTTTTTTTTTTTGTTTTTTTTTGCTGTTTTTTTTTTTCTTTTTTTCTTTTCAACTACCCTTGTAAAATAATACTTTCTAAGGTTAGTTTTGAACTTTCCACCAGTTACGGTTACTTTGAGGTCATATCCCCATGCTCTTGACTATGGTTTCATATTGAAAAAACTGAACCTTATTCACCCCCTTGATGTTTAGAGGTTTCAATCACATTTCCCCTTTCCCTTCTTTCCTCCAGACTGTACATATTAAGTTCCTGAAGTCGATCTCGATATGTTTTAACCCCCTAGACCTTTCACCATTTTTGTTACCTGTCTCTGGACTAGTTATATCTTATCAATATCTTTTTGTAAGTGAGGTCTCCAGAACTGGACACAGTAGTTCAAATGAGGTCTCACTAAGGACCTATAGAGGGGAATCAGAACCTCCTTCCTCCTTCTGGTGATCCCTCTAGTGATGCACCCTAGATTTCTATTCACTTTCCCCACTGCCTGGTCACACTGTTTGCTCATTTTGCAACCATCTGAAATAAGTACAGTACCCCCAAATCTTTTGTAGTGCTGGCCAACTCTCTACCCCCAATGTTGTACTCTCTCAAGAGATTCTTTTTCCCTAGGTGCAATATTTTTACATTTAGAAACATTGCACTGCAGTTTCCACTGCTTTGACCAATCTTCCAGCAATGCCAAATTACATATAGTTACATAGTTACATAGTAGGTGAGGTTGAAAAAAGACACAAGTCCATCAAGTCCAACCTATGTGTGTGATTATGTGTCAGTATTACATTACATATCCCTGTATATTGCGGTCATTCAGGTGATTATCTAATAGTTTCTTGAAGCTATCAATGCTCCCCGCTGAGACCACCGCCTGTGGAAGGGAATTCCACATCCTTGCCGCTCTTACAGTAAAGAACCCTCTACGTAGTTTAAGGTTAAACCTCTTTTCTTCTAATTGTAATGAGTGGCCACGAGTCTTATTAAACTCTCTTCTGCGAAAAAGTTTTATCCCTATTGTGGGGTCACCAGTACAGTATTTGTAAATTGAAATCATATCCCCTCTCAAGCGTCTCTTCTCCAGAGAGAATAAGTTCAGTGCTCGCAACCTTTCCTCATAACTAAGATCCTCCAGACCCTTTATTAGCTTTGTTGCCCTTCTTTGTACTCGCTCCATTTCCAGTACGTCCCTCCTGAGGACTGGTGCCCAGAACTGGACAGCATACTCCAGGTGCGGGCGGACCAGAGTCTTGTAGAGCGGGAGAATTATCGTTTTATCTCTGCAGTTGATCCCCCTTTTAATGCATGCCAATATTCTGTTTGCTTTATTAGCAGCAGCTTGGCATTGCATGCCATTGCTGAGCCTATCATCCACTAGGACCCCCAAGTCCTTTTCCATCCTAGATTCCCCCAGAGGTTCTCCCCCCAGTGTATAGATTGCATTCATATTTTTGACACCCAAATGCATTATTTTACATTTTTCTACATTGAACCTCATTTGCCATGTAGTCGCCCACCCCATTAATTTGTTCAGGTCTTTTTGCAAGATTTCCACATCCTGCGGAGAAGTTATTGCCCTGCTTAGCTTAGTATCGTCTGCAAATACAGAGATGGAACTGTTTATCCCATCCTCCAGGTCGTTTATGAACAAATTAAATAGGATTGGTCCCAGCACAGAACCCTGGGGGAGAATTATGTTTCATGTTATAGACACCTCCAGGGATACTACATTACCTTTGTATCAAAAAGCAAAAAGACACACCTTGCCCTACAAACCTTTAGTTATATCACTTACATATAGATTAATTAGAATAGGACCTAGCACAGAGCCTTGTGGTACCCCACTAGTGACTGGTCTCTGTTCCGAGTGAACCCCATTTACAACCACACTATCTATCCTTTAGCCAACTGCATATCCACTGGACCACCCAAGGGTTAAGTCCTAGCTTTTACAACTTTTGTATTAGATCCTTATGTGGAACTGTATCAACATGGGTGTCCGCAGGACTTTTTTCGGGGGGGGGGGCATGATTTTAAGGTCACCCATTCTCCACCCCTTTTTGACAATGTCATGAAGGGGAGGGGCTTAGTCATTCATTATCACATAAAGCGCATGCCAGGGTCCCCCATACAGATCCCCCTTTAGAGCAGGCCAGGGCAGGTCCCCCATAGAATAGACCCCTCTTTACTGAGTCTTCTTACTCTTACCTTTTTTCACCACTCTGCATTACATGGTGGGTACAGGACATTACACGTTGGGCACTGTACTTTACACAGTAGGCACACCCAATTTGTGGTCACAGCACTCCACATTACATATGGGTACACCACACCACATGACATGGTGGGCACAGCACATTATACAGAGGGCACACTACTCCGCATTACATGGTGGGCACTGTACAGCCCAGCAGAGGACATGGTGGGCACAGCACATTACACAAAGGGCACACTACTCCGCATTACATGGTGGGCACTTTACAGGACAGCACATGACATGGTGGGCACAGCACATTACACAGAGGGTACTCTGCTCCGCATTATATGACTTTGATTGACAGCCGCGGGAGCCAATGCGCAGTTGCCCCATTTAGGAGGATTATACTGGATGGCTGAGGGGACCGTGGACATTGCTGGAGAAAGAAGGAGCTCAGGTAGGTAATTGGGGTGCTGGGGGGGGGGCTACTACACACATAAGGTTTTTTATCTTAATGCATAGAATGCATTAAGATAAAAAACCTTCTGCCTTTACAACTCCTTTCACTTATGCTGGACCTTGAACTTTTTGCTCCTCCTATGAACTTCCACATTATGTCATGTCTATGCACTTCCTGTTTGCCAGATTATTGTGCTCTCACCAGCCAATATCTCACTGTCTTCTCTGCTGCTGTCCCTATCTTTGCTACCACTCGTTACCGACCCTTAACTTGTTCCTCGACTACGCTTCTGCCTGATTCCATACTGCAACTACTCTTTACTGACCTTTGTTTTGTTTACTAATTATGCTTCTGTTTGACCCCTACCTGCTATATCTACTTCTGGACCCCGGCTTGCACACCTTCTGGTAGGGCAATCCTGTGGACCGCTACCTGGTATACTAACATGTGGGAAAATCCATCTCCACCATCAGGAGCTCTGGTGAACACTGTTTAGTACTCCGCGCCTCAGGTGAGCCCGTGCTATCTGCAGCTGGATGACTGCCTGTGTACCTATCCTGCTGGTCGGTGGTAGACCCACCCCTAATCATGACAGGGACTCTGATAGGGACCTTGATGTAAGGGGTACTCTGAAGGGGACCCTGATATAAGAAGGGACTTTGATGCATTGGGCAGCTCTGATAGGAATTTTGATGTAAGTGGGTCTCTGATGTTAGGGAAACTCTTATGGGAACCCTGATGTAAGGGGGACGCTGATAGGGACTCTGATAGGGACCTTGATGTAAAGGGGGAATCTGATGGACACACTTGATGTAAGGGGGCTTTAATGGGGATTGTAAAAATTGTAAAATATAAAGCGTGGCCCTTGTACTGAAAAACATGGAGACCCCTACTGCAAGAGAAAGGGAATGATAGAAATTATGTGTATATCCTGTTGGGAAGGGGGGCGTTACATTGGCCTTGTTGCTTTTCTCTTCATGGACATAGCACAGGTTCACTTTAATCCTCCATTATTGTTTTTTACTAGGGCAGGATTAACAGCTTGTCATGGACAACAAGGTGGGGTGGAGATCACCAGCTTAGGAGCAGCTGAATGTAAGAGCTTGTCATCAGTAGGTGTATTTTTGCCTTTCAGCCTGACAGCATATGGATGGCCTTTGAAAGCCTTCTGTTTGAGTTTGAATAGTTAGATGCGGAAGCTGTATGCTGAAAATCATAGTTCTTAGTAAACCTTCCAAATGCTTTTGAAGCAAACTGAAAGCCATTGCTTGACACAAACCCTTCTGGAATTTCATGTCTATGAAACACTGCTTTCAATTTATCAACAATAATGGATGTCAAGGTAGTTATAACAGGTTCTATTTAAAAAAAAAAATCCATTCATTTTATAGTTTGCAATTTCTGGACCTAAAAGATATAATGCATCCTTTTGTGTGCTTGTAAAGAAATTGCTTGTGGAAATATAAGTTCGCTTGTTGTAAGCAAAGTGGCTATCTGAGCAATTTTTCCTTCAAGTGTATGTATAGCCAAACATTTTTAGTTGTGGATAGAGCGGTAAAGTGTTTAAAGTAATTTTTTTGCTGTTGGTGAACCGTCTAGGAGATTTTCCTGTTTGTATTCCAGAGACAATACAGGAAGTCAGAGAAAAACCTACCACAGTAATGGAAGTTCCCCTCTTAGACACCATAACAGATATCGCCATTGACAGATTCTCACTCACTTTTTGTTCCCTCACAGAGAGAGACCATGGTCACCAGGGCAAATAGAGTGGTCAATTTTCCCAATAGGGACACAGACAGCAATGACAAATTGACAGAGGGTGTAACCTATCCCTATGCTATCTAAAACTTGCTAACTAACTAATGCAATGTCTCTTCTGCAATAGTTTGGTTGCAGGCTGGCTGGTGAGGTAAACTGGGAATTTTCATTGGATTTGTTTTTGGCATTGTCCTTCCATGTGCTCCTTGCTGTGAAGGCCAGGTATAGGTGTGAGCAGAGACCAGTAGTTTGTTACTGATATAATATTGGAGAGGGGACACACTGGACACCTTTGCTGCATTTGTGCTATGTGCTGGGTTTCCAGTGTGCCCCTCTGCCTTAAAGGAAGAGTGGGTTACCTCCAGGCTCACCTGCCCTTTATCTATCCATTAGAATACAGGTGCTTCAACTATGGAGGCTCTCATAAATATACAAGAGTTAGGACTGCAGATAATACTGAGGTTCCTCGGATCGGCTTTGTAGCTTACGCATGTATTTGCAAATGTGTGCAAACTAAACCCCTGTTTTTAGAGGTGAAATTTTTTTTTATTAGATCATTTTGAGATAAGGAAAAAAAATAGAGCACAGTAAGATAATAACAAAAGTCAGCAACAATGGCTATCGCTTATAGCATAACACATATCATTCAGGACAATACAGTCCAAGCTGGAGGATGTGTGCAACAAACCAGTAATAGCCGTACCAACATACCTGCATTAAATGCTTGAGTATATTGTAAACAGAAAAACACAACTATCAGTATCGGGCATCATCTACGTACCTATTGTCCGAGTCACAATAGAATGTGACCCAAACATAGCCTGGTATACCAGTTGTTCAAAGATGTTTGTTAAAAGAAAAGGACAGGGAAAAGAGTGGGGAGAAAAAATAGGGGGGAGAAAGAGAAGAAGTGGGGAAAAAGGTAGCATAGGGTTTGAGGGCTAACTGGTCGAGAGAGATATCACATGAGCGATCACAAAAGGAGGTAGAATACTTAAGGGAAAGGGATAGTGAGGAGGCTGTACCACATGCCTATGAAACAATGAGCCTGTTTTATGATAGGGATGATGATGTCCCCTCTGGGGTTGAGAGCATTTTAGTGACAGTAGTAGAGGAAGAGAAATGGAGCCAAATGAACCATAAGACCATAAACTTGTCAAAAGTGTCATTACCAAGCATTAACATTTCCTCCATCCGCATAATGTAATTTATAGTTGAAACCCATAAAGACAAAGGGGGGAGTAATATCTGTTTTTACCAAATAATGGAATGATCTGCCTCATGGCGGATAAGAAAAAACGTAGGAGGCTCCACTTTGTGGGTGTCAGCAAATCATCATAAATTTTGTTATAAACTTTAAAAACTGTTAGGATAATTTGGTTAGTTGCAGACTGGCTGGTGAGTTGAGCTGGTCTTTGGTTTTGTATTAAATAAAATAAACCTTCCTGCCTGCTCGCAGTCTAATTATACACTGAGCATGTATTTATATAATTTAAATTTTCATGTATTTGGAAACAACTAAGATGTCACTGTTACATATCAGATAACCCATAATAACCAATTCTTCACAAAAGTTCCAAAACTGCTTTTGTTGGAGGACATGAACACTTTGCCGTTGGCCAGATATTTAGTATAACATTTTTTCATGCTAGTAATTAAGGGCCATTAGCTGTGGGATCTTTTAGTTGTCTGAAAATTGGAAAATTGGATTTAATTAAAGTGGAACTGAATCCTTATAATTAAATTCTGATAGCATAAAGGGATATAAATCTAAATTAAATTGCACATTGTTAGCAAAGAAACTAACTTTTAAGGAAGTAAGTCATTTCTCCAAGCTGACACTCTGAATGCCTGTGCCATCTACAGTATGTATCAATATCATTTTGAGCCAGCGTCTTATTCCTGAATCTAGAGGCCAGCCCACAGATTACGCAGTCTGGATTGTTCTACAAGGTGATGCATGCTGCTGCACATTCCATATCCAGTGTGAAGTTTGAAGTGATCAGCAGACCACGATATCATGAGATTACTGTCTGCGACAAGTTTATTTTTAGGATATAGGATGCAGAAAATGTGAGTAGGGGACAGTAAAGCACTGAAAAGTAAATGTAAATCAAAAAGAGAAAGTAGGGCTATTTAAAGGTTAACTCCACCTTTAAGACCATGTTGCATATTGATCCCATATTTAGGTAGGTGTAAAGTGCAGCATGGTGCCAAGAGGACACCCATACCCCCAGAATGGCCCACCCCCTGTGACAATGTCTGGGGAATCATCTACCCCGTGGCAGCTGTCACTTTTGAAATTGATACGGCTGTGTGGTGTCTGCCTGTGCAGCTACTGTATTCTTCTGGAGCACCATACTGTCAGATCTAAACGTAGCACCCTGATGTTTAGGATGGGTTGCTAGTAAATTTACCTGCCAGGTATAGTTGCCTTGGCCAGTTGATAGAAGATCAATTAATTCCACCCTAATTCTGGAATTGCTGTCCTTCTCTCTTCTGTCACTAGATGGTATCTGGTGGCATTAGATAAGACAAGGGCATTGCAAGGACAGATTAGGAATAAATGGGGTATCTCAGCCAATGGGCAGGGATCTTCTTGGGTCCCTTGGCCTGCTGGGAGGGCCTATTTATTTGGGTATTTGGGTGAGGTCAGGTGATCGAGGTTCAGTGCCACCTGGACGGCTGTCTGGGTGGACTTGTGTTGTGCTGCCCTAGACTGCTAAGCCAGAGCCTGAGGCCTATCCCGGGGACATCTGGCTGCTAGGCTGTCTGAGGGCCTATCCAGAAACAAGAGAGCAGCGTAGGATTGGGAATGCGGCTTGCAATCTAACCAGAAGTGACGGTCTTGCCGGCCGGAGAACCTGTCGTGGTCGGAGGTAGAGGGGAAGCTGTCGCCACTAAGGGACCATCCACCCTATTACCAGGGACCACCGTGAGTAGCTGAAGCAAGTACCGGAGCAGTATTCTCACAAACCGGGGACAGTGAAGATTTGGGAAACTTCAGCAGGTGTCAAGCCAGGGACCCAGCCAGCGGAGGTGATGCTTGCAGAGCAGCCTTGTGTGTCAAGCCAGGGACCGAGCAGGCCAGTGGGGTGACGCTTGAGGAGTATCTGTGAGTACCCAGCAGGGATGCGGGAGTGACGCTTGAGGTAGATACTGAGTGAGAAGGTTGGAAGAGCTCGGGAGATCCAGGGGCAGTGGATCAGCAAGTATAGTGAGAGAGACTGGGAGCTCAGTTGAGTGAAGATCTACAAGAGGGGATTGTAGAGGAAGTACAGAAGTTTGTTACAACTTGTGATAGAAACTGTTATAAGACTGTTGCCGTAGGAGACAGCAATCCTACATATGCAGATGTGGTGTCCAGCTGGGTGCCTTTCCCTGCATGGCTGTCTACCTATAGAAGTCTCAGAGTCTGCTAATTACCATTACAACTACCAAAGGGTGTCCTGGCCCTAACCCTCTCTCCTACAGTTCTGTTCAAGAGAAATAAACACATTGATATTTAGTTATAGGATTTTGTTATGGCAAAGGATGTTATGTTATCTATAATAGGCTCCATTTGATTATCTTGCACATGATTCACTGATTAACCATTAGGAGATTATACCGTGTTATATTGGGAGGTTAATATTAGCGCATTATACATTCCGAATATATACAACACTTTTTGTCTGATATCAGTTCACATACACAATAATTGCAGCTATATTATTTGGTCATCTTCTGGTATTTGTCACTTATTTATTTATTTAATAGTTCATATCAGCGCTTTAGTACACTTTTTACTCAAGAGAAAATAAATCTCTGTGCATTCAAGAAGTGTCTGGTGTCCATGAATCTACCTTGCACTACACCCACCATGCCTTGTAACCCACTCTATGCAGAAGGATGTCAGCTGTCCCCAGCTCTAGAGGTTCTCATTAGACTAAAGGGGACCTGGGACCTTGCTACATAAACTAAAGCGATAAGTCCACGGGGTGACATGCACATCATTGTACTGAACTCATTGTGTGACTGCACAGTTATCAAAGTGCCTGAATTTCTAGAGTTCGGGCTTTAAATGTATTTTATTATGTACAGTACAAGCAAGGTAAGTATCCTAATCTGATTTGGTATCAGCCTCTTGTAGACTGGAGATAATGAAGCAGCAAAGAGAGCCAACTAGTTTATGTCCTAACAAGAAGCATGCTGATAGGAGAAGAAAGCAGAGTGATAGATGGATGAAATCATCACTGTGCTGCTTCTCCTTCGCTGCCCTGTTGCAGGCTGTGGACGGATTCATGACATCCTAGGCTTATTGGAAGTCTATGAATGATACTGGTTTTCAACCCTGAAGGCAATTGGCATCTAGTGGGGGAAAAAAGTACTGCAGGGAACCCCTCTGGACTAAAGTGAGTATTGCAGCAAAAGCAGTTTTATGGATCTTTTTATCTTCAAGGGTCTTTACATCTTTATTGACTGGAGTTCTTCTTTAGGCTATCTTGTTCACAATAAATATTGAACAGAGGGATGCAGCAGCATTTCACTTGTGTCTTGAACGTGTCCAGATGCAAAGCACAGAATCTGATCGATGGCTATAAATGATTCCTAATACTGACTTTTGTGTTATATCAGGCTTTCAGTATGTGAGAAAAAGCAAGGATCCAGTAGAGGTGTGTTCAGGAACCTCTCTCCTGCATCACAAACAGGCATTCCCAGATCATAAGATTACCAACAACAGGTAGCAGGATAGACTGGTATGCTATTGTCAGGGCTTTTTTTCAGTGGGAATATGGGGGGACGTGGGGGAACCTCCACGCCATTACATCCAGCACTGACTGTATGTAATGGCAAGGGGTGTTGGGATGTGCTGCAGGGTCTATGGATGCTGGCTGCTGGGGGATTTATTCTAGCTGTTTTTGCAGGGGGGTCAATTGTTGCTGGGGGTGGGTCTTATTTTTCTGGGGGGGGGGGTCAGTTGTTACTGGGGGAGATGTACTGTTGGGGAAGGGATCTATTGATGCTGGCTGATGGAGAGTCTATTGTTGCTGACTGTGGGGAGATCTGTTGTTGCTGCTGGGATTCTATTGTTGCGGGTGGTCCTCCATTGTTGTTAGAGCCCTTGCACACTGGGGCGGGGGCGGCGTCGGCGGTAAAACGCCGCTATTATTAGCGGCATTTTACCGTTGGTATTCGGCCGCTAGCGGGGCGGTTTTACCCCCCGCTAGCGGCCGAGAAAGGGTTAAATACCACCGCAAAGTGCCTCTGCAGAGGCACTTTGCCAGCGGTATAGCCGCGCTGTCCCATTGATTTCAATGGGCAGGAGCGGTAAAGGAGCGGTATACACTCCGCTCCTTCATCGCTCCGAAGATGCTGCTGGCAGGACTTTTTTTACCGTCCTGCCAGCGCACCGCTCCAGTGTGAAAGCCCTCAGGGCTTTCACACTGGATACACAGCAGCGGCACTTTCAGGTCGGTTTGCAGGCGCTATTATTAGCGCAATAGCGCCTGCAAACCGCCCCAGTGTGCAAGGGCTCTTAGGGGATCTACTGTTGCTGGGGGGGGGGGTATTTTGTTATTGGCTGCATGGGATCTGTTGTATTGTTTTTCTTGTTATCATGACCAAATTCCATAATAGAACACCACAAAATGATACTTGGTTCTGTATTCTCTAAAAGGGCAGTACTGGGATGTGGGTAGGGGGGTGAGACCACGGAATGGTGCTCGGAGGAGGGGGTAGGGGCAGAGACAAGGGGTGATTCAGAAAAGGGGGGAGTTCTTGCACCTATTCTCTGAGAAAAGAAAGCCTGGCTATTGTTATGCCTGGACAACAAATTAAATTATTGAGGTTGTTCTCCATGTACAATACACAGTTCGTAGTCCGTTTTTAGTTTTGCCTGTAGTGTATCATTAAATAAAGCTAGGAGTGATCTAAGGTCAATATTTGTTTTACTTTATGCTGGCTACCATAACATGAACATAAAAAAATAAAATAAAAATAAAAAAGGAAAAAAATCCAGGTTTTCACTAAGCCGAGTCCTGCTCACTTGAGATATTGCACACGAGAAGAAGAGATAAACCACACAGCTTTTCCCTAACACAATGATTATTTTCCATTCTCTGGTTTTAGAGGGCGATCAAACAGCTTGCGGATCTTATTATGCTCTCTGGGTTTTATTGCGGACGATGTGTTTTGCAGATACATGTGTAAACATTTCATTGATAATAATGCAGCATAAACCTGTCTCACCCAAGTTCCGCCAATGTTTGTGACCTTGTTTTGTCGGGACGTACAATGCATGCAATCTGACTCCCAATTATATATTACACTCCACGCTCGGCTGTAAGTCTGGGATAAACAGAACTGAGCACGGTTGACCGTTTTAAAACCGACAGGTGGTGTAACGGCTGAACTGCACAGGGTAATATTTTCTAATTGGTATAATTTAATACATTAAATCACAATGATCAAGGCATTTACAATCCATATTAATGTTGACCTCTAGAAAAGTACAGAACTTCCTAGCCAGTGATACATTTGTTAAAATATCCATTTAGACCCCATTCACACTAGTGCAGCATGACACTGGGCATCAAACATAAGCATGTATTTGGCCCATTGTCATGCTTGACGCATAGGGCAGCACATGCATTTCAATGGACTGCTCCATGCACAGCATATGCAGCAAAGAAACTCATGCCCCTATTTTAGTGATTTTAAACTGCACCTTTTTTGCGCGCATTTGCCTGTGCTGCTTTTTTTTTTTTTACATTCGTACATCAGGATATGCAAAAACGGAATATGTTACAGGTCAAACTGTCATGTTTGAACTATGGGAAAATAAACAGTTAGACGTTAGGGTCTTTGAATTATCATTCTGTTAGGCATGAGCAATAATATACTCGAGAATATTTAATAATTTCCCTTTGGGATTAATAAACGTAGTGCTATCCCCATAGGAGCTGCTAGAAAACTCTCTTGCTTCAACTCTTCAGCTAGGCACACAGTATTTTCCACAGCCAGGCACACACTAATGCCCCATACACACAGAAATTCCGTCAGAAAAAACTTGGATGGTTTTTCCGACGGAATTCCGCTCAAGCTTGCCTTGCATATACACGGTCACACAAAAGTTCTCTGAACTTTCGGCCGTCAAGGACGCGGTGACGTACAACACTACGATGAGCCGAGAAAATGAAGTTCAATGCTTTCAAGCACGCGTCAAATTGTTTCCGAGCATGCGTGATTTTTTGCGCGTCCGAATTGCATACAGACGAACACATTTTCGGATAGGAACTTTTTCCGACCGAAAAATAGAGAACCTGCTCTCAATCTTTTGCTGGCTGGAATTCTGCCAGCAAAAGTCACATGGAGCATGCACACGGTCGGAATTTCTGACCAAAAGCTCACATCCGACTTTTGCTGGCAGAATTTCTGATCGTGTGTATGGGGCATTAGGCTCGTTTCTTGAATAATCAGTCTATGGGTTTTGTTTGTGTTTTTTTTTGTTTGTTTTATTGAGAACTTGGATAGGGAAGGGAATGTAGTGGGATACCCCAAATTCAACTAATTACAGGGAGGACAGCTTCTTCAACTTGACTGTGGAATTCCTACTTGAAGCAACATGCGCTCTTGAGCCAGTCCTCTATGTGAAGGATAGACTACTGCTCCTCAGGACACTAGCCAATATCCCCTTTCTGCTGCACCCAGTAGATGATTTTCCTAGCACAGAGGGGTAGCCTACAAAATAACAAACAGAACTGCCTCACAGAAGACTCCTGTTTAGACAAAACGTACGTCAGGCAAGGCAAAGAAATATCAGTGACGTTGTGGCGTCCGTAGAGGGTGTAGGACGAGTGTCTGTTTTTCCAATGCCTGTTGAAACTTTCCTGTTGTAAGCAGACTCTTTTATTAAACTCATTTGCTTTTACTGAACGCTGCACAATGAGGCTTTTCCTTTTCTAATTGACATACTGTGTGACCGAGTCTGAGGTTCCTTAAGGATTTATTTATACGGTGACTTTCATAATTGGCATCCATTAAGTGGCTGAAAAGGAGAGGCGCCTTATACCTGAAGTGAGGGGTGAATATTCACTGATGCGAATACAGACCTTGATGGGTCTAATGATCTGGTAAGAGGATACATTTGCCCTGTTTTTTTTCTATGGGGAGCACTGGGTGTTGCACCTATTAAGAACCAGAGGACGCTTTTTATACTTCGCTGTGTGGACTTTATTTGTTTTTTGACACATAATTTTTACCCTTTTTTTTTGGACTTATTTAATTTAACACGTATTAATTTGTGAAGATTAATGGACTATTTTTGTGACAGCGCAACACTGTTGATTTAATTTAATTTATTTATTATAATTTATCAATACGTTGTATATACTAAGCGTGGTTTTCTTACTGTATTTACAAAAGAACACATGGGTCAGCTCTCCAGTTTCCAGGCCTCCAGTCTAATGCCCCGTACACACGGTCGGATTTTCCGACGGAAAATGTGTGATAGGACCTTGTTGTCGGAAATTCCGACCGTGTGTAGGCTCCATCACACATTTTCTATCGGATTTTCCGACACACAAAGTTTGAGAGCAGGATATAAAATTTTCCGACAACAAAATCTGTTGTCGGAAATTCCGATCGTGTGTACACAAATCCGACGGACAATGTGCCACGCATGCTCAGAATAAATAAAGAGATGAAAGCTATTGGCTACTGCCTCGTTTATAGTCCCGACGTACGTGTTTTACATCACCGCGTTCAGAACGATCGGATTTTCCGACAACTTTGTGTGACCGTATGTATGCAAGACAAGTTTGAGCCAACATCCGTCGGAAAAAATCCTAGGATTTTGTTGTCGGAATGTCCGAACAAAGTCCGACCGTGTGTACGGGGAATAAGGCTGCATGGCAGCAGGTGCTGAGGAGGGCAAAGCGCCCCCTCCTCAAATGGACTCTCCTCTCCAGACATAGACCACTTCCTGTGTCTCTTCACTGAATATAAATACCCCTTCCCAGCATGCATAGAGGCACCTATGCTGTAATTGGCTGGGGTGGCATCCATATGCATTCTACTGATCTGCACGAGTCACTCCTGTCCACCCAGCAATTTCCAAAACTGCACGGATATACTGTAGATGAGTCAATGCAAATCCAGTAACACTTGTTAAATACAAAGGACTCCCTGGCTGTACCAATTCAGTCTCCCTTTTAGACAGGAAAACTACTATATTTTACCTTAGTTTCCTGTTAAGCAGGAGACCACACTATACTAACTATATACATCCTAGCAACCTACCTAGGAGGGTGCTACATAAAGTATTCTGAGTAACATTTTGCTGATTGTACTGAACCCCCCCCCCACAAAAAAGGGGGAGGGGCGAGAAACTAAGGATATTCAAGTCCTGACAGTCTGCGCAGTAATAGCATATAAAGTAGTGTCGTGTGGATAAAAGCGAAAAAAGAAAGTATAGGAAGGAGAGAGGGGAAAGAAACTCGACAGAGTACAACCAAGTTATGGAAGGAAAGTGAAAGAAAGGAAAGGGATATATCTAATTAAATAACTTTGAACCTTCTGGCCCCTGGTTTTTCCTGAGGTACCCAAGTACCCCTTGCTATTTTGGCTATGTTGGACCCGTAGCTGAGCCAGGAGTAACATCTCTATGGGGTAGGGGGTGGTGGGAAGGAGAGAATGGCAGAAGAGTAGGGTGCATTAGGAAACTAAAGTAGGAGCGAAAACCACAAGGTTTCTGCATGGGTAGGCTGAGAGAGAACCCCATCGCTCCGGTAGACTTGCTTGTGAAAGAAACAAGAGCAACTATTAATCCATCCAAGAGAAGAGTCCCAGGTGCTGGCTGATGCAAGATGAAGCAGAGGAGAATGAGGAAATCTGGAAGCCGCACACCGGTCTGATGATAAGTGCTTTTATTATTAAAAGCTGGATCACAAAAGTGTACAGAACATTACAGCAGAAGTGTACAGAGAAAACTGACGCGTTTCGCAATGATAGCGAATGCTTACTCATAGCTGCAATCGCTGCAAAAAGCTGCAAAAGCAGTCGCTATGATTGCAAAACGTGTCAGCTGATCACAGCATGAGTTAAAGAGGGGAAGAGAAGAGAATAACCCTATCAGCCTGTAATTCATTCCTCAGTGTTAAAGTGTTGTCAGTCTTAGCCACTTGAGCCCCGGACCATTATGCTGCCTAAGGACCAGAGGTCTTTTTCCAATTTGGCACTGCGTCGCTTTAACTGCTAATTGCGCGGTCATGCAATGCTGTACCCAAACTAAATTTGTGTCCTTTTCTTCCCACAAATAGAGCTTTCTTTTGATGGTATTTGATCACCTCTGCGGTTTTTATTTTTTGCGCTATAAATGGAAAAAGACCGAAAATTTTGAAAAAAAATGATATTTTCTAATTTTTCTTATAAAAAAAATCCAATAAACTCAATTTTAGTCATACATTTAGGCCAAAATGTATTCGGCCACATGTCTTTGGTAAAAAAAATGTCAATAAGCGTATATTTATTGGTTTGCGCAAAAGTTATAGCGTCTACAAACTAGGGTACATTTTCTGTAATTTACACAGCTTTTAGTTTATGACTGCCTATGTCATTTCTTGAGGTGCTAAAATGGCAGGGCAGTACAAAACCCCCCCAAATGACCCCATTTTGGAAAGTAGACACCCCAAGGAAATTGCTGAGAGGCATGTTGAACCCATTGAATATTTATTTTTTTTGTCCCAAGTGATTGAATAATGACAAAAAAAAAAAAAATATTTACAAAAAGTTGTCACTAAATGATATATTGCTCACACAGGCCATGGGCCTATGTGGAATTGCACCCCAAAATACATTCTGCTGCTTCTCCTGAATATGGGGATACCACATGTGTGGGACTTTTTGGGAGTCTAGCCGCGTACGGGGCCCGAAAACCAATCACCGCCTTCAGGATTTCTAAGGGTGTAAATTTATGATTTCACTCTTTACTGCCTATCACAGTTTCGGAGGCCATGGAATGCCCAGGTGGCACAAAACCCCCCCAAATGATCCCATTTTGGAAAGTAGACACCCCAAGCTATTTCCAGAGAGGCATATTAAGTCCATGGAATATTTTATATTTTGACACAAGTTGCGGGAAAGTGACACATTTTTTTTTTTTTTTGCACAAAGTTGTCACTAAATGATATATTGCTCACACAGGCCATGGGCATATGTGGAATTGCACCCCAAAATACATTTAGCTACTTCTCCTAAGTACGGGGATACCACATGTGTGGGACTTTTTGGGAGCCTAGCCGTGCGCGGGATCCCGAAAACCAATCACCGCCTTCAGGATTTCTAAGGGTGAAAATTTTTGATTTCACTCTTCACTGCCTATCACAGTTTCGGAAGCCATGGAATGCCCAGGTGGCACAAAACCACCCCAAATGACCCCATTTTGGAAAGTAGACACCCCAAGCTATTTGCTGAGAGGCATGGTGAGTATTTTGCAGCTCTCATTTGTTTTTGAAAATGAAGAAAGACAAGAAAAAACTTTTTTTTTTTTTCTTTTTTCAATTTTCAAAACTTTGTGACAAAAAGTGAGGTCTGCAAAATACTCACTATACCTCTCAGCAAATAGCTTTGGGTGTCTACTTTCCAAAATGGGGTCATTTGGGGGGGTTTTGTGCCACCTGGGCATTCCATGGCCTCCGAAACTGTGATAAGCAGTCAAGAGAGAAATCAAAAATTCACGCCCTTAGAAAGCCTGAAGGCGGTGCTTGGTTTTCGGGGTTCCGTACGCGGCTAGGCTCCCAAAAAGTCTCACACATGTGGTATCCCCGTACTCAGGAGAAGCAACAGAATGTATTTTGGGGTGTAATTTCACATATTCCCATGGCATGTTTGAGCAATATATCATTTAGTGACAATTTTGTGCAAAAAAAAAAAAAATTTGTCTCTTTCCCGCAACTTGTGTCGCAATATAAAATATTCCATGGACTCGACATGCCTCTCAGCAAATAGCTTGGGGTGTCTACTTTCCAAAATGGGGTCATTTGGGGGGGTTTGAACTATCCTGGCATTTTATGCACAACATTTAGAAGCTTATGTCACACATCACCCACTCTTCTAACCACTTGAAGACAAAGCCCTTTCTGACACTTATTGTTTACATGAAAAAGTTTTTTTTTTTTTGCAAGAAAATTACTTTGAACCCCCAAACATTATATATTTTTTTAAAGCAAATGCCCTACAGATTAAAATGGTGGGTGTTTCATTTTTTTTTTCACACAGTATTTGCGCAGCGATTTTTCAAACGCATTTTTTGGGGAAAAAACACACTTTTTTAAATTTTAATGCACTAAAACACACTATATTGCCCAAATGTTTGATGAAATAAAAAAGATGATCTTAGGCCGAGTACAGTGATACCAAACATGACATGCTTTACAATTGCGCACAAACGTGCAGTGGCAACAAAATAAATACATTTTTAAAAGCCTTTAAAAGCCTTTACAGGTTACCACTTTAGATTTACAGAGGAGGTCTACTGCAAAAATTACTGCCCTCGATCTAACCCTCGCGGTGATACCTCACATGCATGGTGCAATTGCTGTTTACGTTTGACGACAGACCGCCGCTTGCGTTCGCCTTAGCGCAAGAGCAGGGGGCGACAGGGGTGCTTTTTTATTTATTTATTTTTTTTTCTTTATTATTTTTTGCTTTTTTATCTTATTTTTAAACTGTTCCTTTCATTTTTATTTTTTTTTAATCATTTTTATTGTTATCTCGGGGAATGTAAATATCCCCTATGATAGCAATAGGTAGTGACAGGTACTCTTTTTTGAAAAAATTGGGGTCTATTAGACCCTAGATCTCTCCTCTGCCCTCAAAGCATCTGACCACACCAAGATCGGTGTGATAAAATGCTTCCCCAATTTCCCAATGGCGCTATTTACATCCGGCGAAATCTAAGTCATAAAATGCTCGTAGCTTCCGGTTTCTTAGGCCATAGAGATGTTTGGAGCCACTCTGGTCTCTGATCAGCTCTATGGTCAGCTGGCTGAATCACCGGCTGCATTTTCAGGTTCCCTGTTGAGACAGGAGAGCCAGAGAAAAACACGGAAGACGGTGGGGGGGCATTCCCTCCCACGGCTTGTAAAAGCAGTCTAGAGGCTAATTAGCCACTAGGATTGCTTTTACATGAAAGCCGACCGCTGGCTGAAAAGAATGATACCAAGATGATACCTAAACCTGCAGGCATCATTCTGGTATAACCAGAATTAGTTGTGAATGGCGTACCTGAAGACAAAAAAATGGTTAACAATAAAGCACAGTAAACGGTAAAATATAAAAAATTGCATACCTGAAAAGCAAACATGATAAAACATAATAACAATAAAACATTGCAGAATAGAATACAGTAAAAAAGAGCAGAACAATAGAGAGAATAGAGAGAGAGAGAACAATAAAACGACAACTATTTTTTTTTATTTTATATATATATATATTTTTTTTTTTTACACTTTTTTTGTAACTAACTTTTATAACTGTAACCGGTTCCAGGTTCGGGTCTCTCAAAATGCGATGGCATCTTGGGAGACCCTGTGAAAGTGTGCCTAGTCTGTGAAATGCTGTACCCTACGTTAATACTCAACTAGTGAATGGTAGCGTTCAAAACATTCACCAATGCAAAGACCAGGATTGTCAGGACAGGAGGGACAATAATAGCGGGTGTCACGCCTATATCTGCGCTAGCTGCAGACACAACATCTTTTTTGGGGGGTTTGTTGGGTAGGGGTACTCGGGAGGACATAAAGAAATGCCTCTCTGCATTTGGTTGGGGATGTGAATGGGGGAAGTACGGGCGCTGCAGAAGCGGTGGGTTCCCAATTAGGATTGGCGAATGCAGCAGGAAGGGCACTATGGGCACAACGGGCCTGTGTTTGTCTTTTTGGTGGCAGCGGGACACTGTTTGTGTTTGCCACCTCACCAGCTTGAACTGCACTTATGGGACTCGCCACGTCACCAAGTGTTACTGCAGTGCTGGTTTGACTACGACCGGGGTGTACTAGGCCGCTGGCGCTTGCCAGTTCACCAAAACGCTACCAAAAAAACTGTTAGCGATCGCAGGGATCAGGCCTGACTCTGCGAACGCTGCAGTTATGCGTTTAGTGTTTTGTAAGTGACAGTGATCGATCGATACTGCACTTGGGTGGGCTGGGCTGGGTCGGGCGGAGGGGCAAAACGCAGGTGCTAGCAGGTATCTGGGCTGATCCCGCTAACACTGTGTTTTTGGGAACCCTAAACTGCTGGGGACGCTAGTATAGATCTGATCGTATCAGATATTGATCCGTTCAGATACTATACCACTAAGGGAGGTGTACGGTGCGTGCGTGGGTGTTAGCGGTTCTGGCGCTAACCTGACGCTGCCTGGGGCTGGTGCTTGCCAGTTCACCAAAATACTACCAAAAAAACTGTTAGCGATCGCAGGGATCAGGCCTGACTCTGCGAACGCTGCAGTTATGCATTTAGTGTTTTGTAAGTGTCAGTGATCGATCGATACTGCACTTGGGTGGGCTGGGCTGGGCCGGGCGGAGGGGCAAAACGCAGGTGCTAGCAGGTATCTGGGCTGATTCCACTAACACTGCGTTTTTGGGAACCCTAAACTGCTGGGGACGCTAGTATAGATCTGATCGGATCAGATATTGATCCGTACAGATACTATACCACTAAGGGAGGCGTATGCTGCGTGCGTGGGTGTTAGCACTACTGGCGCTAACCTGACGCTGCCTGGGGCTGGTGCTTGCCAGTTCACCAAAATACTACCAAAAAAACTGTTAGCGATCGCAGGGTTCAGGCCTGACTCTGCGAACGCTGCAGTTATGCGTTTAGTCTTTTGTAAGTGACAGTGATCGATCGATACTGCACTTGGGTGGGCTGGGCTGGGCCGGGCGGAGGGGCAAAACGCAGGTGCTAGCAGGTATCTGGGCTGATTCCGCTAACACTGCGTTTTTGGGAACCCTAAACTGCTGGGGACGCTAGTATAGATCTGATCGGATCAGATATTGATCCGTACAGATACTATACCACTAAGGGAGGCGTATGCTGCGTGCGTGGGTGTTAGCACTACTGGCGCTAACCTGACGCTGCCTGGGGCTGGTGCTTGCCAGTTCACCAAAATACTACCAAAAAAACTGTTAGCGATCGCAGGGTTCAGGCCTGACTCTGCGAACGCTGCAGTTATGCGTTTAGTCTTTTGTAAGTGACAGTGATCGATCGATACTGCACTTGGGTGGGCTGGGCAGAGGGGCAAAACGCAGGTGCTAGCAGGTATCTGGGCTGATTCCGCTAACACTGCGTTTTTGGGAACCCTAAACTGCTGGGGACGCTAGTATAGATCTGATCGGATCAGATATTGATCCGTACAGATACTATACCACTAAGGGAGGTGTATGCTGCGTGCGTGGGTGTTAGCGGTACTGGCGCTAATCTGACGCTGCCTGGGGCGACGCATATCACCGCCAGGCGATCAGGGGGCTAAACCTTTATTCGGTAATAAACGGCGGGTGCCCTGACACTATAAAAAATAAACAAACTAACCAGCGTCACCCGTAACACTTATACGGTGATCAGTGGTGAAAGGGTTAACTAGGGGGCAATCAAGGGGTTAAAACATTTATTAGGTAGTATATGGGGGTCCCTGACGCTATAAAACGCTGACGGCGAACCTAAATATTTACCTCCCTAACTAGCGTCACCAGCGACACTAATACAGCGATCAGAAAAATGATCGCTTAGTGACACTGGTGACAGGGGGTGATCAAGGGGTTAAAACTTTATTAGGGGGGGTTAGGGGGGTACCCTAGACCTAAAGGGGGGTAACAGTAACTGTCCCAACACTGTAACTGTCACAAACTGACACTATGCAGTAATCAGAAAAAAAAAAAAAAAAAACTGCTGGTGTCAGTTTGTGACGGGGGGGGGGGGGGGGGGTGATCGGGGGGGATCGGGGGGCGATCGGGGGGGGGGGGATCGGGGTGTTTTGTGTGCCTGGCATGTTCTACTGAGTGTGTAGTGTGTTGTGCACTCACAGTGATGTCTTCTCTCCTCGGGCCGGAACGGAAATCACCGAGCCGAGGAGAGATGACATCATTTCCTTTGCTGCTGTTTAGCATACAGCAGCAAAGGAATGATTCGATTGGCCGGCGGCGATCGCGAGGGGGGGGGCCACGAACGGATGGTCTCCCCCTCACCTCTGATCGCCGCTGGACAAAAGACGACCGCCTCGGGCACCGGGGGGGGGTGTCCGATCGGACCCCCCACCCACGGAAGGCAAATCACGTACATGTACGTGATTTTGCCTGTCCGTGCCACCTTGCCGACGTACATCGGCGTGAGGTGGTCGTCAAGTGGTTAAAGCCCGTACACACGATCAGACTTTTTAACAACAAACATGCAAATTAGCTGTTTTAAGGCAACATCCGATCGTGTGTACGCTCCATCGGACAAACTATTTCAGTTTTCATCGGACAAATGTTGGCTGTGCAAACAGACAAACTTGGTGGCAACAAAAGTCCGACGTCAGCAAGTCCGATTGTGTGTACACAAAACCATCGGACATTAGTACAAAGTACGAACACACATGCTCAGAACCAGTGCAAAAGATCAGACAACAATACAGAAGTTGACCAAAGGGTGGTGCCGGAGAATTAAAAGTCCTCTTTTGAAGTGTCGTCAGTACGTTGAAACGTCATTACGTTCATGTTTGTTGCCTAAAAGGTCCTGCCGTGTGTATGCTTAACAAGTTCACGGCCAATGCCCTTTGTACAGAAATCCACTGGAAAGTTTGTATAAAGTCCGATCGTATGTATGAGGCTTAACACTGTACATACCTGCAGGACAGCAGAGCACAGGCATGACCTTATCAATTTGCTGATGCTCATCCATTTAGCAAGCTGGTGACACAACCGTATTACTTAAAGAGACCCTGCTGCCAGACCATTCATTTTAAAAACAATCTTTCTTAAGATTATATGTTCATTTAATGTATTTTATGCGTGGTATTTACCTGTAAAAGTCTCCCTTGTGTAGACATGCAGAAGCCCTGAGACTTCTGCAGGGAGCCACCATATTGGATGTGATGTCAGTAGCTCCAGATGACTCAAAGTTGTCACTCAAGTGACACTTGTAGTAATCATCTTCACAAAAACTATGTGTTTACCTGCAATTTTTAGGTTGGTGGCAGGGTCTCTTTAACTGTAATAAAGAAAGTGGTATTAATCTACTGGCTGTTCATTGGGACAGGAGTGTGTGAATAACAAGGGAGACTGCACAGAATAATCAACTGTTGTGGAAAAGCAACCATTAAGAACTCAGCAGTGGGGAGTGGGGACAGGTATAAGTAGGATTGGTTGAAGGGGGTGGGGGCAAGGGGGCTGGTATCAGATAATAGTATTACAATTACACCCATGTAGTTCAAAGCAACATTTCATTTTATAGCTAGATTACAGTTTCTTTTGTATCTTCGATTAAGTTCAGCGTTAAACCCTCTAAAGGGCATTAAGGAAAAGTAAGTACATGTTTAATAATGCAGAGGCATTTAGCAAGTAAATTTACTTTTGTTAAATTGATATGGCCAGCTACTGAAAAGAAAGCTCATACCATACAAAATTCAGTACCATGATATTCTACAGATAGAGATGCTTTTTGGGTTGGAAAATGTATTATCTCCTCTACAAGCTGCAAACCATTATAATTTGAGGGGGCTACCCAAACAATGCAAAGTAGGCATGTGCTTTTAAAGGGGTAGGGATTTCTCATACATTTTTGACTCCCACCAAACAACCTTAACCAATGTTTTGGAATGAATGAACTCTATACACATTTCTGTGTTGATCATGCATGGCTGAATTAAAATGTTGAATAAAACAATGAGGCTCTCCCATTGAGATAATGTGGCTTTTTCTGCTTGCACCCTGCTGGCATCAGGGTGCACAACATGGCCCCAGCAATAAGGATACTTGGACATTCTTATACGCTCAAAAGTCTTGTGTGATAGTAAAGCCTTTCTTTTAAAAACAAACATGTCATACTCACCTGCTCTGTGCAGTGGTTTTGCATAGAGCAGCCCCGATCCTCCTCTTCTCAGGTCCCATGCCGGTGCTCTTGGCCCCTCCCTTCTGCCAAGTGTCCCCACAAAAAGCAGCTTGCAATAGGGGGAACCCAAGCAGGCTCATTCCCGAGCCGCTGCTCTGCAGGTCCATTCACCCACAGAGCCGTTGGCTTGGCCCTCTCCCCCTTTCTCCTCATTGGCTCACTGGCCATGACTGACAGCCAATGGCTCTCGCTGCTGTCCTAACCAATGAGGAGTGAGAGTCCCCAGAGAGCTGATGCTCTTGTGCACATCGCTTGATTGAGATAGGGCTCAGGTAAGTATTAGGGGGGCTGGGGGGACTACTGCACAGAGAAGGTTTTTTTACTTTCATGTGTAGCCAGGTCCCGAGCCTCTCCAGGCCTAATGGTGACCTTCAGAGTTAAGGACAGCTGACATCCTTATGTGTAGAGTGAGTTACGAAGCATGGTGGGTGCAATGTAGGTAGATTAATGGGCGCCAGACAGATTTATTTTCTCTTAAACAGAATTGTGGGAGAGAGAGTTAGGGCCAGGACACCCTTTAGTAGTTGCAATGTTAATTAGCAGACTCCGAGACTTCTATAGGTAGACAGCCATGCAGGGAAAGGCTGCCCACTGGCCTGCTCAGTCCCTGGCTTGGCACACAAGACTGCTCTGCTAGCGTCACCGCTGCTGACTGGGTCCCTGGCTGGACTCCTGCCGAAGTTTCCCAATTCTTCACCGTCCCCGGTTAGTGAGAATGCTGCTCTGGTACTTGCTTCGGCTACTCATGGTGGTCCCTGGTAACAAGGTGGATGGTCCCTTGGTGGCGACAGCTTCCCCTCTACCTCCGACCACGACAGGTTCTCTGGCCAGCAGAACCATCACTTTTGGTTGGACTGCAAGCCGCAGTGCCAACCCTGCACTGCTCTCTTGCTTCTGAATAGGCCCTCAGACAGCCCAGGAGCCAGATGTCCCCAGGATAGGCCTCAGGCTCTGGCCTAGCAGCCCAAGGCAATACAACACAGGTCCACCCAGACAGACGTCCAGGTGGCACAGAACCCCAATAAACTGACCTCACACGAATAAATAAGCTCTCCCAGCAGGCCAAGGGACCCAAGAAAATCCCTGCAATTGGCTGAGACACCCCACCTATTCCTAATCTGTCCTTGCAATGCCCTTGTCTTATCTAATGCCAGCAGATACCCGGCCATCTACCGTAGTGACAGAAGAGAGAAGTGCAGAAAATCCAGAATTAGGGTGGAATCAATTGATCTCCTATCAATTGGCCAAGGCAACTTCACTTGGCAGGTAAATTTACTAGCACCACTGCCTAAACATCAGGGTGCTACACATGCATTAAATGCATGAAGGTAAAAAACATTGAGCCTTTAGAACCACTTTAACCTAAATAGTTAATAAATAAAAAAACAGACTCCAATATCAGACCTTCTATCTCAGCATCTAACAGATTGCCAGAGGTTTTCTTTATTAACATTAGTCATCACTTCAGAAATCAGTACTGTGCCCTAGTCAATTGCATATGATTTCCAAGGTCTGTCTGTTCAGTAACTTGTGGTCTAATTCAGGGGTCTGCAAACTTTCTAAACAAAGGGTTAGTTTACTGTCCTTCAGACCTTAGGGGAGCTGGACTGTGGCCAGTGAGAGCAGAAAATGCCCTAGCATTAGTGGGAGTAGACCATGTATCAGGCTTGGTCAGTGGGAGTAAAAATTACATAGCACCCGTGGTCAGGAGAAGTAGGAATAGTGCCCCATCATTGGTATTAGAGGGAGAAATTATACCTCATTATTGGAAGGAATAGTGCCCAAAAATTGATGTCCACAGAAGCAATAGTGCCCCAATGTGGAGGAATGGTACCTCTTCATTGGTAATGGTGAAAAGATTAGTATTTCATGTGACTGGAGTCACTTTGTGCGGGGGGGCCTATAGAACCCAGAATCCCTTGGAGAAGTTGGGAAGCCCTTGTTTCAGCTCCTCATGCACCTCCTATGTCTAAGTCACCCTGTGTCCCTAATAGGGGCACAGGGTGACCGAGAACCCCAGTCTGATCTGTGTTAATCGGCCTTGCTGTACAGCCACACTGGAATGTTGTATATATGTATATATTGTGTGTTGTCTCATGCTGTAGGACTCTTTGCTGCGATTGTTTGGGGTGTGGTTGTATTCCATTGTTCTATTGTGTCTTACTTGGGAGAAATGTATATTATGGGATGTATGTCTATGTTTCTATTCCTCTAGCAGTCCATCCCTGCTGATAAGACTGTTTATTGATGAGAAGTTGGATTACACCTGACCTGTGTGTCTATTATTGTTGGACAGTTTACCCCGCCCTGAATGGGAGGGGTTGTCCCTCAGTGTTAACTCTCTGTACATGTGTTTCAATAAACAGTTCATGTTCCAGCTTGCAGCCAAACGAGTCCTGCCTTGTTCTTGGTTGTAATATGCGGCTAATATCTATATTCACACTGGAGGAAGCGGTATATGACGAAAGCACTCAAGCGGAGTTTGGGATGTTTCATTACACCTCGTGGCGCAAACAGTATAAAAAAAAGAGAACTGACATAAACAAAGTTCAACTCAGAATTCCTTGATAATACTAATATCACTGTATAGATCAGGGGTGGGCAATTTCTTCTCCCAAGGGGCCACATGAGAAGCTGGGACTGTTGTGGAGGGCATATTAAAGATGGTAAGCCAGCTTCTCATTGGGCCAAACATAGAATCAGCAGAGCATGTCTATAGGAACCCCATGATGATATTTATATATTACCTTGACTGTTATATATCCCCTGGCATGTGACATCCTTACGCAGCAAGGCGGAAGTTAAGGAAGACAAGTGGAGGTCATAGGCTGTGGGGTGGACAGTGCGACCTGGCAACACCTCCCCACATGACCTCATGCGCATCCTTGTTGCCCACCTAGCGTGGTCCACTTGTTGCTGGAGGGGGAAAGCTACTGCCAAAGCCACACAAAAAGAGAAGCATGACCGCCACCATCTTGGCAACCAGTGGAACAATGAGAGCAGAACACAGCCACAACAATCTTGTTGACTGCCTGGCCTGAATCCAGGGATTTCCCTCACATGGGTAGGACAGGGACAGTCAAAGGGCCAGATGTGGCCCGGGGCCATAAAATAACCACGTCTATAGAAATTTACAGCCTTTGAAAAAACAATAGTAAAGTAAAGAACGTAGAAAGTAAATCTAAACCCCAAAGTACTTGCTTTGAATTGAGTATGAAAGTGTTGGAACCTTTGTCAGGTCTTATTTGCGGTTTGTATTCTCACTAGAGAAATTTAGTCACTATTTGTCCTATTGACCATTGGTCAAGTGAGGAATAACAATCCAGAATTTTTAAATTGTCAAGTGAACAGAGGGGAAATGCTTCCAATTAGGACACTAATAACATATATAACCTTTCCCCCACTATATTTTAAAAAAATCCTTTGAGTTTCACTTTAAATGTTAATTAATTTGGGTTATGTTTGTGAATTTTTCTCCTTGTGTGAATCAATTCACCCAATTTAACCTCATAGTTTGCACATTCACTCATCTCTATAAATGATCTCTTTCCATCAAGTTGATAAAATCACATGACCAAGGTGATTAGTGTTGATCACAGTTAAAGGGAACCTGTCACTTTGGCCACCCACTGATAAATCCTCTTGATGCACTCCCTGCCCCATTTGTCTGTTGATTCATGGGTATGAACCCTTTATAGACTGCTGTCAGCACATACATGGCCTTAAAGACCTGTTCCCCTCCCCCCCATCCCAATGTTTGGGCTTTGTGAATGGGCACTTAGGCTGAGCACTGCATTTTGGGATTAAGAAGTAAAGATCACACCCCATCCCATATCCGGGAGCACAGGGTCTATTCAAGAGCTCTGACAGATAAATAGAACAATGGGGGAGAATGGAAAAGGCTTTAGAAGGTATCAGCTTTCAAGAGGACTTTAACCTTTGCCTTGAATGAGCAAATTGACAGATCTTCTTTAACATCTTCTCCAGACCAACATGTACCAGTGGGATTATTTAAAGTCCTCCGAACCCTGCAGCTTTCCTGCAATAGTTTGTTTAAAACCTAGTCTAGCATGTCTAAAGCTTACATTATATATAAGAGCTTTTTAAAACAAGTGCTCGGTTTAATAAACAGCAAGGAACCAGATAAGTGATAAAAAAAAGGCTCTATGAGAGAAGATGAAAGCACAACACAGCAGCTAGTGTGTGTAGAATAGCATTATCTGCCCCGTTCATTGTCCACTGTACATTCCTCACTCTGCCAGATAGGAGGCGGCGAGGGCGATAACACTCAGACAATTCTTCAGAAAGACACTTCCTCTCGCCATGTACTCTCAGTCATGCTCTTTCATGCTCTAGAACAGTAACTACTGCTTTGTATTGATTTACAGGGGCTATGAGACAGAAAACGAAAAGCTCTGCGAGAAGGATTTTCAGAATAAATATTTGCCAAGCTCTTATTATTTTTCCTTCTTTCTCTGTTGGCAAACCCTGTTCTGTTCCTGTTCTGGGGAAACCAAGAATATTGATTAAAAAACAAAAAAGTGTTCGTAAGAATGGATTTGAGTAAACTTTAGGCAAAGTTCAAGGTAACGTAGATAGTAATTATATTTAACAAATCACTTTTATCTTTACATTATAGATTACAGTAAAATCTTGGTTTGAGAGTAACTTGGTTTGAGAGCGTTTTGCAAGACAAGCAAAATTTTTAAATAAATTTTGACTTTATATACAAGCAATGTCTTGATATACGAGTAGCGTCATGTCACAACTGAGTATAAAAGAGAAGAGAGGCGCCTCTAAGTGTAGCAATATGGTTACATTTAATGAAGGTACAACATTTAGCAACATATTGCTACATTTAGAGGCACCTCTCTTTTCTTTTCTACTCTGTAGCTCTTGCTGGATTTTGCTTCTAATCCCTTTGTGGAAGCTTCCATTTGTGGATGGACATTGTATGGTTACACAACGCATTGCTGTAATCTTTTTATATGGACTGAAGGACTTGTGAATAAATGGTTGTGGAATGAATCATCTGAGTTTCCATTATTTCTTATGGGGAAATTTGCTTTGATATACAAGTGCTTTGGATTACAAGCATGTTTCTGGAACGAATTATGCTCGCAATCCAAGGTTTTACTGTACCAAATATTTTTTGAGTTCAACAACAGTGACATATAATACTTTAATGTAATGCTAATGTTCTCCTTTTAATGTGGACTTGTACTCACAGGGGTCGATTTACTAAAGGCAAATAGACTGTGTACTTTGCAAAGTCCAGTTGCACTCTGGAAGAGCAGTTGCTCCAGAGCTTAGTAAATGAGCAGAAGCTCTGCTGACTTCCATCATCCAATCATGAGCAAGCAAAAATGCAGTTTTCCTTGCATGTAATTGGGTACTCTTTGCAAAATGAAGCCTTACCTCGTTTACTAAGTTCTGGGGCAACTGCACTTGCAGAGGGCAAAGTGCACAGTCTATTGACCTTTAGTAAATCAACCCTATATAGTCATATATAGTAAACCGTGCTGCTGAAAAATATTCAAGTACGTTATTTGGCTAAAGCATTGCAGATATCTAACCATCAAAATTATATTAGCTTGTTGAAGATCCCCTTCTGAAACCAAATAAAGTTGTCCCACCCTTTGGTTGTGGCTATTACAGTCCTCACTCTTCTGAATTTTTTTCTCCAAGGTTTTGGAGGGTGTCAGTGGGAAATTACACTCATTTAGCCAAAAAATCATTTGCGAGGTCTAGTACAGGTGTTTGGATGAGAAGACTTGGCTTGCAATCATCGTTCCAATTTATCCTAAACGTGCTCAGTAGGGTTGAGTTCAGGGCTCTTTACAGGCCACATGAGCTCTAAATCAAGCCATGGGGGTTATTTACTAAAGGCAAATCCACTTTGCATTACAAGTGCACTTCAAATGCAGTTGCTGTAGATCTGAGGGGGACATGCAAGGAAAATAAGAAACAGCATTTTAGCTTGCACATGATTGGATGATAAAATCAGCAGAGCTTCCCCTCATTTCAGATCTTCCGCTAGGATCGACAGCGACTGCACTTCCAAGTGCACTTTCAGTGCATTAGTTGTGCAAAGTGGATTTTCCTTTAGTAAATCAACCCATATGTCTTTATAGAAATGGCTTTATGCACAGGAGCACAGGACATACATTGCACAGGCAAGCTCTTCTCTCTTCCACCTTCCCACCATCTTTCATTATATTGTTCTAGTCCTAATTAAAATGTCATAATTACCATCCATTCCAAGGACAGCCTCTATTTTTGAAAATGTAGTCCAAGGATTTGCGCAGTGAAGGGCCTCTGTTTTCACATGAGAGTTTCAGACCTTTTATTCTTTCCATCCTCTAAGGATTTTTATAAGAATAGTTAATATTCTAAGAACAGTTAGAATTAATAGAACATTAGTTAGAATAATAGAATATTTAAAGCTGACTTCCACAAATTCAGCAACTTAGTAAAAATAGCTGCCTACCACATCTGGGCTTATCTCTATTATTTATATCCAACAGGTTTATGGCTCTGCCAGAGGATACACTCCACAGCAGGTGGCGCTCAACCGCAATGGCAGTGCAAAGAGAGAGAGAGCGGAAGTCAAGAGGAACATGGTTCCTCTATGGTTTCCTGGGTCACTGGGGCAGTGATCGACTGTATGCTGACAGCCCATGTGACTCTGGTGCCCATTTTGGGTCAAGCAGAGTCTATTTAAGACCCTGGCTCCTAAGTTTGGTGCGTATTTGGTGTATGGGTAATGTAGGGACAGATCACCCATCTGTCAGGGACAGTGATAGCAGCAGGGAAAGGTTCCAGATGGGTAGGGACAGCATAGGGATCTGCCACTCTTCCTGGAAACCTCCCCGCTTGGGCATGTACTGACCAGGCCGCATTCTGCCCCTCAAGGCAGACACTGTCAGTTCAGATCAGATCTTTTCTGCTATAATTTGCCTTTTATCTGTGAGTGTTCCTGGTAGGCCTGCCTTCCTGCCTTCCTGCCGGGCTTGTTGTAAACTGTTATACTCTGACTACAATATAAGTTCTTTCTATTGCTTCTGGACTGTGTGTATGTTACTTCCGATCCAATTACCCAATCACATGCAAGGAAAATGAAAAAAAAACAGCATTTTTGCTTGCACATAATTGAATGATTGAAATCAGCAGAGCTTCTACTCATTTACCAAGCTCTGGAGCAACTGCTCTTGCAGAGCGCAACCGCACTTTTCAAAGTGCACAGTCTATTTGCCTTAAGTAAATCAAGCATGGAGTTAATTAGTGATCAGGTCTGTGAGCTTATCACTTTGGAATGTGGGGCAGCACTCAAATGCTCAACTTTGTGAGGGTTAAGGGGGATAATCTATCACAGGACTGGTAGTGATGTTTTTTCAGTGAGTATTTGCAGAAACCAAGTACTGTATCCCATACCAGGTGCATTTGTGAATCCCTGTTGTGGTGCCACTGGGCTCATAGGGATTGGCAATGTGCTTTAAGGTCATATGACCTTGCGCTGAAGTAGTGTGGCTGAGGGTTAGCACATTTAATTTAGATATGTTGAAGTTGAATGTCCTTGAGGCTGGGTTCACACTCTCAATGAAGCTGGTTCACACAGCTGCGGGGTGGCCGCGGTCCGCATTGGAAAAGAGTCTTGTGCGTCTTTGGCTCAGTCTCAGGTGCAAATTCAGGCAAAAATTCAGACCTGATTCGCACCTGAATCAATGTACAAGAGCCTAAAAGACCCATTTCTAGATGGTTTACAAAATTTTGGGGAATTGTTGGGTTGGTAGGTTTGCTATTCAATTTTCTGTTTACTATATATATTGCATTAAGAATGCAAGTGAGTTTTTGGTTCTTTGGGCTGTTTAAAATCCAGAAAAGCGGTGTGGTATCATGGTCAAGGTAAAAACTGTAATGCCGCGTACACACAAGCGGCTTTTCGACTGGACTGGTCCGACGGTCTATCCGACGGACTAACGAACAGACTTGCCTACACACGATCACACCAAAGTCCAACGGATTCGACCGTGATGACAGACGACCGGACTAAAATAAGGAAGTTGACAGCCAGTAGCCAATAGCTGCCCTAGCGTCAGTTTTAGTCCGTCGGACTAGCATACAGACGAGCGGATTTTTCGACCGGACTCGAGTCCGTCAGAAAGATTTGAAACATGTTTTATTTCTAGGTTCGTCTGACTTTTGGGAAAAAAAGTCCGCTGGAGCCCACACACGATCGAATAGTCCGACGGAGTCCGGTCCGCCGGACCAAGTCTGCTGGAAAGTCCGCTTGTGTGTACGTGGCATAAGTCACCCAGGACAACTGAGTAAAACACAACAATACAAAATGTGTCATCCACTATCTCATGGGTAGTCACTTACGTTCCATTCAAGCACTTTATCTGTAAACATTCGGACACTTTGAAGGTAAAATGAATAGTTCTGCGCTATGGACTAGTAAGAAATGGGGAGAAATGCTAGTAGCTGCTGTCTCCACATATAAAGAAAAAGAAAAAAGTAAAAGAAAGCTGGGAACCTGAAGGATGGATGGTGCCGCCCAACATACGGGCAGGGTGTGTAACACAGTAAATAACCATAGAAATGAAAAAAACTAAAAATTGTCTACACCCAAATGGCTACCTCATCACATTTATTAATTATATGCATATATGCATAGCCGCACATTCTCAGCTACTTGGGGAGATCCCAGTGAGGCAGTTCATAGGTCTAGGGGGTGAGGGAATTGGTGGGGTTTGTAGGGTTGTCTGGGAGGGAGGGGACTGGGAAGTGTTCGCTACATGATCTGTGCTGTTTTTATATGCACAATTTTCGTTGTACACATGGTAGCCTTTTGGGTGTACACTTTTTGTTTTTTCATTTCTTTGCTCCACATATAACATCCACCATAAGGTAGATGGCCAAAATAAATTAAAATATGCCGATGACGTCCTTGTGATGAAACGCGTAAAGAAGAGCTGTTGCATCATTATGTCACATCCGGTTTTGGTCCACGGAACTCACTATGACCTGGGCTTCCTGTTTTTTTTATATACAACACCTGTATTCGTTTGATTCCTGTAAGTACAATGTTATCTTACACAATAAAAAAGTATTATATGGAGTTACACAAAGGGGGTAATTTACTAAAGCTGGAAAATGCAAAATCTGGTGCAACTCTGAATAGAAACCAATCAGCTTCCAGGTTTTATTGGCAAAGCTTAATTGAACAAGCATTGGTTAGAAGCTGATTGGCTACTATGCACAGCTGCCCCAGATTCTGAGTGCACCAGTTTTAGTAAATCTACCCCCAATGAGTCTTTTTATGAGCTTACTGGGGCAGAGAAAAATAAGGAGATAACCGCGAGGACCCCATTTACAGTCCTATGATACTGTGGAGGCTAGTTACCCTTTGATGGGTAATGTGATCTGGTGAGTGCAGCATAAGAGGGGGGCACGAGTGGGACAAGGATGTGACACGAAGATACTGCCTGATTGCATGCATGGTTTTGCAGCACTTATTTCACTCCAATTGTTTACTTTTTATCAATTCCTTTTTATATGAATTGATGGACTTTATTTGGTGTCATGCTTACACAGAGACCACTGTAATACTTTGATTTTGATCTATTGTACCATTGCACATGAGCACTTTTGTTTATGACTTAGTTACATATGTAATTTGCACTTGCACACATCACTTTTGCAATTAGCTGTTATTGCTTTTATGGTTGTTTTATGGTGTTTATGCCTTGATTTGTTTTTTTGCACATTTATGCTTTTTGCACTTTTGAATTCAAGAGTGGGAGATCTGCTGACTTCCATCACCCAATCATGTGCAAGCGAAAATGCTGTTTTCTTGGGGTTTTTTTCCTTACATGTGATTGGGTATTCTTTACAAAGTGAAGCTTGACCTCATTTACTAAGCCCCGGAGCAACTGCACTTGCAGAGTGCAATTGCACTTGCAAAGGTGCAGTCTATTTGCCTTTAGTAAATCAACCCCACAGTATCAACCGCACCACCCTCCTCCAATATAATTAACTCCCAACTTTCCATACAATGCCTTTGCAGAGGCTCCTTAGAAACATTTTTTTTTTAAACACAAAGTGACAGGTCCTCTTTAAGTAAAAGAAAACATTTTAAAAAATAATAAAAGCACACTTTTATGTAAGAAATAAAGAAAAGAAAATTTCTTCGCCAAATCTTTGTTCTGCCTACTAGAAAGACGGATCTCCTTCTCTGCATATAGATGAAGGAAAAAAATCATATTGCATTATACATATTATTCTGAAAGGCTCGAATGGTGCACACCAATAATGAGCTACTGTATACCTGTGACAGAAATCAAAGTGAAGAACATTCCCTTTTCTGGATGGATGGAGTGAGTAGAGGCAGACATATAGCCCGGAGTCTTCTCATGTCTCTCCCCGCTAAATATTGTTTTTCTTAAGGATTTGCACTTCAATCATAGCCCGATACATGGATTTACATGACTATCTTTGTGTATTTTCAGTACCAAGCGCTCACAGGTCTTAGGGGAAAAAAAATGAAATTTTGGTTGAAGAGGCTCTTCCCATGTTAAAATATTTTCACAAAAAAGGCTGATGTAAGTTACTGAAAGGCTTCCACATACTTTTTTTTTCATTTTTTTTTGTCTTTATCTAAAAACGTTGGTGTAGCACAAGAGGGAGAAACTGAACTGTGGTCGGATAATAACTATTCACAAAATGAGTAAAAATTATTAATGATTATAGAAAGGCTTTATGTATGTTTTAAGAGATTAGGTTTAAATTACTATTGTCTATAGATTTGAAATACTAAGCTTGTAGGCAGGTAGAGGTTACTGCTGCCCCAGTGGGAAGTTAGTGGTTAACTGCAACTCCCAGGCTTTTCTTGGTGGGTTTTTCTTGGGTCTAACCTTCTGGTCCTGTGTGCTATAAAAGGGGGCCCGGATCGGGGGGGGTATTCCACAAATGATGCATTTGCCAGAGTCTGGATGGCCTGTGCGCTGCTGAAGCTGGAGCTAAGCTCCAGACATGGACTCAACCAGTATTGGACTTTTGCTTGAACAGGTATGCTGGGGCAGCTACAAGCCTGAAGTTAGGGACTAGAGATGTTATGAAATGTCTGCACTTTATCTTGGACTGTCATCATGTTAATTCTTCAAGTAAAATGTTTGAAACTTTGCCTTTGTCTGGTCTGAAGTTACTAAAGTGGTGTAATGCAAGTAAGTAAACCGGCACACATAGTCTACAGCTCAGGTCACTAAACACATTGGGGTATGAAGACAGGGGCACATAAGTTAATACAGTGTGAAGATACAAGTAGTTACCAAGGGTAAGGAAGGTTCTCTAGTAGCCTGTCATTACAGTACCTGCTGACGATATTGTGTTTCCAGCGCGATGGGATCACACTGGAAATCACTGCTGCGAGGCTGTGCTTCTCACGCTGACCGCCCCCACGAGATGCCGCGCATCCATAGGAATCTATTGGGGGCGGCGAGCGGAAGGAGCGACAGAGCTCAGCGCTGGCTCCCGCGACGGGGCTCGCAGGTGTCGATCTCGCCTCTACCAGCGGCGAGATTGACACAATATTGGCGGCACCTACTGTAAGCGTGTACATGCTGTAGGTGAGATAGCCTCTTGCATCGAGGGAGATGTTGTCGGCACTCCTTTGGACTTGATTCATCTCCTATAGAAAAGTGCCTAGCGTAGCCCAAAGGAACTGATCCTGGTGTAGGCCTCTTATGTGACCCTTGCTTGGTGCCAAATGAGGAGGGAAAAATGAAGAATGTAGTGATTACCCTGTCACCTTGACCCACCCCTACTCACAAGCCTATAATTAGTACAATCTTAAGCAAGAAGGGAAAGGGGAGACATGATTGAAACCTTTAAATATATGAAGAGAGTGAATAGGGTTCATGTAGGCGGTATATTCAATATGAAGCCAAGATAAAGAACATGGGGACATAAACTCAAACTAGAAGAAGGAAGTTTCAAAACTAATCTTAGAAATACTTATTTTACTGAAAGAGTGGTTGATGCTTGGAATAGACTTCCAGCAGAGCTAATGAATCAGTCAACATAGATCTATACTCAAACTAAAAAAAGCCCAAAAAAAACTAAATTGTCATTGCTTCTTTAAACTTATGCAGAACCATAGGGATAATTTTTCTCAGATACTTAATTTATACTTTTGATTCCTATAAACGCTATGTTGACTCATTTCATTTTCCAGCCATGATAAAGGGGAGATTAGGAGCGCCTAAAAGGCGTTGTCTTTTTACCTTTACATCAACTTTAAAAGGAATCCAGTCTACAGGACTGATTTATTTGTTGTTGAGCTCTCATTCTTCCAATACCCTTTAAACATTTCCGGGGACCCGTTGGGATACCTCTGTGGACAGAGAGCTGCCTCCAAAAAGTTTAGAAATCAGACTTCCTATGCTCGTTCACGCTAGAGGTCCAGTGCTTCTACAATACACATCTGTTTCTTCTTTTTTTAAGAGTCCCTTATTTGAGCTTGATGAGGATGGTGGCAAGAGAAAAGTTCAGTGCTGAATTGGGGGATATATATTTACTGGTCAGGGAATGAGGGCTGTTATCCTCACCCATAGGGGTTAATAGCTTTGAAACTGGTGGTCATGCTGAGTTTGATTGAAATAGTCCAGGGCTCATATCAATCACACTAGCAATCCTATTGCTGTCATAATTCACCAAAAAAAGAAGGCAAAGGGAACACACAATTGCTTCTATAAAATGCTCCATCACTGGCATTCTTGTGCTAAATGAGGTTCTGCAGCATTTCAGCCAGTGAGGGAGCAATGCTGTAGGGTCAGATGAATTGCTACTGGAGATGGATTGCTAGTATGATACGACCCGTAGTTCTGGTAGGTGCTGCTAACGGGGTACCTCTGAGGAGGACTGAGAATACTCTGAACTCTTAAGCCTCGTACACACGATTGGAATGTTGGCCAACAAAACCGTGGCATTTTATCCGAAGGGCGTTGGCCCAAACTTGTCTTGCATACACACGGGCACACAATTGTTGGCCAACATTTACGAACGTAGTGACGTACTAGACGTACTATATGGTTTTTCAGCTCTTTAGCGCCACCCTTTGGGCTCCTTCTGCTAATTTTGTGTTAGAAGAAGTTTGGTGAGTGTTGATTCGCGCTTTTCTTTTCACGCTTTTCATTTAGCGCTTTTCATTTCACGCTTTTTAGTTCATGCTTTTCAGTTCGTGCTTTTCATTTTGTGCTTTTCAGTTTGTTTGTTCTGAAAGGCCGTTCGTCAACCAGACATGTTGCGGAATCGGAGGAGATAGCCTGTTATTTATTATTGGCCTTGGAGTTATTGCTTTGACATTATTTTTTTGGTTGAATAATGATTTGATTTGGTATAATTTTTGGATGCAGTGAATGCACTTTTTGGTTAAGTTCTATTGGCAGATAGCATATCTAATTTTATTTGTTTTCTTTTTTTAATACACAATAAAAAAGTTGTGAAGAATAATACTTGGCTATGTGTTTTACTTCAAATGACAGTTTGGGAGTAGGCAGTTACATTTAAAAAAATACAATGTAAAATTGACAAGGGACACCAACATAGTTGTATCTTTGATTTTAAAAACTACAGGATAATGGTGTTGTGGTAACTTGCCCAAATAAAAAAAAAAAATACATAATAATATTATTCATGATATCACTAGAAAAAAACAGCTTTTGAAAATTAGTTTGCAATAACTCCATCAGTATCACCAGCAAAGCAGCTTCATTATTATCCCATTAAAATAATAAATTCTGCAATAAATCTTTCATTTGTATATTTTCAGTTTAAGGTCTATACCTTCCAAAGGAGAAAAATATTGCCACAACTGTTTATCAGTTGTGTATCAGTAGAACACTTGTCCATTAGAATTTTGTTCCAAATTTTTCATTTTAAGAGTTTTCCCTTAATTTTTTAATGGTTAGTGGGCTAAAACGATAATTTTCAACCATAGTAAATGGAAATGGAGAACAGGATGGAATTTTTTTCTGGAATGTAACCTAACCTTGTGATTTTCATTTGAGAAAAATCGTTCATATTGTAATGCATATATATACCTTTGGACAGCAGCATTGTCAGTGTAGGGAGAGGATAGTGTTAGGCCCCTTTCACACTGCAGCATCAGCTGTAAAGCGCCGCTATTTTTAGCGGCACTTTACCGTCGTATTTTCGGGGGTATTCACGGCTATACCACCGGCAAAGCGCTGCTTCAGCAGCGCTTTGTGGGTGGTTTTAACCCTTTTTGGGGCTAAAAGCTCCCCGCTAGTGGCCCAAAAAGGGTTAAAACCGGTGGTATAGCCGCGCTGCCCCATTAATTTTAATGGGCAGGAGCGGTGGAGGAGCTGTATACACACCACTCCTTCACTGCTCCAAAGATGCTGCTAGCAGGACTTTTTTTACCGTCCTGCCAGCGCACCGCTCCAGTGTGAAAGCCCTCAGGCTTTCACACTGAAGAGACAGGAGCGGCTCTTTCAAGGCGCTTTGCAGGGCTATTTTTAGCACTGTAGCACCTGCAAAGTGCCCCAGTGTGAAAGGGGTCTAAGATGTACTGGCATGCCGCGTACACACGAGCGGATTTTCTGTCAGAAAAAATTTGGATGGTTTTTCCGACGGAATTCCGCTCAAGCTTGCCTTGCATACACACGGTCACACAAAAGTTCTCGGAACTTTGGACCGTCAAGAACGCGGTGATGTACAACACTACGACGAGCCGAGAAAATGAAGTTCAATGCTTCCGAGCATGCCTCGAATTGTTTCTGAGCATGCGTAGGAATTTTGCGCGTCTGAATTTGTACAGACGATCGCATTTTCGGATAGGAACTTTTTCCAACCGAAAAATTGAGAACCTGCTCTCAATCTTTTGCTGGCTGGAATTCCGCCAGCAAAAGTCTGATGGAGCATACACACGGTCACATTTTCCGACCAAAAGCTCTCATCGGTCTTTTGCTGGCCGTATTTCCGATCGTGTGTACGTGGCATTAGATTTAGGTGGACTAGACTAACAAATTAAAGGCAGTTTTAGGCAGTTATAGCAACAGCTTTTTTTTTTTTTTTTCTTTTTGAGATAAAGGATTGACATTTCGAAGGACGCCCTTCGAAAAAGTCGTTATAACGAAACTAGTCAGGGAGTGACCCCACGGCTATTGGAATTATGTCACAACGCTGTGCGCTCAAAGCCCGGAGCCACCTAACCAGAAGGAGGAAGTATTTGACGCTGTGATCGGTAAACCATTATTTCCAGCGTGTACTTTGCTCTTGTGGCCCCAGGGTTAGTGATAATTGGCAGCTCCTATTTCCAACCAATTTTGAGCTACATAACTAACATTGGATCGGCACTGCGCCAAGAGATGATTTTATGTATTTTACAAATAAACTTTCAAAAACGTTATTGGACTATGTGGAGTCTCTTTCCTACATATGGATTCTGCTGGTGGCTCTAACCATTTACATACGAGGATCCCTGGAGTGACCGGACCTTAGGAAGTTGTCCATTGCCTGTTAACCCCCGGGTTCTGGTAAGTTGGAACCCCTTGTGGGGGTGTGTGGAGCACGAGGTGTTTTATCGTATGGTGAATGGTGCACTCATCTTATCGGCCACACACACCCTACTCATCCAGGCAGAGACCTTAGTTATCTTGTTACATCTGACTTTGCTCAAGTCCTTCTGTTCTTTGCTATTTGCATTTACAGCAGAGACTTTTTATACCTGTCAGTACACTTTACTTATAAAAGAAAAAAACTGCGCTTGGAAAAAATTGGCAAGCTGCGGTTACAAGTGAGGCACACCACAATAAATTTATAACAAAGAAACCGCGCTAAAAACAAAAAACATAGTGAAAATCAGCACTGTGAAGTATAGTCCCATGTGCAAAAAATATCTCTTATGAAATAAGAATAGGTCTTATCATAAATAGGTGACGTGATATTCCTCCTGAGTAAATATGTGATGAAAAAAACATATATCTAGAACCCTTAGTACGGTAATGTGCTTACCAGAAGTAAGCCAAATCGGGGCAAGTGGCTTAAACCCAGCCTGGGCCTTGAGATGATCAGTTCAGGGGAGGCAGGATAAACACACTCGTCCCGTGTATACAGTCCACAGAGTTTAGCAAAAAATATAAAAAGCAAACATAGTGTAATCCTGATACGAAAAACACCTCAAAAACAAAATAGTGCAACACTCAATCTGAACGCAAGAAAATCATATGTGATCATAAAAATCCAGTGTAAGGGATAACAGCTGGGGGTGATTGTATAAGTGTCAGACCAACATGTAAAATATCATTGCTGGAATGAAGAGATAGAATGAAACAAAAATAGGAAAACAAAGAAACGTGAATAACACCCAGATCTGCTTACCAGAAAAAGGAGGAAAATAGGCATATAATGATCACCCAGGGAAAGACATGAATCCTCTAGGTGCAGCAAATCATATGTGCAAACTGCTTACCAGATAGAAAAATCAAGTGAGCGGGGTAAATCAAGCCAAAGATTAATCACCATGCATGGAAAAAACACCAGGTAGAAAACAGCAGCAAACCTTCAGGAGATCCTGCTTACCGGATCTCTAAATGGGATAAACAGATGTGTCGAATCCCAAACGAGCTCCTATTGGAAACGGTAAGGATACGTCCTGCCACAGTAGGATCCAGGCTCTCCGGACAGGGCCGCTCCTGAATCCTCCGGGCCGGGTGACAGGCTGTAGATCGGACGGTGAAGGAGAATCCCGGACAGTGATAGTACACTTTACTTGACTTATAAAAGCGCCACTTTGATGTGTTATTAGTTTTTCTTTTAGAATCATAATTCTCACATCTTACTGTATAAAAGGATTGACATAAAATAATACAATAAATGCTGACCATTGTAAGCACCCCTGTCAGTGTTAAATGGTCGGTTTCATCCCTCTAACTGACACTTTTGCTTAAAATAAAGTAAAAAAAAAAGTAAAAGGAAATATGCTTGCAAACAAATCAATCATAAAAGCATATCAGGGTCCACAGAGGACACAAAGCGTACAGGACACTGAGACTGTTCCCAGCAAGCTGGAGGACCTTCCAGATGGCTGACGCATTTTGAGGGGAGGGGGCTCTAAGGAAGAGGGGAATCTCCCCTTGAAACGTGCCAGCCATCTCCTCTGGCTTGCTGGGAACAGTCTCAGTGACCTGGTTGTTTGTGTCCACTATGGACCTTGATATGCTTTTATGATTGATTTGATTGTGAGTATATTTCATTTTGGAAAAATGTATGTAGAAACCGCGTTAAGGAAACCAAAAAAGTGGTGGTAAGACAGTTACCAACCATCCGCAAAATTGGGAGCTGCAATAAATATGTACAACATCAATACAAAGGTATAATAAGAAAAGTAAAAAATCGCGCTACCCATAAATAACTGACCAAAAACTGTGCAATTGATAATTAATATGATCCAAAATCAATATACAATAGTATGTGAGAGAATGCATATAAATACCTAAAAAACATATGAAGTGAATTAATGTTAAACATCAAAACTTATTACCAATTAGTAAATTGAATGGCAAATAATAAATAAATAAAACACACTGGGTACACAAAAATAAAAATCATAAATGAACAGTGTAATGTAACATACACCAGTGAGTGGTGAGATAAAGTCCATAAAAAGTGAACAAATTGTTGTCTTCAAATACTGTGTGAAATCCACCACCAATATCAGCAGAAATGCGCCCTTACCAAAACACCATGATCCCCCATGACAGAGGATCAGGGAGAGCGTGTGTTATACCATAGACTGGCTCCACGGGACAGCAGGCAATATCCCAGGTATTGGAAGGCCACCTCACAACAACTCAGATCAGCATATAGATGACGTGGGGCATGGAAGAAATGAATGCAAATTCTCCAGGGACGCCTCCTATATTTTGGCTCCCTCCAGCGTTTTACTGACAACAATATCTGCTTACCTCTATATTTCATTTTACTTTATATTATTAAACACCATTTGGGTAATGTGCATGGCTGGTGCGCCCTCTCTTTTTTTTCTTACAGTGTTTCCCAGTCGGATTTTTCGACCGGACTGGTCCGACGGACGCCGACGAACCAAATCCGGCGGACAATCTAATCGTGTGTGGGCTTCACCGGACCTTTAGCTGACTTTTCCAGTCGCAAATCTGACGGACTTTAGATTTGGAACGTGCTTCAAATCTTTACGTCGCAACTCTGCCGGACCCAGAAATCCGCTCGTCTGTATGCTAGTCCGACGGACAAAAACTGACGCTAGGGCAGCTATTGGCTAATGGCTATCAACTTCCTTATTTTAGTCCGGTCGTACGTCATCATGTACGAATCCGTCGGACTTTGGTGCGATCGTGTGTAGGCAAGTCCGTTCGTTAAAAAGTCCATCGGAAGTCCATCAAAAGTCCAGTCAGGTTGAAAAGTCCGCCCGTGTGTACGTGGCATTAGAGGGCAGTAAAGCATGTGCTTCCATTGGAACTATCAAGATCCTTTGTTACACCCCCCACCTTTACATCACCCTTGAGCACAGGAGACTGTTGTTTTTTTATGGCCGTAATTAAGCCCATACTGCTGCTTTAAAAATGGAGCCCTCTCTTGGAAGAAACCTACAGAACCTATCTCTATGTTTGGATCATGCTCAATAAACACCTTGCGAATATAGTTAATGACACCACTAAACGGTTTGAATAGGTCTGAGGTCCATGGGCCAGCTATGTCCATATTGATCTAAAGGCTCAGTTCACACCTAAACCGGCCACGGATCGCACAGCAATGCTGTCCGTCCCTGTTCTACGTTTCGAATATTTGCCTCAATTGGGCCCTGAAACGGAGGCAAAGACGCACAGTGTTTCTGTGCAGTGCGCTCCGCAGCCTCCATAGAGAGCCAGTCACATTCTCCTGCTATGCGAATTGGATGCAAGGAAACCCGCATCCAATTTACATATTGGTGAACTCAACCTTAGAGGCCATAGCCACCTTTTGTGTGGTTCCATCTTTTTCATAAACCTTGTCTCTTACTCTCTGGGTTTCCTCACCCTTCCTGTTCTTCCTCCTATTTTCCTTTGCTTCCTACTCTTCCTTTCCTTTTCAATGGGCTTGTTTTAACTATATCCCTTTTATCCTGTTTGGACATTGCCCTGCACTTCATACCCTGTACGATTTATGGTGATCAACCTTGAAGTTGATTTGCATCTCTTATGGCAAAACTTGGCAACCCTCTCGGAGCACCTATAGAGCCAGAGTTCTACTATGGGTCAGCCTTGACCAGTGTGATAGCTTTATTTTGTCCCGATTTCTAATGTTATGCTTTTTAAATGATGTTTATTTGACATGACTCGAAAGGGATCTATCATTTGTACTGATTGTTGGTTTGTATCTTAAACTTTTCAATAAAAAAGATTGCAAGTAAAAATGGAGCACTAAGTCCATATTGTCCATTGTAGGACATCACTCCACATAACGCACACTCATACCTTGTTTCCGGACATCTTCCACAGCGGAGATTAGCTCCTCTTTTAGATCATGACTCTCTTTAGCGATCTGTTCCCCCTTTTCCAGAAAGTTCTGGGTGGCTTGCTCCACCGATGCTGCAAGCACATGGGCCTTTTTAGATCGACCTTTCTTTTTACCGGAGGGGCCCTTGCTACTGGTGTTTACCAGGGTAGTTACCTGTAAGAATCAAGAGAAACCATTTAGAAGATAAATATACAATAGCAGCTGAATTAAGCCAGCATATGAACTAATGCCTTCATTGCAACCCTCCCAATTTTGGAAGGAGGTTTAGGATGTGTAGGCCACGTGACTGTGTAAGGCTTTATAATGTTGAAAAATGCATTATGACCTTATCGATTAAAAAATCTGTTAACCCCCACACACCTTATAAAGCAAAGCATACACAACCAAAAGAGAAATTTGAATTATTAGCGAAAGACTGAAAAAAAAGCGACAATTTTCATTAACAGCACATTCGATTGGAACTGTGTTTTCTTTGTGGATCATGATGAAAGATAACTTCTTTACTTGTAGAGAACAAAAAAACATCTGTAGCCCTTGAGCGATGGTTCTCTTTTTTCGGTTTCCAGATTGCTACAAGGATTTTAATCTTCAGTTACAGAAATAGACTTCTTTCACAGGCTCAAGCCAAGTTTGTTCAGTAACCCATATTTTACCTGAATCTAGCCGCACAGAGCATAGTTGTTGTAATGCTTTCCTCCTCCACCAACTGTCGTCCATGCACAGCGTGCTGCAGCAACAACACACATGCAATCATCTAAAGCTGGCCACTGGGCTGAACTAAGCATGGATGCATAGGCGTGCGCACAGGGTGTGCTGGGTGTGCCTGGGCACACCCTAATCACCCCATGCGCATTAGCATTATCGCTCTGTGTGCCAGCAGAAAGATGGGAAAGATTTCCCTCTTACCGGCTCTGCCATAAGAGAAGTGTTTATGCACTCCTCTTTTACTGTGCCGGCTGGCAGATCAATGTGCCGGGGTCATATGTAAGTAGACACAAACACGCACGTAAATTTGAGCTTTAGGGTGCACACCATAATGCAATAGGCTGTGCACACCTATGCATGGATGCACAAATCTTCCGCTGACAGCTATTGTATATTTTTACTACATATTCCTTAAGCTGGCCATACACAAGTTGAATTCCGGGCAGTTCCTGTGTATTGGCTAAATTTCAAGTCATACTGTACGTGTCCCTGCTGAAGCTACCCAGCTCGGCAAACTTCGAGAAATTGAAAAAGTTGGGTGGAAAATGGTTGGCTGAACAGAGACTGCAGCCAATAAGCTGCAGGCATTGTTCAGGTTGTCAGAATACCCAAACAGTACCTGCAGCTGATTGGCTGCAGTCACTGTTCAGCCTAATTTTTTTCGCCGGGGTCCTTCAATTTCTCAGTCGAAGTTTGTTGTGCTGGGTAGTGTCAGTGGAGCCAATGGCTTGTATTTTTTAAACAATTCACTTGCATAGGCAGAAATTTAGGTTGCGTATGACCAGCTTAAAGCTGTATTGAACAGTGCTGCTGAAAATCTATCTACACAAGGTTGCATTTGGACACCACATTGCTCTACCTAATTTATGATGCCTTTTATTGCAAGCTCCTCCTTTGGGGTCAAGTCATTATATTGTTAAACTTTCACTGTTTGGCTGATTGGCTGCAGTCACTATTCTTGAGCTTTTTCTGCTGGGGACCTTCGAATTCCAAATCAAAGTGTTTTGGTTGGGCTAGTGATGGTAGGGCCAACCATGGCTCGAATTTTAGTCAATTTACAAGAACAGGCCAAAATTCAAGTCATGTATGGCCAACCTAAAGCCTTTTAGGATCTAGCTAGTAACACACCTCCTATATTAGAGCGCCCCACTCTGGAAAAATTAGCACAGGGACACAGCAGACAGCAGCATTGTCAGTCTTGGGGGAGGGGAGTGTTAGGTGTTTTAGCAGAAACAAATACACTAACATATTGAAGCCAAACTCCAGCTAACACTTCATAATCAGTTCACTTCATACAAATAATAAAGCCATCACATCTAAGAAACGGTAAGCTGCAATATAAGACCACTTTCACACTAGGGCAAACCGACCCGAAAGTGCCGCTGCTGTGTCTCCAGTGTGAAAGCCCCGAGGGCTTTCACACTGGAGCGGTGCGCTAGCAAGACGGGAAAAAAAGTCCTGCTAGCAGCATCTTCGGAGTGGTGAAGGAGCGGTGTACACACCGCTCCTTCACCGCTCCTGCCCATTAAAATCAATGGGGCAGCGCGACTATACCGCCAGCAAAGAGCCTCTGCAGAGGTGCTTTGCGGTGGTTTTTAACCCTTTCTCGACCACTAGCGGGGGGTAAAACCACCCCGCTAGCGGCCGAAAGTCGCCGCTAAAACGACGGTAAAGCCCAGTAATAATAGCGGCGCTTTACCACCGACGCACCTCCCGCCCCAGTGTGAAAGGGGCCTAATAATTGATTGCTTTTGGGTTTAATTTCAACCACTGATGATTACATATTATCATTTATAATAAAAAGTAACTATATGGTTTATTTTTTCAGCACCCAAGCAAGTTTATTCAATATTCTAGCAAATGAAATATTTCACCTAGAACAACATACGATTAGTTTTTTTTTTTTTTACATGTATTCATATTTTCTTCTTTTGTACAGTTAGAATGGGTACATTTTTGTATCATGCTCCCTGCACATGCTGATCCTGCACATCTCTGGTATTCAGTTCTCATTGACCTCTCTAGTTATATATATATTATGCAGTAAGGCATCCTCAGAGATCACAACAGAGACTCTCAAGAGAGATTTCACTTTGTTTCTAACATCTTAAAAACATCCGCTGATTGAATTAGAGGTTTACCAGACTTCCAAGTTTTTGCTCTCCATAAAAAAAGACACTATGATTTTGCTGCCTCTGTTGTTAACTTTGAAAATTAATTCCTCCATGGTACCTATAGTTATATAAAAGCAGAGAGTAGCAATTATATCATGGGAAGAAAGCTGCTCCATCCTTAAACACTAAACAAAAGATATCTCCCATGGGACTTTGTTGCAGCAATAGAAATGACACAATTACAAATTGGTGTATAAAAAGTAGAAACACGTTTATTGAGCAACAGGTTTAAAATTGGCTGGTCTAGACACTTCACGTCCTGATCCTATACCATTCCTACAATAGACATATACTGCAGGGATACGTGAAATTATTAAAATAAATTGCATGTCCACAAAGTCAACCCAACTTGTTTCAACTCATATAAAGTCTTCATCAGGGGATAAGGAAGTGGAAGCAATCCTACATACATAAAAAAAGCAAAAGAAAATGCATAATGAAATTTATATAAAATGTTACCAGATTGTACATGATTTTACTATTTACATATGACATTCAAAGCAAGTATAATGCACTTACAAAGATATGAACGTGACTGGATGCCCCAGTGATTTATGGTTCTTATAGACATTTGTTATTAATTATAAGATTTTTATAATTAATAACAGATGTCTATAAGAATCTATAACTCATAATACCTTTGAAAAAAAATGTATGGATCAGCTAAAGAGTGTCCCCATGCTTTGATTCAACTCAGTGAATGTGAGCAAGCCACCTCTATTGCCTTCTGCTTGATAGCCATTGATCTTCTCTGGGGGTTGAGGTTGAGACCTGTGTGGTCTGCACCACTGAGACATTGACTGTCTGTCTGGACATCTAGTCACGTTCATATCTTTGTAAGTGTATTATACTTGCTTTGAATATGAAAATAGTAAAATCGTGTACAATCTGGTAACATTTAGTATAAATTTCATTATGCATTTTCTTTTGCTTTTTTGATGTATGTAGGATTGCTTCCACTTCCGTACCCCCTGATGAAGACTTTATATAAGTAGAAACACGTTGGGTTGACTTTGTGGATATAAAATTTATTTTAATAATTTCATGTATCCCTGCAGTACATGTATATTGTGGGAATGGTATAAGATCAGAACTTGAAGTGTCTAGACCAGCCAATTTTAAACCTGTTGTTCAATAAAAGTTACAATAAAAAATTACTTTTTATTTTTTATAGCAATATAGGTATATATACCGAGATATAAATGAGGCCTTGTTTTAAAGTGCTTTCACTACGTGTTCAAGATATCTAAAATTATTATCGTACATCGATTGGATACAGACACTCTTTCACATTGTAGTGCCTCTTTAAAGCACGAAATAGTTGTCTTTTGAGAGTTGTTACGCATAACTTTTTTCCACCTTGACACTTCATACAAGTGTCAATAAGTGGGCATTAATATTCGTTTTTTTCTTTCACAGTCCTAATGGATCACCAAACTGCAGGAAACAGCCAACGACCTGGATAAAGGAGCTGCTGACATTTAACTGTACCGCCTTTTGCTTCCAGGTTTAATGCCAACCTTACACTTGAATGCGCGTCCTTATTGCCTCACTGATTATACTAATAGCATCCACCCTCCAGCTATAATCCTGCACGGAAAAACAAAAGGAGACTTCAAAGTAGCACTTTTGCAATCATACAGTTGTCAACGCAAATAAATGGTCATTCCAAGCTGTATGGAAATTAATGTTAGGAAGGTGGAGCATGGGAGAGCAATAATTCTTCGAGGATTCTAAGTGGCAAGAGTGTGAATTAGTTTTGAGATGGCGAACATACACCAATTCAATTTATTTCTCTGCAGCGTATGTAAATGAAGTCCGTCTAGTGTCCTACACACGTCCTGAAAGAAAGCCAGTACCGTATTGGAAAAGTGCCATTTCTAATAGAAGGCTTAGCACAATATTTTAAATAGGACTAGGAGGTTAGTAGAAGGAACAAACAAGAAGATATAATTAAAGTAGAACTACTTGAGAAGGAACAACGTCTTATTATCTAGGTTTAATGAAAAATTATACTGGTGTTTCTGAACTATAAAGCATACAGAGGGTTGTATTATTAACAGTGTGTTCAGCTCTGTGAAACGGGAAATGTCAGTGCGGACAGCGTAATGAGATTTTAAGGATGTACGGAATCCCTGGTGAGTGTGAGAGCATATTGGTAAGTGTAGAAGAAATCCTTTTGTAGGAGCTGAAAATTCCACAAAATTCCTTCTTTCTCTGGGCTGTATTGTATCAGTAGTGAACATTAGCAGAGTTTCTTAGTAACTCTTTACCAAGTCTACATTTCCTGCCATCATGTACAATATATGAACCATATACCAAAAAAAATGGTGGAACTGAATCATTACACCTACTCATATTTCCAAAGTATGTGGATACTCCAAACACTGTGGAACACACGCCAGCAACTGCGTTTTTTTACTCACAGCTCCATTTTGAGGCTTGTTTTATCTTACTTGTTGTAAGTACCCACTCCCTTTTTCAATAAAACCTTTTTAATGGTACCTCACTATCAGTTTCCTTTTGTTTTTACTTATGGGTACCTGCTGTGTTCTGGCTGAGAAACTCTTTAAAGGATTTCCGGACCTGGAGGCATATCACCTTATCCGCCATACCAGGATTCTCTATCAAGCTTTTAATGACCCACCAGACTGAAAAGCTGGGGGTCATCGTGATCTGGTGAGTGGGGATACATGAGGGGGTGTTGCACACCTGAATTTCTCTGAAGCACCTTATATTTCCTTCACTTTGGATTGGAGCACTTTCAGTCACCTTATTTGGACTTTATTTTCCCTTTTTGTATTTTGGACTTTCTTTTTGGTTAACAAATTTTCACTTATTGTGTTTACGAACACTATATTTATTTTTATATACTCCAAATATTTGTTTTCAGGTGTAGGGTACAGTTAATGCTACAGAAATACCAGACATTTAATGCCCAACTCTGGGCAAAAAAAAAGCTTCCCATGCAGTGGGACTGTGCCCATACTGCACGGGTTAACAGCTCATTTTTGTCTAGGGAAGGGGGTCTCTAAACTTTTCTGTTTTAATAACTTTTAATAATTTAAAAAAGAATAACAAAAGAAAGTCCCTAGTCCGCACCACTCAGGGGCTAAGACTGGCAACATGGGTACAGACACTGTATGAACAAAAAAGGGAGGAACATCTTCCATAGTCAATCGTGATAAACATAAATACCGAACAAGAAAAAGTTCAGGGAAGGGAAGATTACCTTAGCTGTTGGTGCAAAACAGGACTTGTGAAATTCCATACAACAACAATTTGTCCTGGGCACGTATGAAAATCAGATGAGGGCACAGGTTCTTGACAAGAAAGGAATAACGAAAGAAAAGAGCAAGGAAGAGGAGACAAGGTGAGGTTAGAGGGGGAGGGGAAGACAGGGGCTTGGTATCATCGGAGGTGCCAGTCAAAGCCGGCACACACAAGTCAGGGGTGAAGCAGGGAAGGCATACGGATACCAGATTTCTAAGAACTTGGCGTGAGAGTCATTAAGGATACAGGACATTTGTTCATTAAGCATCATAGCCATCAAACCATCCCTCACTCACTGAAAGGGGACCATAGGTTTCTTTCAGGCCTGTGCAATCGTCCTCTTAGCTGAAATAAACAGATAGGATGCCAATTTATGGCTGACAAGCAAGTAGGGCCAGGATGTGTCAGTGCAATAAGGCAAATGTAGCAGCCTTTTGGATGTTCAGATGAAACAGGGTGTGTAATAGGCTGAACACTCAAGACCAAAAGCCTACCAGACGCAGACATGTCCACTAGGTATGTAGATTCTCGAAGCTTTTCAAACAAAGAGCAAGTTTAGACTTCAGACTTTAGGGGGGCCGAATTGTGGCCAGTGGGGGTAGAAAATGTCCCAGGCCCAGCATCATAAACATTGTCTCTGGGTTGGTGGTCAGCTACATAGTGCCTGTGGTCAGGAAGGAGGAGAAATAGTGCCCATTCTTGGTATTCCTGGGAGGAATGGTGCCACATCATTGGTAACAGTGGGAGGAATTATGTCCCACTATTCGTGTCAGTGGGAGGAACAGAGTCTCATATCAGTGGGATTAATGGTTCCCAAGGGCAAGTTAAAGACCAACAACGGGCCGCACCTGGTCCTTGGGCCACAGTGTGGAGACCACTGGTCTACGGGATTAGAGAACAAAGATATATTTACCTAATCTTATGATTTTCATAGCACAAGATCGGTCCTTGTGGATCCTGAACCCCCCCCCCCGGTGGTCTAGCGGATTTGTGCGGTGGACTGTTCCTGATGTCATCACACCCATAGCCCTGCTCTGGATGTCAATACATCCAGAACAGTCTACCGTCATGATAGTTTGTGCCGTTTGCTGGTGGAGTGGACGATCAGTGAATATATGGCTTTCTCCTCTCCCCTGGACAGAAAACAAGCAGTTGACTTGTGCAGTATGGGCACGGCCCGACTGCATGGGAAAACCTTTTTTTTTTTTTGCGTGGAGTTGGGCTTTTAGACAATTGTGCACTTGTGGCCACAGTTTGGGGAAGGCCATTTTCTGTTGCAACATGACTGTACAGAAGAAAACCTGCTCCATACCATACAAATAAGGGTTTGATGAGTTTGGCGTGGGGGAACTTGAGTGGCCTGCTCAGAGCCCTGACCACAACGCTGTTAAAAAACCTTTTGGGATGAAAAGCCTATTGCAAGCAATATTATCTTGCCCAACATTAGTACCTGAATAAAAAAATGCACTTTAAGCTGAATGGGTAAACATTCCCACAAAACACTCTAAAATCTTGTAGAAATCTCTCCTAGAATAGTGGAGGCTTTAAAAGCTCCAATGGGGGAGAAAGGTGAATCCATTTTAATGCCCATGGTTTTGGAGTAGGAAGCTCAACAAACCCATATAGGTGTGATGACCAGGTGACCACAAACTTTGGGCCAAATAGTGTACCACCCATGCTTGGATAAAAGTGCAACTCCAGACATTTTTTTTTTTGCTTTGATACATGCTTTTGCTACATCAGGGAAGAGTTAAAATGTATTTCCATTTTTATTTATTTAAACCCATTGGCAAGCCTTTCCTTTCTATCCCTGTGATACCAGAACAAGAAAGTGGAGGAACAGTCATCAGCGGGACAGGAGGACACAGACAGCATCAAAAAAACATTGCCTGAAGCTCTAACCATCCCCGATCTATTAAAAATGTGTTTTTGTTTTTGACGTTGTCTGTCCTGACATGAAGTTAGGGGACGTTTTCCAAAAAGGTACACAAGAATGATAAGCTGACAGAGGTGATGTGTATAATGTCAGAATTAAAGGTCAAAATTAAAGTGGTATTAAACCAAGAAGCAAGCATTCATGATATTGCAGCTTACCAATTCCTAGATGTGATGGCTCAATAAGTTTTCCTTTTTTTAGACTTTTTTTCTTTTCTGGTACAAATATTTTGTATTCAAGATCTAAGAGAATAACAATGAAGCCTCCAATCCGCCCAATGGGCTTGGAATGACAAAAGAAAACAAAAGCTTCACAAATTGTCAAACAAAAAGGGAACGTCTTTTTTTTCTTTTATTTTTCATCTGGTGATCCAGCCAGTAAGTCTGTTGTTTTTCAAAAGAATAAGCTTTCTTGCAGTTACAGAAATGAAACCATTTACCACTAGTGGGGGGTGCTTACAATGATCAGTTTTTATGTATTCATGTAAAACCTTTATCCCAAAAGGAAAAACAATGTTTGCTGTAACTGCTGATAACGTGTAAGCTGGAGTTTGGCTTCAGTTTGTTGGTGTATTTAAATCTGCTAGTATATCTAATACTCCCCAGATTGACAAAGCCGCTGTCCAAATGTGGCCCCTGTGCTCCTTCATACAGAGTGGGGGAGCTAATACAGGAGATGTGTTATTACTGACTAGATCACCAGGTGAAAATAGACCGGAAAAGCCTAAAAAAAGAAATCTAATGGTTCATAAACTGCAATCTATTACATTTTTGGGTTAAAGTGGTTCTAAAGGCTCAAGCTTGTACCTTCATGCATTCTATGCATGAAATTAACAAACCTTCAGTGTGCAGCGCCGACCCCCCCCCCCCAGCCCCCTAATACTTACCTGAGCCCCATCACGATCCAGCGATCTGCACCAGAGCCTCAACTCTCAGAGGGCTCTCCCTCCTCATTGGCTGAGACAGCAGTGGGAGTGAGCCAGTGAGCCAATGAGGAGAGAGAGAGGGCGGAGCTAAACCACAGCGAACAGCCGCTTGGGAGCGAGCCTGCTCGACTGCCCCCATAGCAAACTGCTTGTTGTAGGGGCACTAGGCAGGAGGGAGGGGCCAGGAGCACAGACGGGGGACGTGAGAAGAGGGGGATCTGGGGTGCTCTGTGTAAAACCACTGCACAGAGCAGGTAAGTATAACATGTTTTTTTTTTTTTTTTTTTTAACCACTTCAATACCAGGCACTTAGACACCTTCCCGCCCAGCCCAATTTTCACCTTTCAGTGCTATCGCAATTTGAATGACAATTGCGCGGTCATGCTACACTGTACCCAAACTAAATTTTTATCATTTTGTTCCCACAAATAGAGCTTTCTTTTAGTGGTATTTGATCACCTTTGTGGTTTTTATTTTTTGCGCAACAAATAAAAAAAGACCGAAAATTTTGAAAAAAAACAAGTTTTTCTTTGTTTCTGTTAAAACTTTTTGTAAATAAGTACGTTTTCTTCTTCAATGACGGGCACTGATATGGCTGCACTGACGGGCACTGATACGGCGGCACTGATGGGCACCGATGAGGTGGCACCAATGAGGTGGCACTGATGAGGTGGCACTGACGGGCACTGATGATGGGCACTGATAGGCGGCACTGATGGGCACTGATAGGTGGCACTGATGGGCACTGATAGGTGGCACTGGTATGCGGCACTGATGGGCACTCATAGGTGGCACAGATGGGCACTAATAGGCGGCACTGATGGGCACTCATAGGTGGCATTGATGGGCACTCGTAGGTGGCATTGATGGTTACTTATGGGTGGCACTGATAGTTGGCACAGATGGGCACGGATGGGCACTGATATATGGGCACTGATGGGCACGGATGGGCACTGACAGGTGGCATGAATGGACACTGATGGGTGGCACTGATGGCACTGCTTGTTTGCAGTGATGCCCCTAAAGGTGGCATTGCTGGGCATCACTGCAACATGATGGTGCCAATCAGTGCCCATTTGTGGGCACTGATTGGCACAGATTTGGCACACTGGGCACATGTGGATGGCCATGGGGTACATACCTGGCCATCCACATGTTGCCCCTTCCCTGGTGGTCCTAGTGGCGATCCCTGATGGTCCAGTGTGGTCATCTGAGGGGGGCTGCGCTGATAAACAATCAGCGCAGACCCCCCCCCTGCCAGGAGAGCCGCCGATCGGCTCTCCTCTACTCTACTTCCTATTGACAGCGTGATCAGCCGTGATCACGGCTGATCACGTGGTAATGAGCCTCCGCCGGAGGCTCTTTACCAAGATCGGTGGAGCGGTGTGTCAGATTGACACACCGCTCCACCGATCGCTGCGATGCGCGCCCCCGGGGGCGCGCTGCGGCATGTTATCCTGCTGGACGTCATATGACGCCCAGTCAGGATAACAGAACCACTTCCCGGACGTCAATCCGCCATAGGGCGGGCGGGAAGTGGTTAAACAAACCTTTAATATCACTTTAAATACCACTTTAAAGGTATATTTATATTATTTCTAGATTCTATGCTGTATTCTGCTGCATTTGTATCTACAATGCAACACTTATCCTGAAGAAGTCACTATCACAAAACGCGTTGATATTGTACGCTGTGCATATACAACTATTGCCTATATCTATTTTATGTGGATTTGGTGTACTGTTACTTTAACCTGCATTAACAATAAATACTGTTTTTAAACATACTGTATAGTATTGTCCATCATTTACTATTAGTTGGTATTTGGTGCACTTAAAGTCCCATATTTTGTTCTGCATATTGTCATGATGGAGTTTTTTACCTTTGATTTTGGGAAGGCACCCCATGGACAGTCTATTTGTGGTCTATGACTCCCACCACATCCAGCTATTTGTATCTGATATGCGTATGTCCTCTGGATATAGCAATGTTTGAACATTTTTTTTTATTATATGTTATTGTAATACAATGTCTGATTTATTTTATCTTTAATAGTGAGACCTGTTCCTTTTAACTACCCCCAAGTGTGTCCTGACGAAGCAAAACAGCGAAATGCGTTGACGCACAGGGGATCACTGTCGTTTATTTGGTGTAAACTCTCTTGCTTAACTAGATACTCATTATTATCATATGCCTATCGTATGTTTTTAATTCTTTTTTACTTGACCTGTTTGATATGACTTATTGTTGATAAAATATTTTTGTACTGTATCATTGTCCATTTTGCCTGTAAAGCCCAAATTAGGGCCCTGTGGCCCTTTACCCCTTCTCTCTCCAACCACATCCATTGTGACAGAGGTTGTAGCTCTTCCCCACTCTATCCGATACTCGATACAAAAAAATTGGCTCGTGTCATATATTGAAATGTTCAAGCAGCTATAATTTTTTTTTTACATTTGTTGTATTTAATGTAAGATACTGAGACACATTTGCACCTTTGGCTGGCTCTTACAGACTGGTCTTTTATAGATATACTGTGGGGTTGATTTACTAAAGGCAAATAGACTGTGCACTTTTGCAAGTAAAGTTGCTCTAGAGCTTAGTAAATGAGGGGAAGCGCTGCTGACTTCCTAGGAACAAGGGCGTCAGAGTGACCAGAAGGATTAATGCGTTATTTCTATAAAAGGAACGTTTAAGGAAAAATAAATGATCAGCCTTGGTTTCATGACACCCTAGGGATCCTCCAAAGGTTGCTGGGGTTCCTTGAACTGTGGCTGATTGACCTCCTGTCTGATGATGCATGTCTAGTTCCAGGGTCAAAGCTACTTAGCAGAGCCAGTGGAATATAACCAATGATCTCTTTAGCATCCTGAAAAGGTAGCATTCAGAACATCACTGTAAAATGGATCTTCTTCCCACTGATCACTGTAAAGGGTATTTTTCCACAGAAGTTTGATGGGTTTTAGAAGGGGTTCCCTAAAACATGAAAAATATTTTAGCAATCCTTCTGGGTTAAAAAAGGTTAAAAAGGCTGGTCTACATGTTTGAATATCTTTCTATTTCCTAATGAACATGTCTGCATATCCAGCTTTATCAAAGAAAGCTTCTGCAGCATACCTTTAGACATTTAAATAAGTGCTGTGCTCAGAGAAACAATAAAAATCATGTAAAAAAATATAATAAAATCCACCATTTACTGAAAAATCGTATATAACAATAAATCCACTCAAATATAAGTCCAAATATAAGTCCAATAATATGTAAAAAAAGATGACGGAAGATGTCATTTTTGACGACACACGTAGGGCAGAGCAGATGTTTGTGATGTTATCATGCACACAGAGTACAGAAGTGGCTTGTTCGATTCCTGGGACTAGTTTTACTTATTATAGGCATTGAGGTTTATCTACTAAAGGCAAATATACTGTGCACAAGATGTGCACTTGCAGTGCACTCGGAAGTTGCAGTTGTTCTAGATCTGAGGGGAAGCTCTGAAATGAGAGGGAGCTCTGCTGATTTCTATCATCCAATCATGTGCAAGCGGAAATGCAGTCTTTTCTTTCCTTGCATGTTCCCCTCAGAACAAGAGCAACTGTACTTGTACAGCACTTGAAGTACACTTGCGGGTGCACTTGCAGTACACAGACTATTTACCTTTAGTAAATCAACCCTATTGCAGATATTTACCTTTGTGAGTATTCTGGCACTTTTTAATAAAATGGATTTAAATGGTTTTACGCTATGTGGTACCCTTGGCTTTTTCTTTTTGAAAACCTTGGAGATTCAGAGGTTGACCTTACTACAGAAGATTGCTTACATTCAAACTCATATTACCTTCTCTTATACAGAGGGTCAAAGTGCTCTGGTAAGCGTATATTGTTAGGCATGCGGTGGAGGAACACTGTGGTGTGATGGACATAAATGAGAAGAACTGCCCTTCTTTTCTGCTGAGGAGGCATATATCGCACATTATTTATTTCACATATTATTGGATGGTGGACTTATACGCTTTCAGTTGGATTTATATTTGAGTGGATTTATTGTTTCTATGATTTTTCTGTGCACAGTGGATTTTATTTGTTTATTTTTTATTTTTTACATGATTTTATTTGTTTCTTTGGGTTCAGCACCTATTAATATGGATTGATTCACCAATTTATTTCTGTTGGTGTGCTAGCAGCTGAGGTTGTGGTGTACCCGGTAGCGCGATTGCACCGCTGTTATTTATACCTTTAGACATGCATGCTGTCTGCCTAGATCAGCGGTCTCCAAACTGTGGCCGGATGCGGCCCTTTGCTTGCCTTTATGAGGCCCTTGGGGCACTATTCCATCCATTGACACTAACAATTGGGGCATTATTCCTGTCGCTGACACAACAATGGGGCACTATTCCTCCAACTAACACCGTCAAAAAGGCATAATTCCCTCCACTGATACCAACGATGGGGCAAAATTCCTTCCATTAACACCATTGATGGGGTATAATTCCTTCCATTGACACCATTGATGGGGCATAATTCCTTGCATTGATACCTACAATGGGTCCCTTTTCCTCCCACTAACACAAACAGCAAGGCAAAATTCCTCCCACTGATACCAAGAACAAAGCAAAATTCCTCTCCCTGACATCAACGATAGGACAGAATTCCCTCCATTGACACCAACGATGGTGCTCTATCACTCCAACTGACTCCAACAATGAGGAACTATTCCTTCCACTGATACCAACGATGGGGCAAAATTCCTTCCATTGACACACTTGATGGGGTATAATTCCTTCCATTGACACCATTGATGGGGCATAATTCCTTGCATTGATACCTACAATGGGTCCCTTTTCCTCCCACTAACACAAACAACAAGGCAAAATTCCTCCCACTGATACCAAGAACAAAGCAAAATTCCTCTCCCTGACATCAACGATAGGACAGAATTCCCTCCATTGACACCAACGATGGTACTCTATCACTCCAACTGACTCCAACAATGGGGAACTATTCCTTCCACTGACACCAACAATGGGGCAAAATTCCTTCCATTAACATCAACGATGGTGCACTATCCCTCCAACTGACTCCAAAAATGGGGTACTATTGCTCCAACTGATTCCAACAATGGGGAACTATTCCTTCCACTGACATCAACGATGGGGCACTAGGCCTCCTACTGCCAAAGATAGGGTATGGTTTACTCCTACTGGATGCCAGGACATTTTCTAGTCCCACTGGCCCTGGTCCGCCCCCCCTAAGGTCTGGAGGACAGTAAACTGGCCCTGTGTTTAGAAAGTTTGGAGACCCCTGGCCTAGATGATGACTTGGGTCTGATAAGCAGGGATCATGCACATCCAGAGGGAGTTGGATAACCCTGAAACTCTGAATTTCCAATAGAGCAGGATGACATCAGTACAGCTGCACAGGGTTTAGCTACATACGTGAATAAAATAAAAACATGACTTTTAGTCTATTTACTGTACTGGCTTTCCAGGAATTCCTTTTACGAATGAATGTCAGTAGATGTTGAGGAAATGTAACTGTACAAAATGCCCTTAAAGCAACAAGGTCAGCATAGACAGTAGACCATAACGAGTGAATGCAGAGTACTTAGAATGAATACAGCAGCTTGAATGGACTAAACAGCACTTTGGCCTTACAAAGGCTTACAAAGGCTATGTATTTAGAATTGGAATTTATCATATATGAAACAGTAATGCACATCCAAATGGATCGCCAGGAAAAATGTGAAACCGAACGCTGAAATTGTAATTTTAGAATTACAGTGCCCTACACCCTCATTATTAAGTAGTGCAGAAGAAAAGTGTTAACATAAATGATACATATATAAAGTATCACAAAATACAAAATCACCACTTTGCAATAAAAAAAAAAAAAAAGAAAGAAAAAGAAACGTTGGTTAGCAGTTATACACTTGAATGTGACTTAAAAAAGTAGCTACAGTACACTATATTGTCAGAAGTATTGGGACACCTGCCTTTACATGCACATGAACTTTAATGGCATCCCAGTCTTAGTCCGTAGGGTTCAATATTGAGTTGGCAAACCCTTTGCAGCTATAACAGCTTCAACTCTTCTGGGTTTAGGAGTGTGGCTATGAGGTCAGGCACTTATGTTGGATGAGAAGGCCTGGCTTGCAGTCTCAGTTCTAATGCATTCCAAAGGTGTTCTATCGGTTTGAGGTCAGGACTCTGTGAAGGCTAGGCAAGTCCACCCCAAACTCGCTCATCCATGTGTTTATGAACCTTGCTTTGTGCACTGGTCCAAATCGTTTGGTGGAGGGGGGGATTATGGTGTGGGGTTGTTTTTCAGGGGTTGGGCTTAGCCCCTTAGTTCCAGGGAATGGAACTCTTTAGGCGTCAGCATACCAAGACATTTTGGACAATTTCATGCTCCCAACTTTGTGGGAACAGTCTATGGATGGCCCCTTCCTGTTCCAACATGACTGCGCAACAGTGCACAAGGCAAGGTCCATAAAGACATGGATGAGCGAGTATGGGGTGGAGAAACTTGACTAGCCTTTACAGAGTTCTGACTTTAACCCAATAGAACACCTTTAGGATGAATTAGAGCTGAGACTGCAAGCCAGGCCTTCTTATCCAACATAAATGCCTGACCCGCTAAACCTTGTGGACAGCCTTCCCAGAAGAGTTGAAGCCGTTATAGCTACAAAGGGTGGGCCAACTCAATATTGAACCCTACAGACTGTACGGGGCGTACACACGGTCGGATTTTCCGATGGAAAATGTGTGATAGGACCTTGTTGTCGGAAATTCCGACCGTGTGTGGGCTCCATCACACATTTTCCATCGGATTTTCCGACACACAAAGTTTGAGAGCAGGCTATAAAATTTTCTGACAACAAAATCTGTTGTCGGAATTTCCGATCGTGTGTACACAAATCCGACGCACAAAGTGCCACGCATACTCAGAATAAATAAAGAGATGAAAGCTATTAGCTACTGCCCCGTTTATAGTCCCGACGTACGTGTTTTACGTCACCACGTTCAGAATGATCGGATTTTCCGACAACTTTGTGTGACCGTGAGTATGCAAGACAAGTTTGAGCCAACATCCGTCGGAAAAAATCCTAGGATTTTGTTGTCGGAATGTCCGAACAAAGTCCGACCGTGTGTACGGGGCATAAGACTGGAATGCCATTAAAGTTCATGTGTGTGTAAAGGCAGGTGTTCCAATACTTTTGACAATATAGTGTATGTTTAGCAATTCCTAACTAAGCATGTATAGCTGCCAATGATGGATTTTGGCATAGATACAACATGTCTATCATTTATGTTCAATAAATTTAAAGCAGAACAGAAAGGCATAGAAACATGGGGACATTTGGATTAGATGGAAGAAAATTGTTAAAAGCCAACCCCAGGCTCATCCTCTTATAGCTGATCACTACCCCCCCCCCCCCCTTTTCTCTACACTGCACCACCATTTAAAAACTACTGGGGCTCCTAGACAGCGCTGCAAATTTTATCACACAAGTAAATTAAAGCTTTAACTTTTTAATTTCAAAGAATTCTACTTTAAAACAGACCTGTTGTCTCCCAAATTGTTGCATATAATACACAAGGTCCTATGCAAGGTTACAAAGTTACAAATTTTAAAATCCCCTTCCAAGCATTAGTAATTGTTATTTAAATCATGCCTTCCATCACACTCACTGCATCCTACGACTATCAGTACAACCTGATCTAAAGTAGGAAACAATCTGTACTACCCACAGTAGCTACAGTAGAAAAGCAGAGCAGGAGAGGGGGGGGGGGGGGGTCACTGTCCAGGGAAACGGAGCATACAAAGGGAACTATAGTGAGTCTTTAGGCATGTCAACACAGGTAATCAACCGTTTACAGTACACAGTATGTCTCTCCAATGGTTCCCTCTACATAGACTTTGTTGTCGCAATGACACGGTGCCTGGACTGATCTTGGTGACGTCAGCAGAGAGCGGACTTCAGCCCGCTCTCTGCTGAAAATGGGCCGCAGGAGTGCAAAACAAATTGCACTCCTGTGATCCATAGGAGAAGCCCAACGAAACGAGCTTTGGCTAGATTTCTCCTTTAACCACATGCCGACCGGGCCATAGCCGAAAGACGGCTGCAGCGTGGTCGGCTTATTCTGGGAGGGCGTCCATGGACGTCCTCCCAGATTCTTGCTCGCGCGCGCCCCCGGGAATATCCGTGACCGCCGGGCATCACGGATCACAGTAAATTCCCGCTGCCAGCGCCCATTTACCATGTGATCGATCCGTAAAATGATGGAGCGATCACTTGTAAACAAACCGGAGTCATGTCCGGTTCCCCTCTGTACCGATCGGTGGGAGGGGAGATATCAGTGGCAGCAGCGCAATGGGCTGGATGTGTAGTGCCCACAGTGCTGATCTGTGACAGTTCCTGCACTCATTCAGCCATCCATCCATCCATGCTCTGCCATCCCATCTATCCCCATCCATCCTCAGCAATACTCATCCATCCATCCATTCTCAGCCATCCATACTCATCCATGCTCAGCAATACTCATCCATCCATGCTCAGCAATACTCATCCATCCATCCATACTCAGCCATCCATACTCAGCAATACTCATCCATCCTCAGCAATACTCATCCATCCATCCATCCTCAGCAATACTCATCCATCCATCCATACTCAGCCATCCATACTCATCCATGCTCAGCAATACTCATCCATCCATACTTAGCAATACTCATTCATCCATACTCAGCCATACCCACCCAGCCATACTTAGTCATACTCGACCCAGCCATCCCATCCATACTCAGCCATACCCAGCCATCCACATTCATGGCTCAACCATGCTTAGCCATCCCCATCGACGACTCATCCAAGCCACTAAATTGCCTCAAAGTGTAATAGGTAGTCAAATTAGATTTGACATGTATGCCCCTAGAACACCTGATGGTGCTCCCTGCATGTTAGACCTCTGTATGTGGCCAGGCTGTGTAAAAGTCTCACACATGTGGTATCGCTATACTCAGGAGGAGTAGCTATGCTATGTGTTAGAAATATTGTATAAACGGGGGCGTGGCTTGGCGCGCAACAGCGATGGACGCTTGATACAAGAGCTCCGGCATCCAGGCAGCCTTAGCCCGTCTCCTTGCACCCAAAGCACTCGATAATGAGCAGGAGGAACACAGGGACACCCCGCACGAGATCCCGCCGCACATCGGCAGCTTATCAGGGAAGGAACATTGAAGATTTGTTCCGGAATCCCCCGCCTGCACGAGAAGGCCTGTTAGGAGCCAAGATGGCGCCGCAGCATGTAACGGAGGACGACTTCAGTGAGGACTCTCAATCAGCGGCTGAGGAGAACGGTAGGATTACACCTCACCCCGACCTCCCCCTGACATATGCCGGCATGTCAGGCTTTGCAGCTGGCATAAAAGCCACCTTTTCGGCGGCGATAACGGATCTAAAATCCAGCATGTTGATTCTCACAGACAAGATGGCCACGGTAGAACATGCAGGCAAATGCAGGGATAAGGCTCTTCATCGCCTGGACAGAGTTACACATACACAGTCCCAACAACTAATAGAGATTAACAAACACCTCGAGGATTTAGATAACAGAGGCAGAAGAAATAATATCAGGGTGCGGGGGATCCCAGAGACTGTGGAGGCTGATCAAATAACCCCAGCTTTACAGAGGGTATTCAACAGCCTGCTAGAAAGACCAGAGGAGACAGACATTGAATTCGTAAGGGCTCACAGAGCACTCAGAGCAAGAGGCCCTGACAATATGCCACCACGTGACATCATATGCTGTTTGCAGAGCTTTGCTTTGAAGGAAGACATCATGAGGAAAGCACGCAGGAATAACCAGATAGTCTTTAATGGAGAAACCATCATGCTATTTCATGATCTGTCTCAGATCACTCTAAAGAACCGCAGAGCTCTTAGACCATTACTAGACAAGCTGAGAGAAAAGGATCTTCGCTACTCATGGCGATTCCCATTCGCTCTCCTAGTGAACCAAAATGGAAGACAGCATATTTTGCGATCACCAGAAGATCTCCCAGATTTTTGCCAAGCGCTACATCTGGAACAGGTCGAACTGCCAGAGTGGTATCAGGAATTCATGCTACCTCCATTGGAAAGATCCCCCTTATCATCGCCCGATAAACGCATCTCCAAGAAGATGAAATCAGCACGCCCTGGAGGTTCACAGGCGGGGACCCCAAATAACAGACCTCACACTTCCAGGAGCTTTGAAGAAGCCTGAAAAGGTCCACAGAAAACCACACTACACATGGAAGAGGACGAGCATCTTTTCTGAAGTAACACCTTGAATGCTGACCCCAAAGTTAATACTTGCTGACATCAACATTCTGAGACACTTCGGCTGGTTTCGTTTTATCTGGTCGAATGGAACTTCACATCAAGAATCAACAACACACTAAATGCCAGTTCTTATAGCTCAGCAGTTTTAATTAGAGCTTATGTTTATGGGGACTGTTGCTTTTACCCCCCATGAGGGCTTAGGCCAACTCTATAGATAGAATATGGTTGTAAGGAAAACAAATCAGAATAGGTGATACTAATGGGTTCCTGCAGTTCGTGAAGCATAACTGTCAATATCTCACTTCAGCAAGTATTGATTATGGAAATGTCGATGAAAAGAATATCTTTAAAACTCAAAATTCAAAATTCAAAAAAAAAAAAAAAAAAGAAAAAAAAAAAAACCAAAGTAAAACGCAAATTATAGGATTAAATTAAATCCATCTCTAAAAGGAAGACGACAAGATGATACCCCCGCTTGGAGGGGGGCCTTGAAGTCTCCCAAGAGAACAGAGAAATGATCAAACAATTCATCGACATCTCTACCTGTAAAGTCATATAGGTCAGAGAGATCAGGGGAGGTTATATGTTCCTTCATGGCTACTATTAGGGTGCATTGTTGACCATTAATGTTTACAATATGCTTAGTATGGCTGCTGCCGGTTTTTGCTCACTAATTGAGTGTTATATTTTTGATTCAGTCTAATCTAATTTGATTGGTTGGACTAACCAAGTTGATTGGGCGGCTGCCAATCGCGCTCCGACAAAGTGCCCCTTGACAGGAGAAAATTTTCCTGGCAGGAGGCACTAACATTTTACCTTGGCCCCATTGGGTTTCCAGGGAGATCACATTATCTCCATCTTACTTTCTAAGTGCTCTCACTTTCAAGGTACTAATTCTTTCCTTTCTTTTTCTCACTTCTTTTTACCTATATCTTTTAAGGGGTAAAGTATAATTCATTGGAAACTTCAGTTATCTCTCCAGTTATTGCCTCGACAGCTCTCTCTGGGCCCTCAAGATGGCGTACTCGTCCCTAGGACATGACCCCACAGTAATCTCTCACAACACGAAGGGACTGAACATTCCTGAAAAGCGCAAGACCCTTTTAAAGGAACTCAAAAAAGGTAAACCACGTTTTGTGTTTTTACAGGAAACACACTTCAAAACTCAACAAATCCCCAAACTGACAGACTCGTTCTTCACACAAGCATACCATGCAACGAATGACCTAGCAAAATCCAAGGGAGTGTCCATACTCATTAGTAGGGAGGCTTCCTTTGAATTAACTGACAAACTCATAGATCCAGATGGAAGGTACATATTCCTGAAAGGGAACTGCTGCGGTAAACCTATTACACTAGCAAATGTTTATTTTCCCAACACGGCACACCTTACCTTCTGCCGTAAAATTGTTGGACAACTCAAAGATTTTGGCTCGGGTTGTATCATTCTAGGGGGGGACTTTAATGTCCCATTGAATCCTCTCAATGATACGTCCACAGGCAAAACCTATATCACATACAAAATACTCAAACAAATCAAAACATTACTGAACTCGCTTCAACTAATAGACTCTTGGAGATTCATCAATCCCGAGGGAAAAGATTACACCTTCTATTCCATACCCCACAGCAGATACTCAAGAATAGATTATGTCTTTATATCACAAAGAGATTTAGATATAGTCTCTGGAGCTAAAATAGGGATACAGACCTTTTCAGATCATGCCCCAATCTCTTTGTCGATGAAGTTCACAGAACACCGACCCAAAACAAACACTTGGAGACTAAATTCAGCACTGTTAACAGATCCAATTACACTTCCTCAAATAGCGACATCACTATCAGAATACTTCAAAACTAACTCCACACCAGACATCAACCCCCTTTCAATATGGGAAGCACATAAATGCACAATTAGAGGAGAACTCATTAGAATGGGCGCCCACCGCAAAAGAGAGAGGGAAAACGAAATTAAATCCCTAACAGAGAAGATTCACACCCTAGAATCCCTACATAAACAATCCCTAACAGAACATACGGCAACTGAACTTTTAAACCATAGAAAATCACTCCAACAGATCTTTGACACAAGAGCTAAAAGATTCCTATTTTTTAGAAAAAAAATCTACTACGAACATGGCAACAAAACAGGTAGTCTACTAGCAAGAGCCATAAAAAACGCGAAAACACAACAAAATATCTCAGGCATACGAACAAAAGAAGGGAAACTAGACATCACCACTGAAAAAATTGCACACCACTTTCATAATTATTACACATCCTTGTATAACTTACCCAACCCACAGAAACCTAGCTCAATTCAAGGAAAGAGATTACATGCCATACGTCAATATCTGATAGACTCTAAACTTCCCTCATTGTCAACTGAAGATATTAACCAACTAGAAAATCCCATAGAAACTTATGAACTACAACAAGTGATCAAACACCTAAAGACAGGGAAAAGTCCGGGACCGGACGGCTTCACAGCAATTTATTACAAAACATTCCAGGAGACTCTGCTGAGACCATTACTAAAGGCCCTGAACTACATGTCTGAGCCCAGGGAGATCCCGGCGGATTTCCTTAAGGCACATATCACAATTCTTCCCAAGCCAAACAAGGACCTGACAGAATGTGCAAGCTACAGGCCAATTTCGCTGCTGAATCTTGATGTGAAATTGATGTCAAAAATAATAGCAAACAGACTGAAACCTTTACTTCACAAATTGATAGGAAGCGAGCAAGCAGGATTTATGCCAGGAAGAGAAACCGGAGATAATGTTATCAAAACGCTCAATTTGATGCATGCTGCAGGGATGCGGAAATTCGAAGGCCTTCTCCTGTCCACGGACGCGGAGAAGGCCTTTGACCGCGTAGCCTGGGATTTCATGCTAGAAACATGCAGGTTCATTGGCTTGGGAAACAATATGATGTCTTGGATCTCTATGCTCTATAAAAACCCTTCTGCGCAGCTGAAGATCAATGGCTCCCTTTCAAGCACAGTTGAAATCAAAAATGGGACGAGACAGGGATGCCCTCTCTCGCCCCTGCTGTTTATCCTAACCTTAGAGCCATTTGTCAGACGAATTGTAGCAGAGAGGGCAATACAGGGCTTCGAGGTGGGGAAAAAAGAATACAAGGTGGCGGCATATGCGGATGACTTGTTGTTCTTCATAACGAACCCCCATATTTCACTCCACTCCTTGATGAAAGAGTTCTCTATCTTTGGGTATTTCTCAAACCTCAAAATTAATTATACCAAGTCGGAAATTTTAAATGTCTCGATCCCCACAAATAAATTAGATACTATCCAATCAAATTGCCCCTTTAAATGGGTAAACACAGCGCTCAAATATCTAGGAATATGGTTGACCCCTAAATTATCTCAAATTTTTGAATATAACTTCACTCCCTTATTGAAAACAATTTGTTCAGACTTACAAAACTGGCACTCAAAAGGTTTATCCTGGTTCGGTCGGGCAGCTATATGTAAAATGGTCATTTTACCAAGAGTGCTGTACCTATTTAGAAATTTACCGATAAAAATTCCCCAAAACTTCTTTAAAGTGCTTCATACAACTCAAACGAAATTTATTTGGGCTCACAAAAAACCTAGAGTGAGATTTTCTAGACTTACTAAGCCCAAAGACAAAGGGGGAATGGGAATCCCAGACTTCCGTGCGTACTACCTAGCCTCCCACATAACAAGGATAATAGACTGGCACTGCCATTCTACACTCAAGGACTGGGTAGAAATTGAGGAAAACTTGAGCCATACACCAATTAAATACTCACCATGGATTCAGTGGAGTAGTCTCCCAGCGGAGATGAGGTCACATCCTTTAGTAGGCACCACCTTAGCAATCTTTCATAAGTTAACGAAACTTACCAACTTCTCGTCACTTCTTAGTCCGCTCACCCCACTACAGAACAACCCCAATTTCCCACCGGGAATGGGAAACCGATCACTTCAAACGAACGACACAAATAAACCCCTATTAGCCTCACAATGTTTTCACAATCAAGAGTTTAGGGACTTCACAGATCTTAAACATACAAACAAACTACCCGACCTACAGCTTTGGACTTACTTCCAGTGCCGTAGCTTCCTTAATAGAACACAAAGAAAGCAAAATTTCAATAGACCACTAACAGAATTAGAGTCAGTATGTCAGACAGAGGAACCGATCTCTAAAGTGACATCACTAGCATACCGCTGGATCCAAAATGGGGAAGACAAGGGTGAGAGGGACCTCAGAGAGAGCTGGTCGAGAGCACTAGGTATTCCATTGACGACTTCACAATGGATGAAAGCATGTGTTTTTGCTCATAAATGCTCCCTGAGCACAAAAACTCAGGAAACAGCATACAAATTACTTACTCAATGGTATGCCACACCAGTAAAACTACACTCTTGGTTTCCAGACCACTCGGATACTTGCTGGCGCTGTAACTCTGACAAAGGATCATTGCTCCACATTTGGTGGCAGTGTCCAATATTGAACACATTTTGGGCAAAGGTCAGAGAGATGATATACTTAATAACAGAAACAAAACTAAAGTTAGACGCAGCGGCATGTCTCCTGCATGTCACGGAATTCCCCATTAAGAGGTATAAACACTCACTTACCAAACATCTTTTAAATGCGGCCAAAGCAGTCATCCCACTGTACTGGAAATCTACAAAAATCCCATCCATACAGGAATGGCTTAATAAGATAGAGGAGTTTTATGAGATGGAAGAGACTATTGCACAAGCAGGAGAAAATGTGGAAAGATTTCACAAAACTTGGTCACCTTGGCTTATATATAAATACTCACAGGCATATTTGGATGTTGTGAAATAGGTCTTGGTTGAAAGTTAACTCTCATATGACAAACTAAATGTTGAAAAACAGTCCAGTGAGGAACAGTGATTCCCACCAACTTAAACTGAAGGCTTAATCCTGAATACCCTTTTCTCTTTTTCTTTTCTCTTTTCCCTTTCCAACTATTCTTTTTCTTTGAATGACAATACAGAATCCACGAATGATAATCATTGATATCTGCTTTATTAAGACTTACAGTTGTACAAGCATAAACAATTGACACCAACCCTTGCAATGTAACTGATGTTCAATGTTGTTTCAGATGATATATCTACACTGTATTGTACTGTGTGGAGCTGCGTCTCCACAGATGCATCTTTTATTTTTTCACAATAAACTTTGATGAGAAAAAAAAAAAAAAAAAAGAAATATTGTATAAATGGACAACTTTCTGTAAAAAAAATGCTTTTTCATTTTCTTTCCACATTTTCCAAAAACTTGTAGAAAAAAATGACATGTTCAAAAGACTCATTATGCCTCAAAGATTATACGTTGAGGTGTTTTCTTTCCATAATGGGGTCATTTTTGGGCCTCTGTAGTTGGCCACGTTGTGTAAAGTCTCACACAAGTGGTATCGCCATACTCAGGAGGAATAGTAGAATGTGCTTTGGGGTGTAATTTGTGGTATGCATATGCTGTGTGTGAGAAATAACCTGTTAATTTGACAATTTTGTGAAAAAAGAAAAAAAATATCTTGATTTTACAAAGAATTTTGGGAAAAGATTACAACTTCAAAAAACTCACCATTCCTCTTTCTAAATAACTTTGAATGTCTACTTTCCAAAAAGGGGTCATTTGGGGGGTATTTGTACTTTCCTGGCATGTTAGGGTCAAGAAATGAGATAGGCCATTAGTACTTCAGGTGTGATCAATTTTCAGTGATTGGCACCATAGCTTGTAGACTATATATCTTTCACACAGACCATATAATATACACCAATTTGGATTATTTTTACCAAAGATATGTAGCAGTATAAAATTTGGCCAAAATTTATGAAGAAAAATTACTAATTTGCAAATTTTATAACAGAAGCAAAGAAAAATGTATTTTTTTTCAAGAATTTTCGGTCTTTTTTCATTTATAGCACAAAAAATATAGAACCATTGGTGATTAAATACCACCAAAAAAAAGCTCTATTTGTGTGAAAAAAGGACAAAATATTCATATGGGTACAGTGTTGCATGAATGAATAATTGTCATTCAAATTGTGAGAGCACCGAAAGGTGAAAATTGGTCTGGCTAGGCCCAGTGGTCAAGTGGTTAATATGATAAACACGTCATACTTACCTGCTCTGTACAATGATTTTGGGCAGAGCAGCCTCAAGTCTCTTCTTCTGGGGTCCTCCACTGGCGCTCCTGGCTCCTCCTCTTTGGCAAGTGTCCACCATTGAAAGTCTCTTACTATTGGGGCAATCGTGTAGGCTCACTCCTGAGCCACCATATCTGTGTCTATAGACACAGACAGTGCAGCTCGGCCCTGCCTTTCACTTCCTTGTCACAGAGCTTGATTGACAGGAGCAGGAGCCAAAGGCTGCCATCAATTTGCCCAGTGAGAAGGCTGAGAGCGGAGAGAACTATTGCTCTCGTACACAGCTCTGGATCGAGAATTGGCTTAGGGGTAAGTATTGGGGGGGGGTCCTCTTGCACAGAAGGTTTTTACCTTAATGCATAAAATGCATTATGTAAAAAACCCGAAGGCTTTAAAACCACTTTAAAGCTACAAGAAACCAAGACCAATCTGTAAAGCAAAAGTGTGCTGTTAGAGGGCTAAGACAAATATTTTAACACTGACAAGAGTGTTTACAATGGCCAGCATTTTTTTTTTTTCATAACAACTTTATGCAAAAAGGAGAAAATGTTATGAGAAAATTGTTATGAAGCCCATAAAAGCTCTGGTGCAACCAATTACCTTCAGAAGTCACATAATTAGTGAAATGATGTCCACCTGTGTGCAATCTAATGCCGCGTACACACGATCAGACTTTACGGCATACTTGGTCCGGCGTACCGGATTTCGTCGGACAATTTGATCGTGTGTGGGCTCCAGCGGACTTTGTTTTATCAAAAGTTTGACGGACTTAGATTTGAAACATGTTTCAAATCTATCCGGCGTACTCGAGTTCGGTCGAAAAGTCCGCTCGTCTGTATGCTAGTCCGACCGACAAAAACCGAGGCTAGGGCAGCTATTGGCTACTGGCTATGAACTTCCTTGTTTTAGTCCGGTCGTATGTTATTACGTACGAATCCGTCGGACTTTGGTTGATCGTGTGTAGGCAAGTCCGTTCATTCGGAAAGTCCGTCGTAAAGTCCGTCGAAAAGTCCCCCGGGCAAAGTATGCCGTAAAGTCCGGTTGTGTGTACGCTGCATTGGTGTCACATGATCTGTCATTACATATACACACCTTTTTGAAAGGCCCCAGAGGCTGCAACACCTAAGCAAGAGGCACCACTAACCAAACACTGCCATGAAGACCAAGGAACTCTCCAAACAAGTAAGGGAA